>CM076583.1:474543846-474587427 GCA_034641835.2 Pinus albicaulis | reverse complement strand
TGCCAGACAACGTTACTAATCTACGTGTTTTTAGCGATGATCAACAGATTTTGGACTTCATGTTAAATGATGAAATGTTCAAAGACGCGGCGATAGACGAAGAGGAGCATGAGCATGCTTTGCAGAAAGAGCATAATGAAAGCAAAGAGAACATCATGCCCAAGGGAGTGGTGTCATTAGAAAATCTTTTTGATCTACAAAGCCGATTCCGTGGGCCCCCGAACACCAAAGTGCAAAGTTCCATATTGGCACATCGGCAAGTGAACTTGGGATCAGATGAGAACCCAAAGTTCGTTAACCTCGAAAAATACTGTAGTGATGAGGAGACACGGGCCTTCACCCAATTATTCCGGAAGTATTGGGACATATTTGCTTGGACGTATGATGATTTACGTACGTACGACACTCGGATCATTCAGCACGTGATACCCGTGAGGGAAGGTGTCAAGCCCTTCCAACAGAAACTCAGGAAAGTGCATCCAGCATTGGAGCCAATGATTTTTAAAGAACTTAAGAAGCTCTTGGATGCACGTATTATTTTCAAAGTTCGTCACTCCACGTGGGTGTCAAATTTGGTGCTCGTACGAAAGAAGTCCGGCGAGATCCGCTTGTGCATAGATTTCCGTAATCTGAACCGGGCCTCAAACAAAGACAATTACCCGGTGCCACCCATGGAACAGATATTACAAGATGTGTCTGGTTCTGAAATGTTCTCCCTATTAGATGGCTTCTCGGGTTATAACCAGGTATTGGTAGCTGAACCAGACAGATTGAAAACCACCTTCCGGACAAAATGGGGAACCTTTGCCTTCAGGCGCATGCCCTTTGGGTTGATCAATGTGGGGGCAACTTTCCAACGAGCCATGGATATAGCTTTCCATGTTTTAATAGGGCAGAGCATGGTGGTCTATTTGGACGACGTCACTGTGTTTTCAAAACGCAGGGGCGATCATTTACGCCACCTCAAGCAAATCTTCGAGAGGTGCAGAAGGTACGGAATATCACTCAACCCTAAAAAGAGCGTTTTCGCTGTGGCAGAGGGAAACTTGATAGGCCACATTATCACTAAGCAAGGCATTGTGGTTGACCCAGAACAGGCAAAAGCCATTGCTCAGATTCCTCCCCCGAGCAACAAGAAAGCGATGCAATATTTCCTGGGGAAAATCATTTTTGTCCATAAATTTATCTCGGATTTTGCCCAGATAGTCAGGCCACTACAGGGAATGATTAAAAAGAATGCTATGTTCCAATGGAATCCCCCAGAAAGAGAGGCCTTCGATAAAATCAAAAAGGCTATAGCTGAAACTCCTTCCCTCCAAAGTCCATATTTTGGTAAAGGTTTCATTCTGTACACTTTTGCTTCAGATTCCTCACTTGCAGCTGTCCTCACGCAGAAAGATGGTAACAACGATGAACGGCCCATTTCTTTCATGAGTACTGGTTTACAAGGAGCTGAGTTGAATTACCCAGAAATCGAGAAACAAGCCTATGCGATCTACAAAGCGGTAAAACATTTTAGGCCCTACATCTTGAAAAATCATGTCACGGTTTTTGTGCCACACCCAGCGGTCCGCTCACTTTTCGTGCAGCAAGAGCTAGGCGAAAGGCGGGGCAACTGGGTGGCGTGCTTGCAAGAATACGATTTAGAGTTTAAGCCGGCACATACTGTTAAAGGACAGGGGTTATGCCAAATGGCCGCGGAGGCTGCAAGTGCTCATGAAATTGAAGAGGAATGTTGGGAACAAGAGATCGACATGTATCAGAGCGACCATGTGCCTCAGCAAAGTAGCCCTTCTTGGTATTCTGACATTTCAAGATATTTGGCCCAAGGCACCGTGGACCCTGCTCTTACTGCCTGGTAGAAACGCGCAATAAGACTCAAATCCGCATCTCACCAACAGATCCAAGGTAAGTTGTTCAATAAACACCACGATGGGGTCCTGTTACGCTGCTTGGAAACTGACGAAGCACAGAAAATATTAACTGAGCTGCATGATGGACCAGCTGGAGGTCATTTTGCCGGAGATACTACTACCCATAAGATAATGCGCGCAGGATACTATTGGCCTACTCTTTTTAGAGATGCGCATGCATATGTTCGGAAATGCATTCAGTGCCAAAAGTTCGCTAACCGAGAAGCACGGCCAGCCGCCCCCTTACTCTCAGTAGCAGTAGAGGAGCCTTTCCAACAGTGGGGTTTGGATGTAATTGGTGAAATCACACCTCACTCTTCTAAACAACATCGGTATATCCTTACAGCTACTGATTACTTCACCAGGTGGGTCGAAGCAACACCTTTACACCAAATCAACGATCAGGAGGTAATAGAATTCCTCACACATTCCATCATTACCAGGTTTGGCGCTCCAACTTCTTTAGTTTTCGATAATGCGACTTATTTCTCATCTTTTAAATTATATGATTTTGCGGTGGAAAATGGTATTGTTCTAAAACATTCTGCAAATTACTACCCCCAGGGAAATGGATTAGCTGAGTCCACTAACAAGAATCTTATCCGTATCATTAAGAAGACCCTGCCAGGGATAATTTTAGGGGCGAATTTTAGCCCAAAGGCGAATTTTTGGGCTGACCGCATCACTCCCAAGTCTTCTTTAGGTACCTCTCCTTTTTTCCTCGTGTATGGAAAAGAAGCTGTCCTCCCTTCTCATCTATCTCTCCCGGCCCTCCAGCTGTCCCAAGAATGTCATGGTACCCCGTGCCCTACCTTGCAAAACCGAATCGACACCTTGCTGAAATTGGAGGAAGAAAGGCAAAAGACCCGGGAAAAGTTTGTCGTCCATCAGAGCCGAATCAAAAGATGGTTTGATAAAAAGTCCGCGGGAAACAAAAATTTTGAAGTAGGAGACCTGGTCCTTAAGTGGGACAAAGCCCATGAGGAAAAGGGGAAGCATGCCAAATTCCAGGCACTTTGGACAGGCCCGTTCCAAATTAATGAGAAGATAGGATCACACACATTCAGATTGCAAACCCTTGATGGACGAGTCGAGGCCCTCCCGGTAAACAGGCATGACCTCAAACACTATTTCACTTAGCAGTCCTTTGAGGGCTGTCTTATTTTGTACCATAGTTTCTTGTCTCACCTTTGTCTCTTAAAAAATATATATATATATATATATAATATATATATATATATAAAATGAAATAAAACCTAAGGAAGGATTTGTTAGAGCTACGCAGATTGGCACACTGCAGCAGGTGCTCCGCTGATGGAAAGCCTTTACCGATAAACTCAAAGGCGGCGAAAGCTTGCTTGTCCTCCGCACCTAAAAGCAGCACATTACCAAGCCCAAGTCATCAAGCATGAGAACTTACCTCGCCAGTCTGAGAGGGTGTCCACAAAAGAAAATGCAGTGTAAATGGTAACCAGACCAGAAGGGACGAGAGATACTCTATGCTACGATAGGGCGCCTGGGAAAAACCAAAGTCCTCATACCAGACCAGGAACAACCTCTCTGCAAGCAAAATAAGCCGATCCTCATCCGCCCAGGCCAAATGGCCATTTCAAATAAGTGCCATAAGCACATCTAAATAAGTGCCTCAGGCACATTCAAAATAAGTGCAATAGCACACAAATAAGGGTAAAGGATTGAGAAAGGATTCCTGCGCAGAGAGGTGATGTAACGACTCCGCCGGGGTACTGACCAGGCTCGCTGGCAGCAGAGCAACGTTCACGATTCCTAGGCAGTGACTCCGCCGGGACCGAGAGGTTCGCTGGCAGCGGAACAACACGATGAGGACAAAATAATCGTACCAGACCCTGTGGCCGCCTGGAGTTATCCAACCCTTCCAGTCCGGAGACTTGAAGAAAGAAGTTGTTTGAATGGCACCCAACCAGACCAGCAGGTTGAGCAACCCAGCTAGATGCCTGAGGCTAGGAAATGACAATCACAAGGTAAAAGAGGACAGTTAACATAAGCCCCTCCCTCCTCCCGCAAAGACTAACCATCAGCAGAGACTCTGAGTTCGTCCAGTGAATCGCCATTTGTTGCAGTCTCTACAACACCCTCCAAAATTTTGACTACCATTTCAAATTTTCGGAGCCCCTTAGAAACAAAGAGAAATTACTAGGTCACTAAGTCGGAAAAGTAAACAATTCATGAAAACCGCGACCTAGCGACCTAGCGACTCCGCGACCTCAGGTCACCAGGTCGCCAGGTCGCATATCCCCTAAACTTATGAAAAATGCGACCTTGCGACCTAGCGACCTCGGGTCGCCAAGTCGCCAGGTCGCAATTTGGTAATTTTCAGAAAATCGCGACTTAGTGACCTTGCGACCCAGTGACCCCAGGTCGCCAGGTCGCAAGGTCGCCAGGTCGCAAAACTCAAAGTTTGACAAATCTGCGACCTAGCGACCTGCATTAATTGCCCGCACGTGCGACTGTCTATAAAAGGGAGGTCGCAGGTCGCATTTTTTACATTCAGCGATTTGTAAGGAAAACGCCTCTGACAGCTCAACTGATGAGTTTTTCCCGGGTAAGTTGCCATTTCTTCCTGCTGTTTCCGTTTTAATGATTTTCTTACTAAACCCATCACCCCTGTAGCCTTTAAATTGTCTTTTGGCCATGCTTTAATGTTTTCTGAGGTTTTGCAAATTACATATTGCATAAATTACCAAAAGCCTCTCTGTTTGCTTTTTCACCCCATGGCATCTTCCCCTTTTCTTTAAAATCATGCCACAGCTCTCCCATCCGCTCAGTAAACCCGCAAATTCCCAAGAGAAAGGGGGGCAAAAAAGTTCAAGGCCGCGCACACCAAACCCCCCAAGCCACCGCGACCACTCCGACCTAGTCGCCGTGTCGCTAGGTCGCACTTTACATTGTTTTCAGAGACTACATCTAGCGACCTGCCGACCCCAAAATGCTGTGTCGCAAGGTCGCAAGGTCGCGCTCCCCGGCCCCGTTTGTGGTGATCCGGGCGACCCGGGGCCGACTACCCGCTCCGGGGAGCTTTGCATTAACGCGGATAGATTTCATCACTAAATTGCAACTGGATTTTGTCACCATGTCGTTCTTATCATGGGACTCTCTTCTGAATTTGACAGGTGAAGACATAGAGTGCATACCAGTGCTTTCAGATTCTAGTGACATGGCGCCCCCGCTATCTAGAAGAAAGGACAAGAAAATAGTGGAAGAGATTGATGAGATGAGGATGGTGTCCCCACCCCCAATATTCCGAGATACGTTATGTACTTTTTCTAAAGATGACAGCATGAGATGGTACTAGATTTATCAGGAGTTCGCCAAACCACTAGAAGAATTCCCGGAAGACCTCCCAGACCGAGAAGTATACTTGGCGGTTAAGAGGTCCAAACTACATCTGGCAGGGGCGCATCCGGCCATATTCCCATGTCCGGAGATCATAGACTGGATCATACAAAAGACAGACCCCGAGAAGTTTGTGATCAGGGATTATGAAGGCAGGGCTTTCACTACACTGGTAGGCTCGGATGCGCACATCTATTATTCACTGCCTCGCCCAGACCAGCATTTCACCCGAGAATGGGCCGCTACTCACGCCGTCCCAATAGTGGATACCATTAAGCGATGGTGGGAGGAGCCTGAGAAGTTCAAGGTAAAAAAGAACCAGGAGTACCCAGTAGCGAGCCTAAGGAAGGTTTACAAATTGGTTGCCGGCGATGCAGGGGCAGTTTTACGGCGCCTGTGACGTTCCACTTTCAACGGCAAACTTGGGCCACTATTATGGAGTATGTGACAACACAGGCACCCGTTTCTTTAACCGGGCGGCATACCGATGACGTCGATGCAGACACTTGAACTCCGCATCGTCCCGAAGAAGGGAACGTTCCGCCGAATTTTACATGGCTTCATACCTACTAGATGCGGTTTGCGCCCGAGTAGAGTTTGATGGATGGGAGCACAACTAGGACTCCGAGAACACGCGCGCAATCCATCTACAACTCAAGGTATTTTGGGAGTCCAAATACAAACATGATATAGATCAGATCTCCCAAGTATTTGTTCCTTCTCTGTACAGACATTTATTTGGCCAAGACGCCCCTTGCATGTCATGGCGGGCCAAGGAGACTCTGGTTAAAGTGGCGCACTGGTTCCCTTTCCCTGGGTACACCTTCATCGGAGTCTTTGGAACTTACAAAGCGCCACATGCTATGCCTTGCTTCGTGACGGACAAAATGCTGATGCAGGAGGTGTGCTTTCAGATGTAACATGGATTCTCCAACATCCTGTCTAAGGGAAAAAAGAAGCCATGGCCCACTCTGCCCCTCACTATTGGTGCATTCACAGTTAAAGACTTCAAGGAAGTACTAGCAGAGGCAGAAGCAATGAGAAGTTATCAACTGGGGGCACTTGAACACCGAAACTATGACCCAGAGAGATTAGTCCCTGAACACTGCCGGAGAGCCAAACTCAAGTGGACTTATCAGCATCTTGAGCGCCCAGCGGAAGATGAGAGAAGAAACTGGTATAATGATGAAAGACAACTTGCTCCGGGAATTGACGTGGTCCAGGAAGACTCAGATGATCAGAACTTAGAAGACAGAAGACGTCAGTTAGGAGGTTCCTCTTCATCCATACTCCAGAAATCTCGAATCAACACAGGGCCAATTCCATCCATCAAACAGAAGGAAGCAGAGGCAAAAGCCCAGCAAGAAAGGGAGAAAAAGCTAAAAGAAGATGAGGAGGCGTGCCAAAAGAGTGCAACAACAACACAAAAGAAGAAGCTGACCAAAGAGGCCAGGAAAGAAAAAGAGGACAAGGAGGCACAAGCCGCAGCTGGACAAGGCAGAGGCTGAACGCCAAAAGAAAGCCGAACAGGCTGCTGCAGCTGAACAGAGGAAGAGAGCCGAAATAGAAGCAGTAGCAGAAGCTGAACGGCGGAGGAAGGAAGAAGAAGAGAAGAACACAGAGGAAAGGGAGGATGACATGCTGGATGATCTTGAGGTAACTCCTCTCGACATACCTCTGGGCCGTACAAAACTCTCCGATGTTAGATCGCCCCAGAGACAGGAAGAAGATGTGTTCGACCTGACCAGACTCACATTTGATCAGTTTTCGTTCAAAATCCGTCAAGAGAAGAGGAGGTCGTTGGCACAAAGTCCCTCTGCATCATCTGCAGTGTCGACAGGCAAGGATATAGTTTTGGATACCAGGACTAATCCGGTAATGATAGCATCAGCAGGTACTGCCTTCGCTGCGGCTACGGAAGAGAATGTAACCCGGATGAGTAGAGAAATAGTATCTCTACAAAACAGACTGCACGCAGCTGAGCAACGCGAAAAGATAGCAGAGCAGGAGAAAGCAGAATGGCAAGCAGAAGTCCAGCAACTTCGAAACCAAGCTATACCAGCAAATGAAGTCTCGCTTTCCATTTTCAAGGAGTGTGAGGTGTTGGAAATGACTATGAGACAGGTATATGGTGAAATGTTCACCATCAAACAAACAGTCGCTCCTCTGGCAAGAGCACGAATGGAAACCAGGCAAAGACAAGATCAACTCAAAGAGGCTTCACAGGCTTTGGACAGGATGATGGGTTGGACCATACAGTACCCTCAGGCACCTGAAAATTTGCCTAAGAGGGACTGGATCCACACGTCGGATGCAAAAGTTCAACTCCGCGTAGCGATGCAATCTGGAGACAAATTGTCTAAAGACCTGGACAAAGTGATGTCCTCGTACGACCACCTGATTAGTGGTATCGACTCAATGCATACGCTGCATCACATCCCATCGCTTGGAGCATTAGAAGAGGAGAAAACCTGGGAACAAGTAAACCAGGACATTCAATCGTTCTTGCAACCTATCAAGCAGGCCGCAGCTGATCCAGAGCCCCCCGCGTCTCAAGAGCATCTCAGTCAATTCATCGCCGCTCCAGCGCGGATTTATACCAAGCTTGCGTCACTCTCAAATCAGATCGGACAGAAAAGGGAGACCTTAGTACCAAATGCTTTGGAATGTGTGCATAGGCTGAAAGAGGAGGTACCTCTGATGTCCCCCATAGTGGCAGAATACCAGGCATGGCAGGATTTCCTCAGGGAACAACAGGTTGACATCCCTGACATTAACATTTCGCGTGCCGGCAGCAGCAAGTCCTGAGCAACAAGAAGAACCAGGTCACAAATCGCACCAACAGGACAGGTCGCAGGTCGCATCTCCTACCTAGGTCACAGGTCGCATCTCCTACCTAGGTCGCAGGTCGCACCGCCTACCCAGGTCGCAGAAGGAGTGGGTCGCAAGGTAACCCAAAGGTCAATAAGGCGAACAGTCAAGGAAACCCAACGGACAATTTTGGCATTATAAATACTCCTACGGGACATTGTAAAAGGGCTTTTCTTTTTAGGGGAAAACTCAAGAGCTACATGTAATTGTATTGAAAGATTCTACACTTGAGCATATGAATATAGAGTCTTGTTAAAATACCCTATGGTTATGATGTGTTTTGCTGTATGAACACTTTGCGTATTCCTTGTACAGTTTCAGAATATCCTATGATTAATGAAGCTGCACTATTCATATCATCGTTTATGCGTCATGGCTATCCGTGTTGTATCAATGATGTTCATTTCATTATCTGATTCTATTAATGAATGTTAATGAACTATTTTGTTAGCATTTCGTTTCATCTTTCAGGAAGTGGAGAGGTATCTTATCATAAAGAACTATTTCTTTTGTGATCAGACTACCGTACAAGCATTACCCCACAAAAGATGTGTTGCTAATGACATCTATTGAGGTGTACGTGCTTTATCTATAATCTTTCTACGCATAGTGTTTGATTCGTGTTTAACACATTAATCTTGTATTCTGTATCATGTGAATAAGTGTATGTCCACAGGCTCAAACAGGTTCTTTTGAGACCGAAGGGAAGTCATCTTAAGTGGTAGCCGGACCCACACCCCGGACGGGATCCCTACTCCAAACGGTTTAAGGTCTAATTGGGAATTTCTACCGGGGAGATCCCCTACTGTTGGCCGGACAAATTTTCCCGTCAACAGGAGGTTAAGCAGATTAAAAGTTGCAGTGAAACTCCTAGAGGGTTTCAAGAAGAGGAAGAGCCACACACTTCCTATTCTCAAAGAGGAGGAAACAAGAGACATAGAGGACACTTGGAATCTGAAATTATAAGTGGATACCTTGCTGAGTACCAAGCTAAACCTAAAGCCTTCAAGGAGACTCTAGCTTTACCACAGTTCATTCAGCTAGAAGAAGAAAGGAGACTCTATAGCCATGGAATGATGAGAGGCAAAAGATTCCTATTGTCCACTTTTGATGGAACATTCACATGTGCAGAAAAGGCTTGGGTGATGAAAATAGAGGCTTTCTTCCTACTTCATCCTGTAGTAGAGAGAGAGGTTGTAGAAATTGCAGCACTGCACCTTGAAAGTGAAGCAAACACTTGGTGGTTCAACCATTTGAGCCATGCAAGAGTGTCTACTCTTGTTGAGTTTTCTCAAAAGCTGATAAGGAGATTTGGGGAAGGAAGATGAGGAAAAGAGAGATCCTCACCACCACTTGAGGAAGCATGTACCATCACTGTCACAACCTTGGAGGAACAACCTTCATGTTCAGCATTGGAGGAAGTCAACATAGTGTTGAGGGAGAAACTCTTGCTCCCACATTTTACCAAGGTATGCTTAAGTTTCCATCTCCTTTACTTTCAACAAATATTATGGAGGGATATACATCAATGCATGATGTTGATTTAGTGCAGCAGAGTTGCACTGCGCTTTATAAGGGTAGTGATGAAGAGAGGAGGACCCATTCTTTATGGGAACATTCAAATGGCAGCTTCATTCATGAAGCAATGGTGGATGGAATGATAGATGGTAGACATCTTGAAGTGAGAAGCACTTTCTCCTTTCTATATGACACTTTCTCGATGAGCACTCCCCAGCTCAAACAGAAACTTCTACCTACAACAGATCCAGAGCCTTATTGGTTTTGGAAGGCCATTGATGAAGAGAAGATCTCATGGAGAGATCTCAATGGAGGTGCACTTCAACACATCCTGGAGTGCAAGGTTATTCAACATTTTGAGGAGGTGTTTTCCTCACCACACTTGGATCTTTGTCGATTCAAGTGGGATAATGATGAGAGGTCTTCTCTAGAAGATCTCCAAGGAGTTTTATTTCAACATCCCATGAAATGCAAGAGTAGAAATATGATTTGGGAGAATTATAGTCTTCCTTGGGAGAGTGCTAACGAAGGACATGATGGAAGGCACCCACATGTGGATGCATGGGTGTGGATGATGAGCAAGAAGCTGAAAATCTACTTGAAAATCTATGATACTAGGCAGTAGGAGGCTTGGCTGCATTGGTTTCTCTTGAAAGAGTTTGGTCATCATCCTCTTTCTAAGGGTACGTGGAAGGATACTTGCATCATGGAGAAGCAAAGAGTGTGGATGCATTGTTTTGATATGACATTCTTCACCATGTTTTCACTACATGATTTGTATGATGGAGGTATGAGGAGGCAGCAAAAGATTGTGTTGCTTTGGTTGTTCTTGGGAGAGCAAGGGCATATTTTCTCTCACACTTTGCATGATGTCGCAGGAGTAGGAGATGGCACTATCATGGTGTAAAGGGGCTACTCCTTGGCCTTAGATTATCAAGAGGTACTTCCACTTTGGGGGGGACTTCTTATGTGTATCAGCATTGTGAGAAATGCCTTTGACATTGTGCATGTCAATGAATGGAGTTATGAGTTGGCAAGAGCCTATTTGCATGGGCCAACAATGTTGTCACCTTGGGGGTTAGAATTCTTGATGGAGTGTCCCCAGGATCACTTCACATTTGATGCACTTGGTAAACAAGGAGGAGGTGAGAAATTTGTTCTTGCATCTATTGATTGTATACAACAATATTTGCATGATCTTACCATTTCTATGTAGTGCATTGCTCCACAAGAGGGCAAGCTTTTCATTTGGCTTCATGGTCAATTTTGGGCCAATCTATATGATGGAGACATCAATTTCTTATATGACTTTGGGCAAGTATGTTTTTCTTACATGTATGGTCAGCTATTGTACCTAACCATTTATTAATCATTATCATACTTGATGACATACATAACTATCCCTGTATTAAAAAACAACTTGCCACACTATTTTCTGAAGCAACAGTCTGGGAAACTGTGTTGTAACTACATGGAAAACTGTTGGTACTTCCTTGCACCACCTGAAACCTTCAGTATTTCCCTCATTTTTATGTTGATCATGATCTCTTTTTCTGATATTGTTCTTATCTCTATTGAGAGCATGATGGGGAGAGAGACACATGGGATGGATGTGTCCTTTTGGGGAGAGGATTCCCATAGTTTTTGCATTGCATGTTCTAATGGGAGCATGGGAGGAGATATGGCCACCCTAGTCCAACACTTGTTTCTCTTTGAGGTGGGCCATGTGATTGATGGGATGCCATATGGTGATGATTTCCTATCCATCACATATGGGATGTTTTTGGCTAGCTTGATTTACAGCATTGGAGAGGAGATCTTTTGAGATCTAGTCTTCATCTTTCCACTTGAGGGAAATTGTTTTGCAGCCCAATGTAAGCATATACTAAGCATATACCCTACACTTATTATAAGTGGAGAGGAAGACAGCGTGGGGTAGGCTATCTTGTCTACCATGTGTATATTTTCAGCCCACCTACTTTGCAGGAGCTCAAGGTGGAAGAAAATTTTCTGGAGTTGCCATGGTGGGAGGTGACTCATTTTGTATGGATGATTGCTTGGGGATGGAGGATCCACTTGGGGAAAGGTGTTTTCCCAACACATTTCAGTCTCCATGCCTTGGAGGAAAATCTTCAGTTCTATCCTTGCAGTTGCTTGAGGACAAGCAACATTTGGGAGGGGAGGACTGTAATATTCCAAAATTTGCATGCAGAAAATTGGAATATTAAATTTTGCTGATCTCACTTAGGAGATGAATAAATGGGTAAGGAAGCCCATGCATAACAAAAATCTGAATAAAATCCCTCATGGTGTGGAAAGGGGTCAAGGTAGCAGCTAGAGTTTACACTCTCAAGTGTGAATAGGGACCAATGCAGGTGGACAAGGTCAAGTTTGACCAAGTCAACAACACAGTTATGAGAGGAGGAGATCAACCATAGAGACAGCGCAGTGAAAGTGGGAGGAATATTCCTTGGTGAAGGAAACCCTAATGAGTGGGGCCCAAGGCAAGGAGACTCACAAATGTTTAAAATGATTGCAAGGAAGCCATAACAAGTTTATGCTTATGATTTGATCATGGTCTGAAGACTAATTTTCTTTCTGCAACTGTTTAGTTGAGATTGTTGTGCTGCTTAGCACAAGGATTTCCTGTTTAGGAATCCTTCTCCTTCTTGAGAAGCCTCTTGGAGGAAAGTTATGATTTGCCTCACATCCAGGCTTGAGGCCAAGCAGCCTTCTTCAGCTACAGTGTTATTTCTGCAGCACTATAACGTTGTATTGCACGGTGTTGCAGTGAGGGTCCACAACACCACTTTCAGCACTTGTTTTACAGAGGGAGAGGCTCTATTTCCTTTGAGAGATCAGTGGGGAAGAATTCCAAGCAGTATTTCACATCTTGGAACTTTTCCAAAGTATTCCCAACATCTACAGTGTAGTGATTTGCAGAAACTGTGTCCTTTTTCAGAGTGCTGCAGTAGCAGGGTTTGAACCCTTGCTTGTGAGCTTGTTTCTCAGGGAAAGAGCCAACCCTTCTCCCGGAAACCTTGTAAGAAGGATTCTCCTTCATTTTCTATATTTTTCAGATGTATGGTTTCAAAGCTTTAGTTATACTACATTTTCCAGATCTAGATCTATAGATCTGACATTTTGCACTTGTACCTTCATGAAACCCTTGCCGGGTCATTCCTATAATGTGTAAAAGAAGCTTTTTCTCCATTTTTATCCATGATATGATGTAGTATGCTCCATGTATGTTATTTACATCATTTTTCATCATAAACCCTCATAAAATCACGTTGTCTATGCTTCAGTAAATTTTGAATAAGTAAAGTCATGGGATTTGGGCCTTTTTGAGCCATATTGGGACCAGGAGATCTGTTTACCTTAGCTAGAGTGATTTTATTTTGCTCAAATTTGGTATGTGAGTCCCACATGACATATTCTAAGGGATCCCACCATTATTTTCCTCTGTTATTACACAAATAGCTGGGAATAACGTTTTTGGGGCTTAATTTGCTGCTTTTCCCCACTTTTTGGATCAAAAAGGAAGTACAAGTTGCTGCTGAGACACAAAATTATGTTAATGTGTTTATTGACACATTTATTGAGTGAAAATATTGCTTCAGCTCTATAATTGTGTTTACATATTGCTGCAGTCCCATTATTGGGCATTTTCCGACCATTCTAGGTGTGAGAGGCTTATTTATCTCACCTAGTTTTCTTGGTTTATGATTTTCTCTTGGATTTGGATCTTAGATTATCATATATAAGAGATCCAAGGGCTAATCTAGTTTTTTGTAGCATAGATTCCTGAAAAATGATTTTTTTAGGCATGCCTTGCTAGCAATCCCAATTTGGGGATATTACTGTGTGAATTGTTAGATCTGTTGTTGGGTTGTTTGGGTAAGGAATCTTGTTGGCTGTGTGCACAGAGATCCTCAGTCCTGATTTGTGCGGACCCTGGTGGCTATGTGCACAGGCTGTGTCCGATTGTTTTTGGTTTTGGATGCTAATATATGTGGATATGGTTGAAGTATGTATGTGTTATTTGATCTAATGTATTACTGTTGATGAGAATTATTGGATCTGTTACGAATAATGTTGGTTATCTGTTTATGCTGTGAATATGTCTATGTTATGGTATAAATCTAATCTGTTGATGATGCGTTATGATAATGTGTGCTGATAATTGCTGTTATGCACTTGGATGTGGAGATATTAACTAGATTTGTGCATGATAATAGCTCTGTATATTGCGATTATATTGTTAACCACCATGTGAATAGATATGTCTGGTGAAAAATTGATAGGTTGCGAACATGGATCTGATTTACTTACCTACTCTCTCTCAGGGTGTGGAAAACTGGTTCCAACACCCTCCCATATTGCTTCGGGTGAGACTTTGGCCTGCGCAAGCAGGTCACTGCCGAAAGGGCCAATTGTATAGGGGTTTTTTGGCAGATCTTAACCTCCGAACCTAGGTCAGGACCCCCCAATCCAACAACATATATGATATCTAATCAAATACTTGAATTGGAAGGGGAATTGTTTCATTTTTTAATGTGATTGACACGAGAAAAGAACTATGGTCATGACACCTTGTTTAATTTTTTAATGATTTTGACACAAGAAAAGGAACTTTACTATGAGACCTTGCTTAATTTTTTAATGAGCTTGACACAAGAAAATGAACTTTCCTCCAAGACTTTGTTTCATTTATTCACGAGCTTGACACAAGAAAAGGAACTCTGCTTCAAGACCTTGTTTCATTTTTTAACTAGCTTGACATAAGAAAAGGAACTCTGCTCCAACCACTAGTTAGATCAGTAGCCTTTTGGGGGAAGGTTAACTATTGGTGAGGCATATCCAAGATAGGATGGG
The DNA here is from genome assembly GCA_034641835.2 of Pinus albicaulis. Lineage (NCBI taxonomy): Eukaryota > Viridiplantae > Streptophyta > Pinopsida > Pinales > Pinaceae > Pinus > Pinus albicaulis. The sequence continues at coordinate 474,572,875 of CM076583.1, read as the reverse complement.
TTGTGTTGGGCTATTGAGATTTGCAACCCACCTTAATACAAATTGTTTTAATAATTAGGATAACCCATCCCATGTTGTCTTGTCTCGGGAAAGCCTTGATATTCTTAAAAATGTTAATATTGGAAATATTGGCCTGAATAAGTTTGTTGCATTGTTGTTGTATGACTAATAGGAGCTTCGGGTATTCCTTGTAATGGTTTCCCTAACAAAATTTGTGTCATTACTGGAATATGATGACTAATTGGGAGATATGGAATGTTATAAATGGGTTGAATTACTTGTACCTATTGAATAGTCTAACCAAGAGAGTCATGACTTGGAGGGGTTTATGTGAAAACAAGATATATATCCCCTTGTTCGACAAGATTTGAAGAAACAAGAAGAACCTGAGTGGTATGAACCTCACTCTCTATGGGAAAATTATGATCAACTGAAGGTGGAATTACTTCAACCATTTCCTCAACTAATGGTTAGTTGGGAATGAACTCATAGGATTCATGTTCAACTAAAGTGGGATTGATTGGATTTAGATCAATCACTTCATCAACTAGTGGAGGATTGGGAGAAATATTTGCGTAACCTGGCAGAGTCTTGGTTGAAAAGTTGTAAGATTTTCCAATGCTTTTGAGGATTCATCCATATAATTACTAAGGTGAATAGGACAATTCCCTTCACATAACCTACTAGGAAAATTAACTTTACCCCTTTTCCCATGGACCTTACTATCACTATTTTATGGTTTATGACTAGTATGATATTCAAATGGCTGATGACAAGTGTTGATGTGATCCTATGGACCATACTTCTAATACCTAAGGGATACCAAGAAAATCTCTAATAAGTTGATTACCCTTATAAAGCATGCAAGGTAATTTAACTTTACGGGCTTGTTGGAAGGTTTCTCAACATCAGTTGCATTAATAACAAAGTTTTCTTGGTTGCCCCCCTCATAATTTTACTTCTTCTTCTTTACCCTTTTCTTCTTCTTCTCAGCTTCTTGGTTACTAGAATCAAGAATTTCACCAGGAAAGGAAAAAATGTATGAAGAAAGAATAGGTGAATAAGGAAAATGGTCAACTTTAGGGTCAACTTGAGGTTGATTTTGTTCAGCTGGAGGGCTACTTGGTTGAGAAGCATTTTGGTAATTTGGAACCAAGGGTGTCAAAAACAACCAAATTGGTAAACCAATGGTAAATATGGGAAGGGACAACGTTGCCACATAAGGAGCACCAATATTTCCAAAAGAAGGAAAAGGATCAAGATTCTCGTCAAAGGGGTTTCCTTGACTGGTGGACTCAAGAACTGTTGCCATTAGACCTATCCTAAGATATAATAAAGAGTTGTTCCATGGTGATGATGTTGTTCCACAGTCAATTAATTGATTTTAGAAATGAAAGACACAAAATAAAAAAAAACAAGAGCAACTAGGAAAAAGGGTTTACTAGGTCACTTTGAACTACAATATACCATTTCTAGTATGTGTAGGAAATCTACCTGAATATTATGATTTGTGTATCATTGTAAAAATGTGGTCAACTTCATTACCTATGCCAAAGATAGAAACCTAATGGGGACTTTAAAAATATACTCGTAGGTATGTGGAAGCGCAGTCCATAGTAGTGTTGTCTAATGCATCTTGTACAATAGTAAATATTCTAATATACTTTTCAAATGTGGAGCACCATCTAATAAGAAGAAAGAAACAATAAAATAAACTCTCATAAAATGCTAACAAAATCAAATCTAAACATTATGATGGCTTTAAAGAGACGCAAACATGTTCAGAGACTCAAGAAAACCTTCTGGATCAAATCTATAACAAACATGGGTTAAAAGCTCATGTAATAAATTTAATAAAGGAAAAATAAGACCAGGGTCATGGGACACATATTCCAAGCTAAATTTTGGGAAAAACATCCTAGTGGGTGTTCATTTAGATTATTATGGATAAGGAAATTGGGAAAGGAAATTGAAAAGGAAAATAGACATTAATTAGAATTTTATTTATTAAATAAAGGAAAATAGGAGAAAATAAGGTGAAAGGTCACAAGTTGCATGTGAGGAGAAAATTGAAGGAAAAATAGAGAAAAATGAATAAAATAGAGGCCTCATTAATAAAAATTGTTCTAAGGATTAGTTAACTTCTTTTGTTAGTGTTAGACTTTTTTCAATTTAGGTTTGAAGCTCTCTCTCTATTTTGTCTCTCCCTCTCATACTATTTCATACTTAGATAATTCTTGGAGTACTCTAACATTGGAGAAAGGAAGGAGGAGGAAGGGAAGGAATGTAAAGGAAAGCAAGGGAATAGTTGGATCAAGTGGCTAAATTGGGTTTGTTGTGCAGGTATTGAGTTGCATGTATGATTTCCTTGCTATTTTTTGCATGCATAGTATATGCATGTGTGTAGTTGGTTATGATATTTCATTAGCATGGAGGATTGCCTGAATTGACATCCGTTTTTCCTAGCCTTGCAATTTCCTATATATCCATGGTGTTGTGGGTTTTCCCATTTTTTTTCTAATTGGTGCTCATGCTCCTTGTGGCTATGGATTGAGTTACTAGTTCTTGGAGCCTTGGTTGGAAAAACACTCAGGAATCCCTATAACAACTTGGGTTGAGTTACTAGTCTTGAAAGCCTTGATTGGAAAAAATCTCTGGATTCCTTGGTGAGTTGAGTTACTAGTCCTAGAGATGGGTTGGAAAACATGATCTGGAGCCTTGGACATCTTGGGAAGAGACCGATCTAGTGATGGTTAGTGATGTCTAACCGTGAGGTGGAATAATTGATTGAGGGTTGAGGTGGCTTGTCCTTTGGAATCCCTGGTTTGGTTTTGTTTGGTTTATTCCATGAGATCATGCATTCATGCTTGGAATATGGCATTTGGTTGATTGGATGAAAGAAATATTTGTCTCAGCCAAATATATCATTAGGTGGTACGTGGAAGTCCCTGAATTGGTTGGAATTTTCATATGTTAATAAGATGTATATTATGTGGTGATTTATGAGCATATGTATTGATTATGATGGTGATATTATGGTTGTGCTTCTATGGTTTATATTTTAGATACATGTTGCTTATATGCTGGTTATATGATGTACATTGTATATGGCTCTTGACATTTTTTATGAATATATGAATGGTTTATGAATGCATGAACTAAAAATTGTTATTGCAGCTATTTGAAGATGGCATAGGTCCTTCTTGGTGATTCTCAAGTGGATATCAGACTATTATGATCAGATATCCATTCATGACCTATATATTACATTTTTGCGATATTCTTGATGACATATCTATCATGGTTAGGATTGGTTAGGTCAAGTCCTTGAAAAACGTTTTATGTTAGAGTATTTATATTTGGGACATTTATTGTTTTGGAAAGTCTCATCAAGTTATGGGCAGTGATCTAGAGTCTAGTCCTGAAAAGGTGGCATAGATCTCGCTGTCAAAAACACAAAACTGGGAAATTGGGACTTTAGTTACTCCTTGGAGGCTTATGCATCCGACTGGATGCCTATAGTCGAATTTAGGGAGTGTTATGACTACCAGGTCAGTGAAAAAGAAATTTGACTCAGGTTTTGGGAACCTGGAGGGGTGGCTTAGCTCTTGGGGGTCCTATAGATCCTAAGTAAAGTCATTAAAGTTTTGGTTTGCCAATTCCACTTGCTTAATTGTACTTGGCCGGTTGATGTTGGAAAATCAAAGTAGATATATTAGGGTTTTTTTCTCCAATCTTGATAATTAATTGTGAGTGTTTTGGATTATTTTACTTCTTTATTATCTTATCTTTCATCAAGAAATTACCATATTATGTGTGTATGAAAATCACAAAACAAGATACACAATATATAGGCACTATGCTATGGAAAAACCCCCCTTGAGGGAAAAAATGAGTCAAAATAATTCTTCCTTTCAATAGTATTCTTTGAGACTCTTCACCCTAAACATATACCAAACCTTCCCTCCACACGAAGTCAACCTCCCATATCGTCGACCCCTTTCCAGCAACTTCAACTAGGCAGCATTTTCCAGCAACATCAAAACTTGGAAGAATTCGATCTCCTAATCTAGGGCACGAAAGAGAGAGAGAGAGAGTGGAACCAAAAGTTTTATTTTCTTCCTCTCCTTAGACTTTCCCAATCTCACACTTCCTTCGGCTTCCCGAAAACAAACTTCGAACTTCTCCAGCAACTCTTGAGATATTGAAATAACATGAGAGATCATTCCCAAAATGACTTCGAATAGATTGTATTTATATGATTATTGTGGATTGAATAGGTGTCATTAGGATGACTTGATCTCTTCTAGGTCGACTTGGTGTGGAGGATACATAAATCATATTTAACTCAATTCTTAACCATTTACATGATTCAAAAGCCCAAGAAGGGTCTCTTTGAATGTACAGCGACTCTATAAACTCAATATTAATCCTAGGAGTCCACAACGAGGACTTTTACTAACATAATGATGACCCAATCATGAAAGTCATGCTTTAGTAAGTCATTTTTAGAATAATAATAAAAAATTCTTCGTTCTTTTTTAAAGTACATTTCATGATGACTTAAATACATTAAATCAAGACTGAACCTAGCTATAATTTTCAACACTCCCTCTTAAAATTCCAATCCATTAATCATATACAAATACAATAGAAGATCATATGAAACAATGAAGAACTTTTGTCATCACAATGCCATGGAATAGATTCCTTACCAGGGAAATATATCCATTGGTCTCTCAAAAATTTAGGCACTGCAATTCCATGGACTAGATTCCTAACCAGGATAATCTATCCAAGTGGGAATAATTTGTACTCAAGCTTTCAACCTCTCTAGGTACCCTCAGGCTTACTTTTAAACCACCAACCCAGGGACCTAGGTGTGTATCCATGGTCAGAGCTCTACGACCCACGCCACCCTTCCCTATTTTGGGACCTAGGCATCTACACAAAGTGTCGAATAGATGTCCTCCCAGGTAATGCTTCACTCATAAAGCCTCAAAAAATCTCTTCCATTTCATTATCATTAATGCAATCAACAATGTCTACAAAACCTAACAGGTTTCTCAGATACTCAAATTTCTAATTCGAAAGAGCCTTTGTTAACCTGTCAAGACATACTCCAACTTCACAATCCTATCCTGTACCATGTCCTAATAAAGTGGAACTTATTACTGATATGTGTCATTCTTGAATGAAACACGAGATCTCCAGACATCTTGATACAACTTTGATTTTCCCAATTAATCAAAATAGGACCTAGAGACTACTCAAACAAGTCTATCAAAAGATTCCTTAACCAAACAGTCTCCTTTAATAATTCACATGCAGCCACATATTCTGCCTCAACACTACACAATGCAACGGGATTTTGATTCCTACTCATCCATGAGATCATATCAGCTCCCATACTAAAACATCCTCCAGTAATTTTCCTTCTATCGGTCTCATTTCCAAACCAATCATAGTTTGTGAATCCAATTAGCTTGAATTCCTTACTATCATACCTTAGGTAGCGATATATAGTTCCACGAAGATACCTCACTATATGTTTGGCAGTTATCTAGTGATCCAGACGGGGCTTCAACTAAAACTGACTAAGAATGTTTACTGCAAAACATATATCTAGCGTAGAATTTACTAAATACATTAGGATACCCACCAAATGTTGATAGGAGGTAAGCTCCATGAGACTAGAGTTAGATTCCCTCAACTTATTGAGATTGGTGACCATAGGAGTATTCATCAACTTGGAATCCATCATCCCAAATTTCTGCAACAACTTGATGATGTACTTTCCTTGCCCCAAATATATCTCCCCAAGCCTCTGTCATACTTCTAGACCTAGGTACTAGTGCATTAGTCCTAGATCCTTCATTTCAAATTAAAATTCCAACATTTTCTTGCATTATTTAATTTTTCTTTCTACACCTGTGATGAATAGATCATCCAGATATAGTAGAATAATTATGGGCTCATTATTCATGACCTTGATGCAGATATTTAGAGTAGAGGAACTCTTTATGTACCCAATTCTAAGTAAATATGCATCCATCCTAGCATACCATGCTCTAGGTTCTTGCTTCAAACCATATAGGGCCTTCTTAAGTCTACAAACATGAGAGTCACTACTATTAACTTCAAAGCCTTCGAGTTGTTCTATGTACACTTCCTCATCAATGGTTCAATTCAGAAATTTGGTCTTCACATCCATTTGATGGATATTCCACCCCATTGTAGCATCCAAACAAACCAATGATCTCATATTAGTGTACTTTTGCGCTCTAGCAGTAAAATTCATTGTTGTCCCTCGTGCACTTGAAGGAGTTATCTTCGTAAACATGCAGTCACAAACAAGAAAACATTAAATAGCACCTATATAGTAAACATCATAAATCATGCTTATCATCTTGATCAAGGAATCTATGAAATAAACAGTTAACTAACAGCTTATTGAGAAAAATGAATTCATTTGTATTAATTTCAAAAGAAGGAAAACCTTACAACCTTAGCCTTGATGTTGAACGGGCCTTCTCGAGGTCCGAAGAAGGAATCTCTTCTACTCTGATAAGATCTGCACTCCTCCAACCAAGACAGATAGAGGTATGTGATCTCTCCTCACAAAAATCTCAGTTAAATGAGTCTGAATCCCAACAGCACTTAACCTCAAATAATTCTAAAGCTTCAACTCCCCTTGAGGCTACCCAATGCCTCTTTTTATAGTGGAAAAGAGGAGGTTTTAGTTCCAAATATGAAGGGATAGAATCCTCCTTGAAAGGGATAAGATCCTCACATCAAGGGGTTAGCTCCATAAGGTAAGGGATACATGAACCTCAAAAGAGCGGTTTTACCACCGCAAGATTCTTTCTAGAGGCTTCTAGAATTTACTAAAAGTGAGATTTTTTGAGTTTACTTGCGCATTTTTTATCTTTACAGGGGTACGCACCCATAACACAGAGAAAGTGTGTTCAGGTACGTAGGAGACATGAACATTAGGTGCGGGACCACAGGCAAGATATCGAGAAAGTGCGATACCAAAGTTAAGGAGATTTTTAGGAACCTTTCTCTGATTTTCAAGGCTTGACATGAGGAAATGATATGTTAGACTTGAAAAGGATGAAGTATGAGTAATAATGAGCTCATACACATAGTAGAATGTCAGGATGACAATTTTCAGTGTAACAGATTGCCCCCTAAAGTGCAAAGTCTGGAATAAATGAAGCTGAAGTCTTTCATATATGAAGAGTGCAGTACTTTATCATTTCAAGGATCATCCTATGGACACCCCAGTCAGAACCTATAAAAACATTCAATGCAAAATATATATGTGTTCATATCATCGCTGAGGTAGGCATTCCCATACTCCGATAAAAACTAGCTAGAAACTGATTCAAACTGCTCTGATACAGGAATGATTTTGAATACATCACAATATAGACATGTGTAGACACAATATGGACGCAGCCATATGTTTATGAATAGTCCACTGTATAAATTATAACAAAATTCCTTGCAGCCTGGATGGTAGAAACTAGATCCAGGGTCTTGAATTCCGCATCTCGAACTAGTACGATTCTATCTATGTGAATGAATGTGTCGAAGTCAAACATGGTAGAAACCACTTGATTACCAGTCAATGATGTAAATTATTAAAAAGTGTGAGAGTAACCACTAGTAATGTAAATGGCTCTCAAAGTACCCAGTACAATCCATGAAATGTGAATGAATGAGCTGAAGTCGAACATGTCACGGAATCATTCGATCGAAGGTCAATGATGTAACATGTCGTCAAAAGTGAGAAACATGCCATTGAGGCATGAGGATTTCAAGTTACTGACGATTTCTAGATCAACTTCCTAGATAATGAGCTATCGTCGATAGAAAGTGATCTGTCATAGGCAAGCCCACAACACGAAATCATAGATCAAGTTTTGAAGAGATATATGGCAAGGACTGACTTAGGGATGGTCAAAATGGATGACAGATATTTTGCAGATGAATGGTTTGTTTGAACTGTCCTCTTGAACACATAAAGACACTGCAGAAGGCTTAGTGACAATTGACCCAAAGCTAATACCCAGAAATTGGCTGAAGACTTTCAATGTGGTTTGATTAACTGTTAGGCAAAGGATTCCCAACCCAGGTGAACAAAAAGTGTCATGTTCAAGAGTGGTTAATTGGATTTTCGAAAAATCAAAATACAACAAACAAGTCCATTTTTCTCTCTTTTCCCCCACCATTTCTGGCAAGTACCTCTTTATTTTTGACAAGCTTGAGGAGGATAAATTTTCTTGTTTATAAGCTCATCCTTCAGATGATTCCAACTTAGTTTGAGATTCGAACCCTAAGAAGGAGTGGTTCATTCCTGTTTAAAATTGAACAGGTCCTTTAATGTTAAGTTTTAACGAGTCCAGTATAGGAGAAACTCGGTGTTTTTCAATTTTAGGGAGTCAGAAGAAAAAACTTAAGAAGACTCCATGGGTGTACTTTTTCGTAAATTTAGTCTCTCGGGCCTGAAAAAGGATAAAATAATGCGAGAGAGAACTCTATTGACCGTAATTAGTCAATGTATACCTTTTTCGTAAATAGTCCATTTCAATCCGTAAAAGGGGTAAACTTATACTGAAAGGACGATCATTCATTTACTTTAACGAGTTCGAATAATCAAGTGCTCGGAAATATTTTCATGTTTAGAGAGTCTAAAAAGGGCTTAAAAGAGAACTCAAAGGTTTTTCTTTTTCGTAATTTTCAAGAATCCGAAAAAGTGATAAAAGTATGCTCTGTAGTTTCACTTTTTCTGTAAATTTTAACGAGTTCGAAAAAGTGATAAAAATGTACTTATATGACTTTCACTTTTTCGTAAGTTTTAACGAGTTCGAAAAAGGGATAAAAATATACTCCTGTGGCCAACTTTCAATTTAATTTACGAGCAGGAAAAGACGGAAAGAACTCGGAATTTTCATGTGTTTTATGAGAATGAAAGATAGCAAAATAATCTCGGGATTTTCATGAGTTTAACGAGTCTTGAAAATAATAACCGAAATAGACTCAAGATAGGTTTAATTTTTACAAAAGCTTGAAACAGAGAAAAACTATGCTTCAGAGTGGTTTCATTTTTACACAAGCTTGAAACAGAGAGAAAACTGTGCTTGATGCCCCCCTAAGCGTAACTGCTAGAGCACATGCCCCCCAACTTCATTTCATTCAACTAAGTACACTACTGGTAATTAATAGCTGGATGGAATGAAGGTTCATTTACGAGATCATATGAAAGACCTGACCTAAAACTGTAAGAAAATTATGCAAAAAACTGAAATAACTAACCTAAATATATGACTTAACATTTACGAGATCTAGTCAAAGACTCGACTCAATTAGCGGAGGATTTGTTTCATTTTTTAACGAGCTTGACACAGGAAAAGAACAATGCTCATGGCAACGTGTTTCATTTTTTAACGAGGTTGACACAGTAAAAGAAACTATCCTCGTATCTACTTTCTAAAATCTACCTATATAACTTACTGATTCATTTTTTTTAAATGAGGTTGACACAGGAAAAGAACTGTCCTCATACATGATTCTTTTTTTAATGAGGTTAACACAATAAAAGGAACTTTCCTCATACCTGATTCATTTTTTACGAGGTTGACTCAGTAACAGGAACCATCCTAAAAAACTACTTATTTCTAATCTATTAATCTACTCTCTACGATCTACCTACTGATTCATTTTTTAATGAGGTTGACACAGGAAAAGAAATGTCCTCATAGAAGCTTGTTTCATTTTTTAACGAGCTTGACACAAGAAAAGGAACTATGCTCTCGACTAACTGATTCATTTTTTAATGAGGTTGACACAGTAAAAGGAACTATCCTCACACTCACTGATTCATTTTTTAATGAGGTTGACACAGTAAAAGGAACTTTCCTCACACTCACTGATTCATTTTTTAATGAGGTTGACATAGTAAAAGGAACTATCCTCGGCACTTGATCATGGCTTCCAACTGGAAGAAACACATGTCAATGACACACCTTGATCATGGCTTCTAAGAGGTCTTCATCAGAAGGAAGAATAGTTCTCTGGAATGAACACATGTCAAGGGACTCAAAAGGGATAAGAACATCACATTCAAATAATCCCATGGAGTTTTCCATGTCAATTACCGGATCTAAGTCATAAGAAGACGAGCAAACAGTGAGAGGCTCACTTACATCAGTAATTGAAAACATGGGACTAGTTTCCACATAATTAACCCATGGCGGGGTAGATACCACTTTCGAATGAGGAACATTCAGGGATGTCGGATTATTGGTAGTCGAATCAAGACTAGGGAACGAAAGCTGGTTTACAGTCACAATATTCCCATTGTGAGGGAAAGACATCACGCAAAAGAATTTCGATACTACAGCTTTCATTGCATATACATAGTCTCGCCCAAGGAGTAAATTTAAATCCAAGGGGCCTCGAACTACCATAAGATCAATACAGACAGTTTTATCTTCCAAAGTAATAGAAAAATTAGGAAGGATCCCTAAAGGTTCACTAATGGTTCTGTTAAAAGCTTTCAAATTCTGCGTAATAGGCACAAGATGAGGGGAACCCAAATCTTTCCAAACAGTTGAGTATAAAATACTAACAAAAGCACCTTCATCTACCTGTGTACGGTGTATGTCCCTACCACCAAAATTCACAATTATTTGGAAAGGGATGGAGAAAGGAAGACGAGGTTCTGTCAGTCTATTCCAATCAAAGGAAAAGACCTCAATACTTGGAGGGGGTTCTGTAGAAATAGGTGAAATGCCCCCTAGCGTAGAAGAATCTGATGTAACAAGAAGAACCTAAGCAGTATGAAGTTCACTCTCTACAGGGAGAATAGGATCGACCGAATGTGAAATTGAATCGACCACTTGATCAACTAATGGATCATAAACCTGTGTAATATGAGTTTCACTCTCCAATGGAAGAGTGGGATCGACTGTACTTGAAATTAGATCAATCACTCCATCAGTTGATGGTAGGTTGGGAGAAATTTTACGGTAACCAGTTGGAAATTCTTGCTGTGGAACAGTAAGGTTTTCCAACAATTTTGAGGCTTCATCCATGTGAGGGAAAATTTGAGTTTGATGACTCCCTTTGCATAACTTACAAGGAAACCTAACTTTACCCTTTTTCCCAGGAACCTGACTATCACTGGTTGATGGATCAACGGAAAGTTGATGAGATTTTTCTGACCATACTTCCAAGACCTTTGGAATACCGGGACAATTGATAAGGAAGTGGTCATCCTTACAAAGCCTGCAAGGGTATTTGGGTTTACGATGCATGTTGGAGGTTTCCTCAACACAACTAACACTTACAACCATGGTTGGTTGGTTGACTTCTTTCTTATGTTGCTTCTTATTCTCCTTCTTCTTCCCTTTCTTCTTCTTCTTGGTCACCTGGTTACTAGAGTCAAGGCTTTTACCAAGCGAAGAGGAAGAAATGGAGGAAGAAATATTAGGCGAAGAAGGTAAAGAGTCAACAAAAGGTTGGTGATGTTGAGATGGTGAACTCTGTTGCAGTGAAGCATCTGGTTGAGGTGGAACAATTGGAGTATTCGTGGCCAATGAAGTTGAAAATAACCATATCGATAAACCTATTGTAAATCCAGGTAATGACAAAGTAGCCATATAAGGAGGACCAACATTTCCAAAGCAAGGAAAAGTACTAGGATTCTCGTTAAGAGGGGTTCCTTGGTTGGTAAATTCTGGAACAGTTTCCATTATATTCAACTTCAGTGAATTTTATTAATAATTTAAAACTAAAATTAACAATTCACAATTCACACCTAACAATTAAAATTCACAATTCACACCTATGGTCTCTAAAAGTAAAAACAAACAACTTAACACGTGATATCAAATCTAGGAGTCAAACCACACACAAACAATAACTTCCCGTACTAAAAACACTAGTTGGTGATGAAATCCAACATCGTATAATTTAATACAGAAAGGGAAGTTGGAACAGTTACCCCGACAACCTGCTTAATGAAACAGACTGGCACAAGTTTCTTCACAAAACCATCTCATGTGAAGAGAACCCCCTAGAGAGTCCAAGTGAGTCTAGTCGACGTCTGCTCCAGGTACAGTGAGATCTTTCCTTCACCATCACCTTAGGAAATAATCTTAAGTTTATGGACACTAAGGTTACCAACAATAACAAATACAAATGGGGGAACATTCTACGATCCGATTCCATGCGCAAGGGCAGAGTAACAAAGCTAAATCCCCTTGAAGGCTCCTGGACATGGTCAATCCGAGGTTTACCAAGAAGTGACCCTAGGTTCCTCGACAAGGGTTAATCCGAGGTTTATCATTTGTAATGCGCGCAAATCTTCTATCTTCCCCGATGAAATAGAATTGATTGTCTCAAAGGTTTGGACATGATCTCGTGATTAACTCCTTTAAGAGAAGCTTCCCAGATTGTAATAATTACGATTGGATTTATTTCCTACCGCAAGATTTATCTACTTGTTTTTTTTTATTGCTTTGGAAAGTTAACTACAACCTATTCCAAAGCACTAATCCTGAGCTATATTGGTGGAAAGAGCCCTAAAAATGTAAAAATTACTAGATGAATTTTAATTAAGCGCTATGTTATTAAGGATGTTATTACTCAAAAGGGTAAATGGATATGAAACCAATGGTGTTATGACCCGACCCAAAACTGAATGCAATCAAATATGATAATGTAATTTTTTCAATTCGATGAATCCTAACTAAATTAAGGAGAGAGTTTCCATTCACTTCCAACAATGCAAAAAATTGATCACTAAGAGAAAATATAACAAATTCTCTAATGCACTAATTTCATCAAGAAAAACTAATGCAAATCAATTCCAAAACAATTTTTATTTTTGTGTTTTTAAAACAAGCATAAAAACATCTAAATTCAAATCAAAGAAAACTGATCTAAATCTCTGATTGATTTTTTAGAATGTAAACTATGCAGTTGTAATCTATGCACAATTCACTTGAAAAGTATGCAAATGTAATCTATGCACATTTTTCATTCATATTCTGAAAATGAGAATTCTGATTATGAAAATGTGATCTATGCAAGAAAATTATCAAACACAAGATGATTCTAATGTAATCTAAGAACCAATCAAGTGCAAGTCAAGAAAATCGGGTGAGAGTTCCAAAGATCAAAAAACACTCAAAGGCGATTAACACTCATACACAATTTAGCCCCCCCGGCAAATGAGGGGGACATTTTTTTTGCAAAAACAAAAGCAAAAAGATGTAAAATTTTGAAAAGACTGAGACAAACCTTCAAGTAATGACCAAAGGAAGTCAAATTAAGAATTTCTCAAAAAAGAGACTCAAAACACCCAATTAATAGAGATTGATGAGATGAAAAATGCTGAAAGAAATTCATAAACAAGGCTTTTTGACAGAAAAATACAGATCTGGGTAGATGCTAAGAATCCTAAATCAAATCTAAACTAAAATGGAAGAAGAAATCTAAATTTTTTCAAAAAATTTAACAGGGTCCGCAGGCCCCAGAAGTAACAGGTGCGGTCCCACACTGTTTACTTAAGGAAAGTGCGAAACTGCCCGCACTGTGCAAAAAAACAAAGTGCGGTCCCCAGAAAAGTTCAAGAAAAACGTAAAAGATTTCAAAATTTTCAAAAATAGAGAAAACCTAAGCTACCCAGGCAGATATCCATCAATCAAAAAATAGGAAAAAAATTTCCTCAAATCAAAATAAAAGAGAACCAAAAACAACAAGTTCTTTCCCCAATGGAGTCACCAATTTGTTGGCCGGATAAATCGATCTTGCAGAAAAGATTGATCTCCCTAGTTTCAGAAGACAATATAGCAACAAACGAACAACTAAGTTTGCCTTTCTATAGATATATTTTTTTTACAAATAAATGCTATGAAGGTGTCGATCCTACCTTAGATCCAAATGCTTATTTGTAGTTGTAAAGCTTCCGTCGCATCAAAATCCTTCCGTCACAACAAGAATCCTTCCGTCGCAAGAAAGTGTCGTTTTTTCATCGCAACAAAGTGTCGTCTTTTCGTCACAACAAAGTGTCGTCTTTTGTCGCAAAAAAGTGTCGTCTTTTGTCGACCTGCAATCACAAACAAGAAAATATTAAATAGCACCTGTATAAAAAATAATTATAAAACATACCTATCATAGTGATCAAGGAATCTATGAAATAAACGATCAAACGACAGCTTATTGAAATAAATAATCGAACGAAAATTTATTGAGAAAAACAAAACTTGATTGTATTAATCTTAAAATAACAGAAGAACCTTACAACCTTAGACTTGATGTTTGAAAAGGCCTTCCCGGGGTCCGAAGTAGGAGTCTCCTCTACTTTGATAAGTCTTGCACTAGACTTCCTCCAGGAGCACAAAGAGGTATGTGATATTTCCTCTCAAAAGCTTAGCAGAAAGAATACTAAATCTCAATAGCACTTCAACTCAATCATCCATAAAGCTTGAACTCCCTTTGAGGCTACCCAATGCCTCTTTTTATAGAGCAGATGAGGAGGTTAGGGTTCCACCTTTGAAGGAATAGAATCCTCCTTCAAAGGGATAGGCTCCTCACATCAAGGGATTAGTTCCTTAAGGTGAGGGATGCATGAACCTTACTAAAGCATACTCATCCCCAAAAAATCTCATCTAGAACCTTCTAGAATTGACCTCAAATCAGCTTTTTGACTTTACTTTCTCGTTTTTTTTTTTTTTACTTTGAGAAGGGTACGCAGGCATTACAAGGGAAAACTGCATTCTGGAACGCAGGTAAGCAGTGTATTACCTGCGTACCCAAGCTAGGAACGTAGGCAGGCTTCATGTTACCTGTGTACCCACTCTTTCAGAGATTTTTAGGGTTTTTCTTCTTGTTTCAGGGCTTGACATGAGGAGTAGAGGTTGTAAGACTTGCAAAGGAGGTATGTATGAGTGTTAATGAGCTCATACAGTTAGTATAATTTCAGGATGATAGTTTTTAAGTGAAACATGTACCTTGTTGTAGTTGCAACGTTTTCCTCATAATCAGTGCCTTCTTTTTGAGAGAAACCCCTTGCAACAACTCTTGCTTTATACTTATCTATACTTCCATCAACTTCATGTTTTATCTTATAGATCCATTTAGATGTGAAAATCAATTTGTTATTAGATCTAGGAACGATTTCCCAAACCCCATACTTCATGATGGATTGATATTCTTCCTGCATTTATTTCTTCTAAACCTCTTGATGTGCAACTTCCTTGAATGTAGATGGTTTGACTTTTATCAATTTTTTCATATATGAAACATAACCAAAATATATTTTTGTTTTATTTCTTTCCCTGAAGGTTCCTGCAACTTGATGTCCTTCAACATCTTCCAATGTAGCTATCAGCCAATTTGGCCTCTTTCTTGTGGTTTACATGATTGAATAGGCTCACTTGGTCTTCTTATTCAGTATTTGTAGTAGAGTTTTCATGATGAAATTCTTCTTATTCAAATGTGGGAACTTCTTCGTCATCAGAATAAATAGGAATATCCTTTGATTTCTTGTATTATTGATTTTCATCAAATATGAAATCCATGCTTACTTCAATATATCATCCTTCCTTGATGTAGATTTTATATGCTTTTTAAGAAAGACTATATCCAACTAATATTCCCTTAATACTTGTAGAGTCAAACTTCTTCCGCTTGTCTTCTATAACATGGATATATTTTGGAATTCCAAATATTCGGAGGTGATCCACACTTGGCTTCTTTCCTGTGAATACTTCTTCGCGTGTTGTATTATCAAGACTCTTATGAGGACTTCTATTTTTAATTTATATGGTTGTCATTGTTGCTTCTCCCCCTAAGAACTTTGGTAGATCTTGATAAAGGATCATAGTTCAAATGCCTTCTTCAATTGACCTATTATTCCTTTCAACCAATCCATTGTGTTCCAAATAATAGGAAACAATGACCTCCCTCTTAATACCGTCTTCCTTACAATATGCAATCAATTTCTTAGAAGTGTATTCCCCACCATTATCAGACCTCTGAGTTTTTATCTTCCGATTGGTAAGGGTTTCCACTTCAACCCTAAACTCCTTTAATTTTTCAAATACTTCATCTTTTTTTTTTAGAAGGTATAGCCATGTCTTCCTAGAATGGTCATCAATAAATGTCACATAATAGAGATGACCTCCAAGTGATTTTTCAGACATGGGCCCACACACATCAGAATGTATGAGGTCTAATATTTCTTTAGACCTGGTTTCACTATTATGAAATGGATTTCTTGTATGTTTTCCCAAATAGCATACCTTACACACACCTTCATGATCCAAATTCATATTAGGAATACCATGAACCATTTGACTAAGAGTAGGTATGACCTTATAATGTAGATGACCATACCTCCTATTTCATGGCTCAATGGGATGTATTTCCATATGAACAAAAGCTTGAGTAGGTGATGTAATGCCTCTATAAATATTTCCTTCATGAACTCCAATAACCCTATATTTATCAATGCTAGAGTCTTTTCTCCAAACCAATACGTTGCCATCAACAAACTAACTTCTTCCCCCTTTATATTCTAAACAATAAATAGAAATAAAATTCTTTTTCAAACCTGGAACATATAGAATGTTGTTGAGGTGCAACTTTTATCTATTCTCTAGCTTCAACAATGTGTATCCCGGGCATTTAACATCATAGCTTTTATTGTCACCCAATTCCACTGCATGAGAAGATGGATCCTTTTATAATGTATCAAGTTGTTTACTTTCTCTTTTCATGTGTCTCGATGCTCCACTATCAATGATCCATGCATTGTCATCATTAAGAGAACCTGTAAGAGTGAACAATAATATTTG
The DNA here is from genome assembly GCA_034641835.2 of Pinus albicaulis. Lineage (NCBI taxonomy): Eukaryota > Viridiplantae > Streptophyta > Pinopsida > Pinales > Pinaceae > Pinus > Pinus albicaulis. The sequence continues at coordinate 474,555,998 of CM076583.1, read as the reverse complement.
ACTTTTGACCTTCTTGAATAAGTAGTAGATGACCTTCTTGATCCAGCTTCTATCATTGTTGATATCCATTCTTATGTAGTTCATCAAAGAGGTAGAATCCATGCCAATAAAGTGATCTTCAATTCTTCCTGACCTTATCTCTGATACCATGTTGGAAAATCAAAGCAGATATATTAGGGTTTGATTCTCTGATATTGATAATTACTTGTGACGGTGCTAGATTCTTTTACTTTTTTACTATCTTATGTTTCATCAAGCAATTAAAATATTATGTGTGTATGAAGATCACAAAAAAAGAGACACAATATATAGGCACTATGCCAGGGAAAAACCCCCCTCGAGGGGAAAACCCTGTCAAAATAATTCTTCCTTTCAATAGTATTCTTTAAGACTCTTCACCCTAGACATATACCAGACCTTCCCTGCACACCATGTTAGACTCCTATATCTTTGACCCCTTTCCATCAACTTCGACTAGGCAGCAGTTTCCAGCAACAAGCAGCTTCCGGAAACAACGAAACTTGGAAGAATTGTATCTCCCAATATAGGGCATGAAATAGAGAGAGAGAGGCACCAAAAGTTCAATTTTATTCCTCTCTTTAGACTTCCCCAAACTCGCACTTCCTGTAGCTTCCTGACAACAGAATTTGAATTTCTCTAGCTACTCTTGAGATATCGAACTAGCCTGAGAGATAATGCTCCAAATGATTTCAAATAGCTTGTATTTATAGACTTCATGTGGGTCAAATAGGTGTCCTTAGGCCAACTTGATCTCTTCTAGGCCAACTTGGTGTGGAGGATACATGAATCCTATATAACGCAATTATTAACCTTTTTACATGACTCAAAAGCCCAAGAAGTGTCTCGTTGAATTTAAAATGACTCTGTAAACTCAATATTAATCCTAAGAGTCCAAAATGGGGAATTTTACTAATATAATGATGAATCAAGCATGAAACCTTTGCTTTAATAAGTGATTGTTACAATAATAAAAATTGTTTTCTTTATTTTTTTTTCAAGTACATTTCATGATGACTTAAATACATTAAATGAAGATCGAACCTAGTTACAATTTCCAATAGTTTATTCATATCATTGTAGTTCCTCCTCACATGTTTACCCTGTAAGGCTAGTGAAAGTAGGTATATATGGGAGGGGTGGTTACATAGTGGTATCATAGTGGGTTTCTTTTCTCTTCGGGTGAAATCTAATACCACAAGGTGGTATTAGAGCTCTCAGGTTCCTCACTTAGATTGGATGGGTGGAATGTGATTGTCATGCATGCATGTTAGTTTTCTATGTGGATGTTATCATACATTTTGATGGTTATTTTTTCAGTTTATATCATCATTATGCTAATTTTTTTACTAATATAGAGCAGGAGATGCAGATCATCAGAGTGAGGTTGCAACACTGGACCTCAAGGTAAGAGAATATTTTCATACACGTTTGTACGCTGTAAATGATGGTATGATGGTTAATGGTTGTTATAAGCATTATGGTTATATACATTCCTATCATTTTATTGTTGTTTTGGTTACATGCATGATAGATGTTGGTTAATTAGTGTGGTCATGTGCACATGTGTCGGCTAGTCATGCGTGGTAGTTGATTTATTTTTATCTACATTGAATTCATACACATGATGATTATGGTCGTTTCATCTAAGATATTGTTGTTATATGTATCATGCTAATATGGACTGGTCTATGCAAATGGTTATGGTTATAATATTCAGGTATGAGTCATTATATTTGTGATAGTGTGTCGTACTAATCTAGACTAACTTGTAAAGATGTGATATCCTCCACTTAGATAAATTGAGGTATGAGTTTGATTATGTAGTCTATTTGGTTTATCTAACATGGTATATTTATAGGTTGTTTGATTAATTTCTTGTTATGAGTACGTGTCTATAAAATTACATGAAGAATGGTATAGTTTTAAGAGAGTTGTAATAACACAATATGCATTGAGACAAATTATATGTCCTCAGGCATAAATGAATGTTAGATGTAGTTGTAATATTTCTAAATTATCATGTATGCTAATTGGAATATTAATTTTTGGTTTTGCACCTAGTAGATAAATAAATGGGGAAGGAGACCCATACTTAACTTAATCAACATAAAAACCCTCTTGGTATGGAAGAGGATTACTTTGGTAGCTAGATTTCACACCCTCTTGTGTGAAAAGGGACTTTTGCATGTAGACAAAGTCAAGTTTAACTAAGTCAACAACATGCATGAAGAGGAGTGGATAACTTATGAAATAGCTCAATGTGAACAATGATCAGCTTAGACAAAAATATGGAAGCCAGATTGAAGGAACTTGAGTGTGAACAGGGATGAAGCAGGTTGAAGAGGTCAACCTTGACCAAATTAAACAACGTTGTTAAGGGAGAGTGGCATTAATGGAGACACAATGCATTTTTGGAGGGAGATTGATCATGTGCATGTGGAAACCCTAATGGGTGGGACCCAAGGTAAGGAGGCTCACATAGCTTATAAGGAAGAGGAAGGAAACCATTTTGGGTTAGCTTGTTGATTACCGATTTTCGTCTGCATGACTATCTGGCATCCTCTTGCTATTTAGCAGAGTTGCAGTGTTGTTTAGCACAATGCATTCATGTTTAGGAATTCCTTCTCCACTCAAGAGAGGCCTTTTGAGGGAGCTTGCACTTCAATTTTCCACATTCAGGCTTGAGGCCAAGCATCCTCCTTCAACCACAACATTATTTCTGTAGAGCATAACGTTGTGTTGCAGGGTGTTGTAGTGGAAGGTTCACAACACCATCTCCTGAGCTTATCTTTCGGAGAAGGGAGCTTCCCTTTCTTTGCAAGATCTGCAAGGAAGATCTCTAGGAATATTTTACATCTTGGCACTTGGCCAAAGCAGTCTCCATCTATTACAGCGTAGTCCTTGGCAGGAACTGCATCCTTTTTTTCAGTGTTGCAGTAACAGGGTCAAGAACCTTGTTTGTGAGCTTGTTTCTTGGAGGAAGAGCCAACCCTTCTCCCAGAGGGATTGTATAGAAAAAATTCTCATGTCCTTGTGTTATTCAGCTATTTATTTACAGAGCTGCAGAATAACTGCATTGTTTCAGATCTATTTTTGCATATCTTCTCTTGTATACTCATTCTCTCAAGAAACCCTTCTCGAGTTATCTTCACATTGTATAAAAGAGGCTAGATCTCTATTTTTCTCTAAGTTTGAGCTAAATAAACTCTAGATTTGTTTTTTATCATATATTTCTCTAGGAACTCTCTCATGATTATGATGTATTTGCTTCAGTCACTTCTGCATTCCATAAGTCATAGGATTTGGGCATTTTCAAGCCATGTTTGAACCAGGAGATCCGTTTAACTTGGCTAGAGTGATTAGTTTTTGGTCCCATTCCATATGTGAGATGTATATTGTATAAAATAAGGGATCCAAGTCCCATTTCTCACATATATAGCATAATTCTCTGTAAATAACATTTTATGCCCTATATTGCTGCATTTCCTCCCTTTGGAAGGAGTGTATAGGTCATATTCTTGTTGTCGAGCATTCACTTGCTAGTTAGATTTTCCTTTCAAATATTATGATATTATTTACACTGCTATGTTCATGAACTGTTGTAGCTCCACTTTTGGAATATCTTAAGATATTCCCAACAGTGCTGATTTTCTCTATTTTCGGATATTAAAGTGGTATCAGAGCATGATATTTGGCTCGGCCTATGAGTTCCAGCCATCGGAATAATAAGGAGAAGGAGCAGAGATCAGAATTATGGAGGGGATGAGTTTTCTCTCATCACTTTTCAGATCCAGAAAGAACCTCTCCCAGGAGGTTAAGCAGATGAAGGAGAAGAGATGCAATGAAACTCCTAGAGGGTTTCAAGAAGAAGAAAGCTGCTGTGAGACCTCTAGAAGGTTTCCAGGGGAGGAAGACCCATGCACTTCCTATTCTCATCAAGAAAAAAAGAATCATGAAGAGCACTTGGAACATGAGGTTGTAAGTGGGTACCTAGAAAATTACAAACATCAACCTAGAGCTTTCAAAAAGACTCTAGCTCTTCCACAGTTTATTTAGATGGAAGAAGTGAGGAGGCCCTACAAACATAGGATGATAAGGGGCAATAGATTTATATTATCTACTTTTTATGGATCACCCACATGTACATCACAAGCTTGGGTGATGAAGCTATAAGTATTCTTCCTAATACATCCAGTAGTAGAGAGAGAGGATGTTGAAATCTTAGCACTGCACTAGGAGGGTAAGGCAATCACTTAGTGGTTCAGCCATGTGAATCATGCAAGGGTATCTAATTTTACATATTTCACTCAAAGGGTGATCAAAATATTTGATAGAGAGAGATAAGAAGGGGAGGAGACCTCACCACCGCTTGAGGAGTCTTGTACCAGTGCTGTCACAATCATGGAAGAGAAGCCATCTATTGCAGCAGCTAAAGGCACCATCACAATGGAAGAGGGAATCATTGCCTCCTTCCAATATGTTCCTAAGTCCCATTAAGGTATGCATTAATTCCCATTTTCTATCATTTCATAAAATCTTGTGAAAAGCCTTGGAAATATGCCCTCACATGATCAAGGATCAAAACACATTGCTGATTTGGAGCAGCAAGCTTACACTGTGCTGTACAACTTGGGTTTGATCAAAGGAGGGGTAAACAATCATTTCAATGCACCCTTGTTGAGATGCATGCAACATGTGGGGTTGGGGTGTAAGATTTTGGAGGACGTGGTGAACATTGTCCCACTTTATGATGATGTTTTACCTTTAGCACACTTGGATCCTTATGGATTCAAGATGATCATTGATGGGGGATCCTCTCTTGGAGATCTCCAAGGGATTGCATCTCAACATCCCATGAGATGCAAGGGGAGGAATTTTATTTTGAAGAATGGTATTCTTCTTTGGGTAGATACCAAGGGAGAGCATGATGAGAGGCATCCACACATGGATGAATGGGGATGGATGGAGTGCAAGAGGTTGGTGAGCCACTTGAAAATCTATGACATAGGGCAGTAAGAGGCAAGGCTGCATTGACTACTCTTGAGAGATTTTGGCCATAATATGACATACCTTTTTCCAAGAGGTATGTGGGGGATTGAGGTATGGTAGGGCACCCATATGATATGGAAACAAAAGATTTGTTTATATGGGGCATCATACAAGGCAACCATCATGATGTTATTCTATGGCTTGTATGGAGGAGATATAAGGGAGCAGAAAAGGTTTTTGTTGTTGAAGTTACACTTGGGAGAGTATGGGAAAAACTTTCCCCATGCTTATCATGATATTTCAAAAAAAAGGGAAGGCACCTTCAAAGTGCAAAGAGGCTACCCTTCAGCATTGGAGGAAAAGGGGAGGCTTCCACCTAAGAGGAAGAGCCTCTCACATAGCATCATGTTGGTGGATGGCTTTGGAATCTGGAATTTCAAAGAGAGAAGTCATGGAGTGACAAAAGCCTTATCACTAGGGCCTACAATGCTGTCACTTGGGAGTATGTTTCTATTGTTGGAGTGCTCCAAGGGGTGTATGCAACCTCTCTTTTTGCAGATTTTTATGAGAATATTCTGATGGGAGGACTCATCCATGGACCTCACTTTCAGCTTACTCACTCTGCATGGTAAGAAATACATCTTTGTTCTTATTGATTATTCCATTGAGCATTTGTATCTTCTCACCATCTATGGACAGTGCATTGCTCCACATGAGAGCAAGGGTATTCTTGGGTTTTATGGTCACTTTAGGGCCAATCTTTGTAATGATGATAACTCATCCCTACATAAATTTGGGCAAGTATATTGTTGTTTTGATTGTGCTCAGCTGATATATATTGTTGATTACTACCACATAGTAAATGAGCAAACTTGCACAGCTAGTAATTCATTGGGAGACAACTTGCCACATGATGTTCTCAAGCAGCAGTTGGGAAGAATGCACTGTATCCACTTGAGAAACCTTTGGTATCATCCTAACTTTCATATTAACTTAAAAAATTTTCTGATTTGGATGCCAAATGGTGAACATGTGCCATCCATTTTGTATTGAATGGTTTGGGCTAGCATGATTCAGGACATTGGAGAGAGGATCCTTGGAGGTCCAATTTTCTACTTGCCACTTGAGGGCCACATTATTGCAGCCCCAAATCAACATGTTCTATAAGCTTATCATGAGTGGAGAGAGAGACAACGTGGGGTAGGCCATTTTTCCTACCAGGTTCAGCTATTCATCCCACCTACACTTCAGGAGCCATGGGTGGAGAAGATTTTTCATGAGTTGCCATGTTGGAGGGTGACTTATTTTGTATGGATGATAGCTTGGGGGTGGAGGTTTCACATGGGAAGGAAAATTCCCCATGCATTTCAGAATCCATTCCCTGAGAGGACACTTTTCAGTTCTATCCTTGCAGTTGCTTGGGGACAAGCAACACTTGGGAGGGGAGGACTATAATATTCCTAAATTAGCATGTATGCTAATTGGAATATTAATTTTTGGTTTTGCACCTAGTAGATAAATAAATGGGGAAGGAGACCCATACTTAACTTAATAAACATAAAAACCCTCTTGGTATGGAAGAGGATTACTTTGGTAGCTAGATTTCACACCCTCTTGTGTGAAAAGGGACTTTTTCATGTAGACAGAGTCAAGTTTGACCAAGTCAATAACATGCACGAAGAGGAGTGGATCACTTATGAAATAGCTCAATGTGAACAAGGATCAACTTATAAAGACATATGGAAGATGAATTGAAGGCACTTGAGTGTGAACAGGGATGAAGCAGGTTGAAGAGGTCAACCTTGACCAAATCAAACAACGTTGTTAAGGGAGGGTGGCCTTAATGGAGACACAACATAGTTTTGGAGGGAGATTGATCATGTGCATGTGGAAACCCTAATGGGTGGGACCCAAGGTGAGGAGGCTCACATAGCTTATAAGGAAGAGGAAGGTAGCCATTTTTGGTTAGCTTGTTGATTACTGATTTTGGTCTGCATGACTATCTAGCATCCTCTTGTTGTTTAGCAGAGTTGTAGTGCTATTTAGCACAAGGAATTCCTATTTAGGAAATCCTTCTCCACTCAAGAGAGGCCTCTTAAGGGAGCTTGCACTTCATTTTTCCACATTCAGGCTTGAGGCCAAGCATCCTCCTTCAGCCACAGCGTTATTTTTGCAGAGCATAATGTTGTGTTGCAGGGTGTTGCAGTGGAAGGTTCACAACACCATCTCCTGAGCTTATCTTTCGGAGGAGGGAGCTTCCCTTTCTTTGCAAGACCTGCAAGGAAGATATCTGGGCATATTTTACATCTTGGCACTTGGCCAAAGTAGCCTCCATCTCTTACAGTGCGGTCCTTGGTAGGAACTGCGTCCTTTTTTTCAGTGTTGCAGCAACGGGGTCAAGAACCTTGTTTGTGAGCTTGTTCCCCGAAGGAAGGGCCAACCCTTCTCCCGGAAGGATTGTATAGAACAACTTCTCTTTTCCTTGTCTTATTCATCTATTTATTTACAGAGCTGTAGAATAACTGCGTTGTTTCAAATATAGTTTTGCATGTATTCTCTTGTATACTCATTCTCTCAAGAAACCCTTCCTGGGTTATCTTCACATTGTATAAAAGAGGCTAGATCTCTATTTTTCTCTGAGTTTGAGCCAAATAAACTCTAGATTTTTTGTTTATCATATATTGTTGCAAAAACCCTCTCATGATTACGCTATATTTTCTTCAATCACTTTTTCATTCCATAAGTCATGGTATTTGGGCATTTTCAAGCCATGTTTGAACTAGAGATCTGTTTAACTTGGCTAGAGTATTTGTTTTTGGTCCCATTCCATATGTGATATGCATATTATATAAATTAAGGGATCCAAGTCCCATTTCTCACATGTATAGCGTAATTCTCTATAAATAACCTTTTTATGCCCTATATTGATGCATTTCCTCCCTTTGGAAGGAGTGCATAGGTCATATTCTTGTTGCTGAGAATTCACTTGATGATTAGATGCTCCTTTCACATATTATGAGCTGATTTAAACTTCTATGTTCATGAACTTTTGTAGCTCCACTTTTGGAATATCTTAAGATATTCCCAATAGTGTTGATTTTCCCTATTTTGGGATATTACAGTAGTATTATGACTAATGGTTGTGATTTAATTGAAAATTATGACATCGTTGCTAGTCTTGGTAATGGCTTATTTCAAAATAATATACATGATGTCTTGATCTTTGGAACATGTGACTAACACGTGTGAACGGTTACAAGGAAACATGCTTGGTATTAGCATCCTAAGGTAATATTTGATTTTTTATATAAATAATAGTTGGCTGATGTGATAGTACATAATAAGACTCAATTGCAGCAAGGTAAAAGTTAAAAGAAAGGAATTAGTTGAGAATTCCTTTGGTTATGTTTGGAAACTGCAATTCCAAACAAATGAGTGCTTTACATACATGAAGTCTTATTAACCTTGATTTCATCTGATATAATGTGGATATGTGCTATATTTATGAACATGTATTTGATAGGTATATTAGCTAGTTTTGAGTTATAACTACATCCATCAAGGGAATTGGAGTCCCTTGAGAGATGGAATGGATGATTTTAATTACAAGGAAACGTGATTGGAACAACAATATAGAAAGGTAACTAGTGTATTGTTATGTTTATTATGCACTAATAGTTGTGTGTTTATGGAATTTCATTACAGTGGATTTCATGGAAAAAGAGACTGCCATGAAATCTTGAAGAAGGCTCAAGTTGAGATTTTCCTTGGAAGCACTGGGAGCCCATGGGGATTGAGTCATGGTGTTTGTTGAGAGTTTTTTTCTTTTGGTCTTTTGTTATTTATTTGTGCTTGATTTGTAGTTTCATTTATGTCTGGTGCATGTCCATGCCACTTTTTTTGTGGTGTCATATTTATATGGTTTTGCATGGTTTACTTCTTGGTTTCTTTTGGTTCTTTCCTTTTGTAATATTCCTAAACTAGCTTGCAACTAATTGGAATATTAAAGTTTTCTTTTGTCACTTAGATAGGTGAATAAGTGGGTAGGGAGACCCATAAATCTCCTTATGAAGAATAAAACCACTTCTCATGTAAAATTGGATCATCTTTTCAGCTTAATAAAGCACCCTAAGGTGTGAACATGGGCTAGAGCATGTGGACTGGGTCAATGTTGACCAGATCAATAGCATTGTTATGGAGATCATGGAGGATTAATGGAGGACAGTGCAGTAATTTAGGAGGAGTGTATGCATGAGAGTAGCTCCATTATTGAGTGTGACCCAGGGTGAGGAAGCTCACCAAGCATAAAAGGAAGAGGATGGAAGCATTAGAAGGAATGGATTTGTATTATTGTTTTTGATCTTTTTAGATCTAGATTTTTCATGTGACATTTTTGTGCTTTCTTTTGCTATTTAGCAGGGTTTGTTGTGATGTGTAGCACAAGGGTGTTTCCAAGAAAAAATCCCACCCTCATCCTCGGGGGACTTAGAGTGCCTATTCAGGAAAGGTTATCTTGAGATACATTACCACTATTTGGAATTTGGCCAAGATTTAGTCTCATATACAACACAATTCTATTTAGAGTTGGATTGTGTTACAGGGGTATAGCAGTGGAGGAGAGAGATCTCAAATTTCTTAGCTAGTTTTCCATTGGAGGGATCATAATTTCCTCTGGAAGCTTGTGAGGAAATTCTCAGGGCCTCATTTCATATTTTTGCATCAGGCCAAGTAGCTATCATCAGCTACAACGTATTTTCCCTCAAGGACTGCATTATTTTAGAGAGCAGCTGCAGCAGTGGGTTTATTTCCCTAGTTGGAGGAGTTTTGTTTCCTTTGAGGGGATTAACCCTTCATTTAGGAGATCTATTGGAGGAGAAAAAACCATTGAATATTTCTGATCAGCCACATCCTATCAGTGATTTACTTGCAAATATTATTTAGCCCTGGGGCCAGATCTGCTATATTTTGTATAGTGTGTATTTCTGGAAACCTTTTCTGGGTTGTCCTGGAAATTTGTTTTGGAGCATCGATCTCTAGTATTATCATTTTTGGAGCATTATATCAGTAGCAATTCATTTGTCTATTTTTTATCTAATATTCTCTCATAGACAACATAGTTTTCTACATTCATGTATTTAATGTATTAACAACGTTTCAAATCTAGGTGTATGCTTTCATGGGAGGCATTTTTTCCCAACTTGAGTGATTTTTCCTCAAGTTATTGTACCTATTTTTCTGTTATAATCACAATGTAATGGATCTACTATTGTCTCATGCTTTGATCTCTTGATATTTCTGCATATTTCCATGTTTATGTGCTATATTATTGCTTTCCCCATTTGGGAATATTACAGTGGTATCAGAGCATAATCTTGGCTCAACCTGCGTACTTCAGCCATTATGTCATACAAAGAGGCTTCTCATAGAAAACAGAAGATCTTTAGAAGAGATGAAGGCAAAACTCTATTATCAGGAGAAATGGAAGGGAAGGATTTCTCAAGATTTCTTCTTCAAACTATGCAGGGAATTAACAGAGACATAAAAGAGATGACAATGGAGCGATATAGAGATTCTCCAAGAGGGCTTGTGCATGAAGGAAGCTCCAGATTTGCACATTATGGGTGTGAGAATTCAGCTACACCATCAAATATAAAACGTGATACCATGCCTACATTCTTGGAAAGAGAAGAAGAGTAAGGAGACACACCAAAGGAGGAGACTCTTGGTGACTATCTCCAAGAATATGAATCTCAGTCTAGAATATTCAAGGAGCATCTAAACTTCCAAGGTTTTTTTCAAAGAAAAGAAGATAGAAGACCCAGTAACCACAATAGAAGAAGAGGGTGCATGCATCAAACTTTGGGTAGATTATTTCTACCTACTTTTGATGGGTCACCCAAGAGGATAACTAGGGCTTGGGTAGAGAAGCTAGACACATATTTTTAGCTGCATCAAGTTTCAAAAGATGAAGCCATTATAGTAGCAGCGCTGCATCTTGAAGGTAAGGCTTATGCCTGGTGGTTTTATGAATCTTCTTCATCGAATAATGCAAATATATCTACTTATGCAAAGTTCACTAGAAGATTAGTGAAAATATTTGATCAAAGATATTCTGTAACTTCTTTGGGTGAGCTAGCCAAACCCAAGAAATATGAACCTTTGCATGAGTTGGAAGGATCCATGAATCCAACTCCATTTCAGAACATTGTTGAGGGAGTTAAAGATTTGCAAACTACTTTGCCAAGGGAAAAATCCCCACTTCAGCAAGAAATTTCTTTATTAGGAATTTTGCTTCTGTGATCCATAAATTGTGATTAAAATCTTTCGGTGAAAATCGCATCAGAATAGATTTGGTCGACGCGTTTCGAACCAGCGAGTGTGGTTCATCATCAGGACAAGATGGAAATTCTGATCAAATAACCCCTTTAAATAGAAAGTAAAGCTACCACTAGCCGTTTGTAAAATAACGACTAGTTTGACTTAAATAATAATATTTTTTTAATTTAATTTTTAATCTATATTAAAAAGAGTAAATCAAATTATTAAAGTTTTAAATTTTGAATTTTATATATTCTTTTATATATTTATATTTATTTTAATTATAGTTATTTTATTTTAATAATTAAATGCTACGTGATTCCAAAATTCATCAAACAATTATCGTTTTGTGTGTAAAAAATTTTCGGTGAAAATCACATAAAAGAAATTTGTGTCGACACGTTTCGAACCAGCGAGTGTGGTTCATCATCAGGACAAGATGAAAAATCTGATCAGGAAACCAGTTTAAGTAGAATAGGACTGCTCCAACTAGCCGTTGGAAAAACGGCTAGTTTGACTAGAATAGGAAAATTATAATAATAATAATTATTTATTTGTTTAATTTAATTTTGATTATGTTTTTACTATAAATTCTATATAAATAAAAATAAAATATAAAGTCAAATCAAATAAATTAAATACATAAATCGAATATAAAATCAAATCAAATAAATAAATAAGTAATAATAATAACATTAATAGTACTAATTAATCAAATAATTTAATATTACTAAAGAGGTAAGATTCAAACAAAAAGAAAAAATTAAATAAAAAATAAAAATAAAAAATAAAAATAAATAAAAATAAAATAAAATAGAAATAAA
>CM076583.1:473098696-473184532 GCA_034641835.2 Pinus albicaulis | reverse complement strand
CCGCACACCAAAAAAAAAATTTGCCGAGGCGCTGCCCCAGACCTCGACAGGGAGGGCTGCCACCCCTGTTCTGCCCAGCGCAACGTACAGCGCGTGGGGCTAGTCGTGGAAAGAAATAACACATACCCAACATTCTCCCACTTGTTGTTTTCTTTCCACAAGGGGCCACAGGAGAGCTTAGTGATTGGGCCAATTCTTCAACACCCATTGTTTCTATACACCAAGAGAACTTTTGAGTGCTCACATACTTTGTCAATGCATCTGCAACATTCTTCAAAGTGTCCACCTTTACCAGCAACACCCTTTTAGCCTCAACCATATCTCTAACAAAGTGATATTGAACATCAATGTGCTTTGTCTTTGAATGATAAGCAGGGTTCTTAGCCAAGAAAATTTCACTTTGGCTATCACAGTCTATCCTTATAGCTTGTTGTACAAACCCCATACTTGAACACAATCTCTGCAACCAAACTGCTTCCTTGCTTGCATGAGTGGCTGCTATGTATTCTGCCTCTGTAGTTGAAAGAGCCACTACAAACTGTCTTTTACTCATCCAACTGATTGCGCCTCCAAATAGGCTAAACACATACCCACTTGTAGATCTTCTTTGGTCCAGATCTCCAGCCCAGTCTGCATCAACAAAACCATGAATGTCCAATATTCTTTCCAATCCTGGTCTTCCCTGGTAGCACAAGCCATAATCACTAGTGCCACGTAAATATCTGAAAACCCGCTTCACTGCTGTCCAATGCTCCTTCCCTGGGTTTGACATAAACCTGCTCAATACTCCCACTGCATGTGCAATGTCTGGTCTAATACAGACCATTGCATACATCAGGCTACCCACTGCACTTGCATATGGAACACGGGACATATCCTCCTCTTCTTCTTGTGTCTTGGGACACTGTTCGGCAAATAGCTTTACACCTACAGGAATATGAACATTCATCGGTTTACTATCCTGCATATTGAACCTACGCAATATAGTCTCGACATACTTCCTCTGGTTTAACCAGAGCTTCCTCTTTTCCCGATCTCTCTTAATTTCCATGCCCAAAATATAGTTTGCAGCACCAAGATCCTTCATGTCGAATTTGGAGAACAGCTGGGTCTTCAAATCTTGGATAATTTCTTTATCATTTCCAATCAACAACATATCATCCACATACAAGACCAAATAAATAACACGGTCACCAATTAATTTAAAATAAACACGGTGATCCTCCTTGCTTCTAGTGAAGCCAAGTCCCCGTATATAGGTATCAAATTTCTGATACCACATCCTTGGTGACTGTTTTAACCCATACAGAGACTTCTTCAACCTGCATACCAGTTATTTCTTACCCTTCACCATAAATCCTTTAGGTTGCTTCATGTAGATCTTCTCTTCTAGATCCCTGTGAATAAATGTTGTCTTCACATCCATCTATTCTATCTCAAAATCAAATGCAGCAGCGACAGATAAAAGTAATCTAATATAAGTAACTTTGGCAACAGGAGAAAAAATATCACCAAAATCAATTCCCGGCACCTGAGAATAACCTTTGGCTACCAAATGAGATTTTTATTTCTCCACCTTGACTTCTACATTCATCTTCTTCTTAAACACCCATTTTCTCCCGATGGGCTTCCTTCTAGCCGGCACCTCCACCAGATCCCATGCCTCATTTTTGTGCAAGGATGCCATTTCATCAACCATGGCCTCCTTCCAGAGTTTTCCATCCTCTGAATCTACTGCCTCCCTGACAGTTCTGGGATCATCATGAGTTATAGTTAAGGAAAAACTTGAACAAAAAGCAGATGGACTATACCTTTCTGGTTGCCTTCTTTCCCAAACTGATCTTCTCAAAGCAGGGGTTTGTGGCTCTTCCTCTTCTGAATCTTCTTCTATTGTAGAGTTTGATTCATCCTCCTTTAGCTCAAACTCTATCTTCCTAGGTTCCTTTGGTAGGACTTCATGTGTAACAACATCTTTCACCTCTCTAAACACCACATCTCGGTTGTACACAACCTTCCTTGTTTCTGGGTTCCAAATCTTGTAACCCTTTAAACCATCCTTATACCCAATAAAGATGCACCTTTCAGATTTATTATCCAATTTGGTCCTTTTCTCCTTTGGAACATGTACATATGCATCACATCCAAATACCCTTAGATGTGAAAGAGAGGGTTTCTTACCAGTCCATACCTCATGTAGAGTCTTATCCTCCAACGTTGATGAAGGTGATCTGTTAACTAAGTAACATGCAGTCTCCACTGCCTCTGCCCATAATTCTTATCCTAACTCGGTACCACTGAGCATGCTTCTTGCCTTTTCCATCAGTGTTCTATTCATTCTTTCTACAACTCCATTTTTTTTGAGGTGTGTATGGAGTATTCTTCTGCCGTGCTATGCCACACTTCTTACAGAACTCTTAAAATTCCTTCTTGTAGAACTCCCCACCATTATCTGTCCTTAGCGCCTTTATCTTCTTCTATGTCTGGTTTTCCACGAGAGCCTTAAATTCTTTAAATTTGTCAAAGACTTCAGATTTCTTCCTCAAGAAATATATCAATGTATTCCTTGAGAAGTCATCTATGAATGAAACATAGTACACAGACTTTCCCAGTGATGGAACTGACACTGGTCCAAACACATCACTTTGCACAAGTTCTAATATCTTGTTCGCCCTCTTAGCACCAGAAGGAAAACTCACCCGATTTTGCTTCCCATATACACAATGTTCACAGAAATCAAAATCCAGAGAGAAATTAGACATACCTTCTACCATACCATTTCTATGTAGTATCCGAAGGCCCTTCTCTCCAATATGTCCAAGCCTTTGATTCCATAGCATGGTCTTTTCTCCAGAGACAACTAGGCTTTCCGCTCCACTTTCAGGAACCACATAACTGTTACACCCATCAATAACAGTGCTACCTTGTAGCTTTTACAGAGTTCCAGTCCGAACTCCCTGCATTAATACCAGTGCTCCCCGAACCATCTTGCAGGCATATTTCTCGAACACTGTTTTTACACTTGCATCATCCCTCTTGCTTACAGAAATCAGATTTCTGGCCAATGCAGGAATATGCAGAACACCAGGAAGTCTTCTAATCCTTCCACCTTGCAACTTCAACTTTACCTTTCCACGTCCGGCGATTCTTGCCTTCCTATAATCCCCTAGGAAGACATCACCACCATCATATTTCTCATACTCGCAGAACCACTCTCTATGGGGAGTGAAGTGAAAGGATGCACCTGATTCAATCAACCATGACTCATGATCTACATGTATATTTGAAGAAGAAGCCAAATACACATCCCCACCTTCATCCGAGGTGGTTTTTGTCTCTGCAGAAGGAGCATCATCAAATCCCTTTCCTTTCTCAGGAGCTTTAGATCTGCATTCCTTTTTGTAGTGCCCTTCCTTTCTGCATTTCCAGCACACCTTTACAAACTTTCCAGGAGATTTAGATCTCCCTCTAGATTTAGATCTCCCACTCGAAACCTTATTCTTGTTTCTGTTCTGGGACCTTCCTCGTACAGATAAGGCATCTCCATTCTGACCCTCCATATTTCTCCGTCTCGTTTCCTCCGACAGCAAGGCTGAGACAATGTCATCAAAATTCAAGGTAGTTGTATTGCTACCTATTGCAATAACCAGACTGTCCCACGAGTCTGGTAGAGAGCACAACAAACTGATGCACTTATCTTCATCTGGGATTTTAATATCAACGGGATGACGGTCGACTTACGATGTTGAGCGTTCGGATATACATCACGAGTCTCCATCCTTCATCCTCGGGTTATACGACTTTTTCGCATCGAGGGTTTCAGCTTATTCACCGGAAGACTTATATTCGGTACAAGTCCCAGGGTTTTTCCCACAAATTCTTCGCGTGGCCCGGATACGATTTCAACAATACGAATACGATACACATAGCCGTGTTGTGCTCAGCATATAAGTCTGATTTCTTTCGTTCATATTTGACATTTAAGACGGTTTTGTTGGATCCTGGTCATGATCTTCTGCGTCGGATCCTCATCTTGAGCACACGCTCAAAGTACGGCCATCGTTCTCGTCTGTAAGATATTGGATCGCCATCTTCGCACGCTGGATGCGATCTCGTGGTCTCCCCCCCCGAACGGGGGAGTCTGCCTCGGTCCGAAACAAAAAATCCTCTTGACAAAGGCGTCCCCTTGAAGCCGAAACAACTCTGATACCAAAAGTAGGTTTTAACCCTGAACAGAAATTATCTACACACGAATATTATAACAGAAAATAAACAATAGCGAGAGCATAAAACATAAAACAGATAAACACAGAGATTTTCCCCTGGATCCCAAATCGGGACGACCAGATTGATTTTGCATTATATTCCTTTTAGTGTTACAACACATATATATACATGCCGAAGCATACATAAACCCCAATCCATTAACCCTGGATTAGAACATAACCGTAGTTCCATTGACCGGATCTACAAAATACCAGGGGCAGAAAACCATCATACCCCAAAACCATGTGCAAACTCATGCACAAAACATGGGTGGGTCCGCCTATGAGTGGGTCCGCACACCAAAAAAATATTTCGCTGGGGCACTGCCCCGGACCCCGACAGGGGGGGCTGCCACCCCCCCTGTGACCCCCTTGTTGTGCCCGGCGCAACATACAGTGCATGGGGCTAGTCGTGGAAAGAATATAACACATACCCAACACATAGAAACTTCCATTCAAAATACTCACATGAAATACCTACTCAGTGCATGGTACAAGGAGATTGTAGAGTATTTTCTAACTCTCCGGTGACCCCTGACCTGTGATAAGACGAAATACCGAACTTTGAGATTAAAATCCCAAAATTTTATTATAGAAAATGGTTGGTTGTACTTGAGATACCCCTCAGGAATCTTGCTCTTATGTCTCATAGAGCCCGAGGTGGAAGAAGTTATCGCTGAATTCCACAAAGTCATTTGTGGAGGACACTATAGTTGGAGGGCCATAGTCCACAAAATTTTGAAGGCAGGTTTCTTTTGGCCTAAAATTTTTGGAGATGTTCATGCTCGAGTTAGGGCTTGTGAAAAATGTCAAAGATTCGCTGAGAATCAAAAATTTTCACCCTTGCCCATGATCCCAGTACATATAGAAGAGCCTTTTCAATAATGGGGAATTGAATTCATAGGAGAGATTCATCCTGCGTCCAGTGGGCAGCACAAGTGGATCCTGACAGCCACAAAATACATTACTAAATGGGTAGAAGCGGTGCCAGTGAGGAATGCCACAGATGCAGTAGTGATCAAGTTCATGGAGGATAACATCATATCCAGGTTTGGCTGCCCTACAAATATCGTAACTGACAATGCACAGGATTTTAAGTCTACCAAGTTCATTAACTTCTGCCAGCAATAAAATACTATGTTGGGACACTCCACTACATACTATCCACAAGGAAATGGGCTGGCGGAATCCTCTAACAAGACATTGGTAAGAGCATTGAAAAAGGCTATAAACGAAAACCAGGAAAACTGGGATTCTCAGCTCAAGATTTCACTATGGGAAAAAACAATTACCAGCAAGCGATCAACTGGAAAGTCTCCATATGAATTGTTCTATGGACGAGCAACAGTGTTTCCAATATAGCTAGCTCTACCTGTAGCTCGTTTCTTGCAAGACAGTCAGGAGGAGCCAAATGATCTTATCAGAAGAATGAATCAATTTGTTTAGTTGGACAAAACCTGGAGTTAGGTAAACCAAAGGTTGACAGAGTATCAAGAAAAAATGAAACACTTGTTCGATCAACATACTAAAGATAAAGAAATGCAGGTTTCAGATCTAGTTCTAAGGTGGGATGTCAGGAGAGTCGAGAAAGGAAAGCATGGGAAGTTCGATCCATTGTGGTTTGGACCATTCAAAATTGCAGAAGCTGGAGGAAATAACACTTTCAAGCTAGAAAATATGGAAGGTGATATGCTTGATGCCCCTGTAAATGGGCAATTTCTAAAACCTTATTTCCAGTACTGATTCAGGTTGTGAGGCCTGATGTATACATATATTGTACAATATTTTTTTTCTTTTACTCTTATGTTTGTTGTTTTTTATTAAGACCTAAGGAAGGTAGAGGTGTCACGAAGGTTGTGCCTACAGAAAGAAGTTAACAGCTAGTCTGCAAAGTTCTCGACGCGTTCGAGGACGAATATGTCATCCCCAAATGGAGCCAATGTTGTTATATCAACCCTCATCACTCAAATGGGATTAAATACTATTATCTTAATAAGAAATGGTAAAAAATACTTAAAGGAGTAAGCGGGTTGGTATGCGTGAAAATGCATATAAAAAAGGGGACAAGACATAGATTTTTAACTTTGCGGTAAAACCTTACTCAACACAAAGGAGCATATATGTGCAAGACATATGGATAGAGCGGGACCCACCCAAGTGCCAAATAGTCAAAAGAGGAGAACAGCGCTAAGAATTTTCGGGTGTATCAAAGAAGGCTGGGGAAAGCGGAAGCTCAACCCCCCAGAAGCATGAGGTGACATGACAGCAGTGGAGCCCCAAGAGACACATTCTGTGGGGTGATGGCCGCGGGCTTAGAGTCGCTCCAAGACCCCGCCAGACTACTTAGTGGGCCCATTCAGGTAACAGCTAGCGCAAGTAACACAAGGGTAAGGTAAGTCCTAGGACACCCGGTACATGAACAGTACCGGTATTTAACCCGGCGCGTGGTATACACCTAACCAAACTTTGATAACCAATAGCCAAATGCCACGCGTCCCAATGTCGACGTCCTTATGAAATCAGCACTACAAGTGTCGTCCTAGCCTCGTTTTTCAGGTAATCTAAAGCCATTTAACCCTGTTCTATGTTCACTGTGGTAAAATACTTTCTTTTACGAGATATCATATATCCAAAGCGCGAGCTCCCAGTACCAGGTCTACCAAGTCGCTTCCAAATTCCCTGCGACATTTTCTCCCGAGCATTTCCCTTACTGCGTAGGTATTCTGTCCCTCTTTCACTATCTAGTTTCCTTCCGCTTTTTCATTTTTCATAATGGTCATGGATATAATCAAGATTAAGAAGTCGGAGCCCGAAATCCCCCAAGTTCGTGAGTCCAGGGCTAGCCCTGGGCCTTAGCCATTCACCAACATGAAAACCCACATTCGAGACCCACAATACCCTTTCCTCATCAGTAGCGTCAAACCTGACATATTTAGGAAACATTCGGAAAATAGGGATAGGTTCTGAGTTGTTTTGTTGAGACTATACCACCAAATTGCTCCGCCCGTCTACCAAGTTGTGGAATTAATATTTTGGCTCAGAGAAGCTTATGATGAGCACCGAGATATGTTCCTATCAAATCAAGGGAACAAGATATTTAGTATATCTCCTGAGATCATTAGGAAAGCCCTCTGTTATCCCCCCAGTTCAAATTATGTCAGTTTCACTGAAATTTCTTTATCCCATCAGTTTTCCAAGTTACCCTGGAGGCAGCAGAGCGATTTCATCGCTGCTATTTCAAACTCCCGCCTTACAACTTTCCCATATTCGGACTCGGTGCCTCTGAATACATTCAAGGAAAACCTTCAGCCAGCACTTTCTCTCATTGTGGGGTTACTAGGTATATAGGGGGTCGAACGAGACTCGAAGGAATGTGTAGCCCTTTTATGGTTGATGTCACAACCAGGTGTTATATTGGATATCCTTGGTTTCTTGGCCTCTGCCATCCAAACCCAGTTTCAAGATCTCTCAGCCATAGGCCATTTTCATTTCTACTCCATGGTTTTTTACCTCCTCGTCTTCCAACAGGCTGATAAGTTTGAGGGTTTGGGTTTGGAAAAGGTTTCTAGGATAAATTCTCAACCAAGAACTGTCTTTGAGTGGAACCCCGTAGTGCATCAGTTGGCTAATGGGGTTGGTTATTCAAACTTCTTGAACGAATTCATAACAATAGCCAATACTATTATTCATGAAAACCCTCCGCCCAGGATTTCTCTTGAGCAGATGAACTGGCTACAGTTCAGTGAGGAATAAAGCACAGGAGATTGGTAACTATTTGAGGACTACATTGAGATCAGGGTCTATGGTGCAGAGGTTCCCCCTTACAGACTGTCAGTTTTTCCCGCCATGCGGATTTTCGCCATGGAGTACCTCCGGCAAACCTTGAAGGCTGACCAGCTCCACTTCGTCCCTGCGAAAAAGGGGTTCATTCTTAAACTTCCTACCACCATCGGCCCCTTTATTGTTAACTCAAGGCATGCCCTCCCCATAGTGGAAACCTTGCTCAAGGGTATGGATTTAAGGCAAGGTAAATCTTGGCCTTATGACCCAAAAGGCATCATCTCTAACAAGAGGAGGAAGATTAAGTCAACTACATATGCTCACGAATCTAGGCCCTTCATCGAGTGGAAAGATAATCTTGATACCTGGCCCTTGCTTTCACAGATGGAGACTGAGTCATTAGCGATGGGGGAAAAAGGGGACACTGCTTCAGCATGAGAAGCAAGAAAGAAACAGGTAGAAGAAGCCGGGGTCACAGGAGAACAGGTAGAGGTGGACACAGGAGAAGGTTCTCGGCCCCCTAAAAGGTAGAGAACAAATGATGAGGAAGATGTCGAGGGAGAGCTGCCGCTCGAAAAAGTGGCACTGCATGGAGACTCAGACAAAGGAAAAGCAGGTTTTACAGTGAGATATGATGGTCCATCTTCATCTGATTTCTCAAAGGTGTCACAAGTTGTCTCTATTAACAGGGCCGAGGTGGGAGACGAAATAAAGGGCAAAAACAGATTTATCAGAGAGAATCTTTGGTATAAATTATCTGGATATGTAGACAAATATCATACTCGGCTTACTACAGAGCTTGATATGGATAAGGAGAAATTGTTGATGGCCATGATAGAAGCAGTTCTAGATCCAGATGCCAGGACCACCAGCTACAGAGATCTGGAGGTTGTAGTGAACATGTCACAAGTCCCCCCAATTGACAAATTAAATTTGTTTCAGTGTTTCGGCGACATGCTGAAAGATGAGGTTGCGAAGCTCTCCCTCGCCCTAAGGAAGCTGCAAACTAAGTATAACCAAGTGGTTGAGAACCTTAGGATAGAGAAGACTAATGCCCAGACACTTTCAAATGATTTGCGGAGTCCCCAAGCAGCTGTGAAGGGCAAAGGGAGCGTTAAATTTGATCCTCAGGGTCATTTTATTTCGGAGTTGCAAAAACAGGTCGCAACTTTGAAACATAAATTGAATATGCCCAATTTTCAGCATGTGCAAACTGCTGAATTAGTTCAAATAGAGAAAGATAAACATGACCGTGCTGACTCCCTGGCTAAAGAGAAAGACGAGAGAGCTAAGATTGAGAATGAGATGGATTCCCTCAAGTAAGAGAGAGATGAATTGCAAACAAGATGGGATACGCATGTATGTGCTGCTCTCGTTTCGGAGGTTTCTGATACCACTCTTGTGCAGTTAACCAAAACACGGGCCGACCTTCAAGTGGCAGAGAGACAGGTTCATACTACCCAACAGAAGATTCAGGAGCTCGAGGCCCGACTTAAGGAGAACGGAAAAATGGTAGCAGCCTTACAGAAAGAAGTGGAAGAGGTGAAACAAGAGAAGCTTCAACAAGAAAAGAGTATCAAGGACCTGACGAACTGAATGAAGGGAAATTTCACCCTCTTAGAAGCCAGATGCTTGATATGGATGGATATTATCGCAGAGGTAAGAAAGAATTGGGCCTTTCTTACTTTAATTGAAGAAAAGAGGGCAGCAGTTCGTCGATTCAGAAGAATGCTACACGAAGGACACACAGAGGCTGCAGCAAAAGTGGAAATGGCCAAAAGGTATATCACCTTCGTGAACAACTTGAGATCCGAGGAATTTGCAACTCAAGGAGTAGAAGACAGATTCAAGGAGGTAACAGAGCTCAGAAGGGTAATGGAAAAAGAAGCCGCGCGCACTCATGCATTAGGCAATCTGGAAAAGATGGTGACAAGTTTGGAACATTTCGAAGAGGAGTGGATCGAACTGACTAAGGCAGGCCTCCCATCATGTTGGGAGCTTAGAACAATTGTGTTCTAGTCGTTACAAGTATATGAGCTCAAGATGACAAAAGTGATGAATTAGACAGACGTCCCGTTTGAAAATACCACTCGGCTCAAGGCTAAAACTATAATTTCCTCTCTCGATAAAGAATTGTCCCTTCTATGTCAGATCAAGCAGCGGTTTCCCATCCAAATAGACTATGCTGAGTTGACTGAGGTGCATGCTCTGGTTGATGCCTTTGTTACAATGCCTACTCCAGCAACCAACATCTGCTAGAAGTGTAACGATCTTACCAATACTCCGATTACTGCATCTTCACCTCTGCCAACACCGCCTCTGAAGCAAAAATACAGCTCTTCCATGACCTCAGTTCCACCTCCTCCATCAGCAACAGCTACCCAGCCTCTCCAGAAAAAGTGTTAACTCATTTTTTTGGCCCACGTAGCCTTTACCTTATTTAATTTTTGTAATTTCGGGTGAAAAATGCATTTCACCTTTGGAAATTTACTTTCAGTTCAAAAGTTGTTTCATTTTTAGTTAGAAATGGTGTTAAGACCACTCTGTAAGATGATAAGATGCATTCTACTTCATCATCAATTTTGTTTTTGATTAGGACTTTAAACAACATATAAGCATGCGGAAAAGATATTTTCTCAAAATATCTTTCCGCATACAGGAACCAGAAAGCTATAAAAACATAAAGGAACCACTAATACAGGGTTCTAGTTTTTGAGAAAAACTGATCAGCTAAAGAAGCTTTGTATGAGTGTTTTGTATGAACTTAATAGTTTTTGTTGAAGATCACATTGGGATTCAGATATAAATATTTTGTCGCAAAGGGGATTCCACATGAAGTGTTTCACAGTTTGTAATATCTCCTTATCGTTATTGTTTTAAATGAATGTTCATTTCGTCTTCATCCATATTTCTTATATCTCAAATGTTCTAGAATGCGAGTGCTTCATGTTTAGATGTGAATTTATCACAGTTGATACTCATATCTGTTCATTTTTAGCGCTTTAAAAATGGCTAAGACATGATACTCTATGCATTTTCTATCTCATTTCCGTTTTTCTTCTGATACGAACTATAATGGATTCTTATCTTGGAATAAGCCCATTTGCAGTTAATATCTCATTTCACATTCTGCCATAGTTTTCACTATCACTGAACTTGATGACTGTGTATTCATTTTATAGCTGGCCCTATTCACAACATTGTGATTTATGGTTGTTTAAAGCATTCACTTATTCAGTCTCATACTCATCCTCTGTAGTTTTCTTAGTTATTGTGTTTATTATTAAGGTCTCGGTCCCACTCTTTTAAAAAATTTCACCAGTTGTTAATTGCAAGGAAGCCTAATATTTTCAGCTACAAATAGTTTAGTCAAAGTTCCTTGCATTTTAAGATGTCCTAGGCACTGGTCCTTTTATAACTCAGGTCTGTCTCTAGGAGTTACAACAGAGAGAGTAAAATCCCTGGGTCTGGGCAGGCCTAGTCTTAGGAATGTCATCAACCGTTATGGGTGACTGTTAAGAAAATGTGACCGTGGAGGTTTACAGGGAAAATTTTAGGGGATAATATTCAGAGGTGGGCTAATTTTCTATGTTTTTTCCAAAAAAAGATTCTCCAATTTCCATTTTTCCTGAAAATTATTCACCCAAATTTTATATTATAAAATTATTTTACCTTAAAAATCGCTTAAATTTTATAGAGACTATATAAAATCATTATAAATTTTAATATTTTTACAAACATATCGCTAAACATTTTATAGTTTGCATGTTAGGGACTAGTAAGATTCACCAAGGTTTTTAAAATTTAATATAAATTTCCATCCTTAAAATTTTCCCTAGAGGTTTAATGCTAACGGTATAGGAGCGATAGGGAATGAAACAACTAGAAAATGGTTATAGAGTGGGCCTAACGAGACGGGAAGGGAAAAGGTAATGGAGCAGAGTTGTAAATGGAATGCACAGGTGTCAGTGTTTTATTTGGTGCTGGGAAACGACCAGGAGAAAAATTCAAATGACCATTGGCGAGAGTGAAAATTGTCGTCGGGAGGAAAGCAGATTTCGGAGGGGGTAGGCGGCGGTAAATGGTTTTGAGTGGAGGGGGGGGTGCGAAGTGTTGTGGAGGCGACACGTAGGTAAGGGCCCACCATTGATAAAAATAATTTTCGGAGCCCCCCGCACCCCCACCCACCACCCCCGTCGTTAATGATAAATGGGCGAGGGAGGTTGCGAAAAGGCTTCCCCACCATTCATCTGGGTGGGGAAGAGATCTGACGTTGAAAATTTCTCGGAAGATCATCGCAACGTGACAAAATCCCTTGTCTTTTGAAAACTTAGGATAAAAATATGTGCTCCTTATTACAATTAAATTTAATCTCTTAATGAAGCGATTAACATAATTTAAACATGATTTTAACTCCTTATTTATCTTTGGCACATTTAAACAGGCAACCATTCTTTTCTTTTCTTTTACTCAAACTAAGAAAATAGTTCTTTTTATTTCTTTTCAAACTAATCTTAACATTTTTTAGATCTTTGCCTTCATTTTTTAGAGAAAAATAATCCTAACATTTTATGATATGAATAATTTATTGTTCATCAGTCCTAACATCTTTTGTTTTTTTTCTATTCATATCCAAACTTAACATTTTTTAAACTTTTCATTTTTGTTTTAAAATTCTACCTTATCAAAACCAAATAATGTTACAACATCGACTCCAACTCGGGACTGCCTCCTCCTATAGGATGCCGAGAACAAGAAGATCCAAGTGCCTTCTCCTCAGGCTAATGGAGTCTTTGCTGAGAAAACAAACAGACTTGAAAATTTACACAAACTGGTATATGTACAATGAAGAATGTGAATGATTCTTCTACATATTCAGTACTAGATGTAGTGCTTCAGGTATCTTCCATTGACTGGAAATGAAGAAAATTGTCCTTCCAAGTTCTGCAAGATGAAAGTATTGTTACCCTTGACTTCTGCAATTCTGAAAGGTCCAAACCAGAGGTTGTCAAATTTTCCATGTTTTTGTCTTTCTTCTATCCTATCATCCCATCTCAATACTAAATCTCCTTCCCCGAAATATATTTCTCTAGATTTTCTATCAAAGAGACTTGTCATTTTTTTCTGATATTTCCTTAGCTTATATTGAATTTCATCTATGTTTTCATTTGGTTCAATGATCTGATTGATCCTCCTATAAAAATCATCAAGTTCTTCATTAACTTCTTGTAAAAACTTCAAAACTGGGAAAGCTAGATTTGTAGGAAAAGTGGCTTCTTTGCCGTAAACTAGTTGAAATGGAGATTTTCCTGTAGATATTTTTGGAGATATCATGTTAACCCAAACTGCATAGATGAGGTGACTATCTCAATTCTTCTTATGATCTTCTAAAGTCTTCTTGATTACCTTGAATAGACTCTTATTTGATGACTCTGCTAGACCATTTCCATGTGGATATTAAGGAGTAGAATGATGTAATAAGATTTGATACTTTTGATAGAATTCAATCATTTTCACACCACTAAATGTTGTAGCATTATCAGCTACTATATGGTGAGGACATCCAAATCTACACAAAATGTTTTCTTCAATGAATTTGATCACTACAGTGTGTGTGGCATTTCTAACTGGAATGGCCTCTACCCATTTGGTGAAGTAATATGTTGCATTTAGTATCCATATATGTTGGTTGCTTGACTTTGGATGTATTTCCCCTATGAAATTCAATCCCCACTGTAAGAAGGGCATTGAAACTAGTACTGGAACCAAAGGAAGTGCTGCAAGTTTTTTCTTTCCAGCAAACATTTGACATAGAATGCAGCTTATAACATTTTCTCCTGCTTGTGAAAACATTGTAGGCCAATAGAATCATGCTCTCAGTATTTTATATGTTGTGGCTCTCCAGGCATAGTGTCCACTACATATACCTGCATGAAATTGCTCAATAATTCCTTATGTTTCACTTTCTGTCAAGCAAAGCAAAAGGATATTGAGTGGATCCTTCTAGTATAAATTTTCATTGATGATACAATACTACTTAAAAACTTTTAACTTAAGTGTCTTACATTGATTTCTTGAAAATTGTCTGGGACACTCAAAGTTAATAAGAAAATGTACAATATCAGAATACCATTCTGCTAGCAAGAATTTTTCATTAATATTAACAGGGACTAATTGATTTTAAGATGAAGGTTCTTATGTGTTCTTCCCTTCTGAATCTAGGGAAGGTTCTTGTGGATTCTACCCTTTTTCATTTAGATAAGGTTCTTATGGATTCTCCCCTAGAGATTTTGGAGAAAGTTCTTGTGTATTCTTCTTTGAAATTTCAAAAACAAAATTTATCCCAAAAACTTTACAATTAGATTCAGCTAAAAATTTGGCCAAACCTTGACCCTTTACTAACTTTGTAGTTTTATACTAAGATCAAATTCAAGAATTTGGGTAATCCCTCTTCCTCTTCTCCCATCAGTGTCTGGTTGAGTTATGAAAATTTTTACACCACTGTTGGGAACATAAGCAGTAATGGTTGAGTGAAGGACATAAATTCTGAAGGAATTTAAAGCTTGGACAAGGGAATAAGCTTGTTATTCAATAATGTCATATTTAAGTTTTGCATTTCTCATGAATTTACTGAAAAGGCTATATTTTGATTATCACCATATTCATTCTTCTGTAAAATGATAGCAACTAAAGTGGTTTCAGAAGCAAAGGAAATTACATGAAAGGGTTCAGAATAATTAGGGCTAGCTAAAGTTGGAGCTTCAAAGATGGCCTTTTTAATCTGGTCAAAAGAATATCTAGCAGGTATGGTCCATTTAACTTCATGATTCTTCTTTAGCATATTAGCGATATCCTTAACTATTTCAGCATAGTTAGGAATGAATCTCCTCAGGAAGTTAATTTTTCCAGATCTCCTTCTCATTTCTTGGCAATGAAAGTGCTTGGGTTTTTTATACCCTTTTAGGATCAATCACCACTGCTTACTTACCAATGATGTGACCAAGAAATTTTCCTTCTCTGATAGAAAACAAAGACTTCTTGGGATTGAGTGATATCCCAAATTTTCTACACCTGTCAACAATTTTTATCAAGTGTTTTAAATGTTTCTGATCTGAGTTAGAAAATATAGTAAGGCCATCAAGATATATAACAAAAAAATTGCTTGTCTTACCCACAAAATCTAATACCATAGCACTTTAAAATGTTTCTCTAGCATTTTTTAATCCAAAGGGAATCTTTGCATACATAAATGTACCCCAAGGAGTGGTAAAATCAGTCTTCTCTCTGTCTTCTGGACTCACTATTATCTGGTTATATATAGAGAAACCATCAAGCATTGAAATTTTATTTGCACCTTAAAAATTTTGAAGCAACTGATCCATTTTGGGTAATGGGTAGTTTTCTTTTAAGGATGACTTGTTTAAGTTCCTGAAGTCTACACAAAGTTTGATTTCCCCATTCTTCTTCCTAAAAGAAACTAAATTAGCTACCCAATCTGAGTATCTTAATGGAACTATGATTTAAGCATCAAGTAACTTTTCAAGTTCTTTCTCTATGGTAGGGAGCAAGTCTGGATTGATTCTCCTTAATTTTTTCTTATAAGGTTTGGCTTCAGGTTTTAATGGAATTTTATGCTCTATGAGAGATGTATCATAAGTTTTTAATTCAACATAAGACCAAGAAAAAACATCCTTATAAGTTTTAAGAAGTTCAAGATATTCAGTTTTTACTTCCTGAGATAGAGATGCACAAATTTTAATGTTCTTAATATCTTCAGGTGTTCCAATTTTAGATTCTTCAATATCCTCTTCAGGTGAATTTGATGGTGGATTCTTGGGAACATAATTCTAGTCCAATAAATTATCTA
Source organism: Pinus albicaulis (assembly GCA_034641835.2). NCBI lineage: Eukaryota > Viridiplantae > Streptophyta > Pinopsida > Pinales > Pinaceae > Pinus > Pinus albicaulis. The sequence continues at coordinate 473,168,623 of CM076583.1, read as the reverse complement.
GAGGGACTAGACCTTTAGGAATAAAATTGTTTGACAATTGAATGATATTATGGTCATCCATCTTTGAATTTAAATCAGAGATTTCATTTTCTTTATTAAGTTCATTCATATCCGATTGATCTTATTCAATTTTTAAAACAGATAGTTCATCAATGACCTGTAGAAAATATTTTGTTTGTTCATAATCTTCAAAGATTTACCAGTATTTAAGTTTGTCAAGAATAGATGGCCTATATTTGATTTGAATTTTATATTGCACTTGCATTTGATCTGGAATTTTAAATGAACTAGCTGAAACAACTAGAGAGTCTGCATGAATGTTCTCATTTATAGGGATAGCAGTAATATTAAATGCATGGAATAAATTTTCCACTAAATCGAAAACCTTATTTCTGTAAGACCTAAGCCTAGGATGCTTTGTTTGATAAAGATTCCTAACTTCTCTAACTATGAGTTCAAATTCATTGAGACCACTTAGATTCTGCACTTTAAGACTTCTAGCTAGCTATAAACCTAGAAGAAAGGCTTTGTGACCTGCAACATTATTAGTAAAATCAAAATCCAACTTGCTGTATTGGGTTATGTTTTCTTTTTCTAGTGAAATTATAACAACACTAGCTCCAACTCCATCTTTAGAACATGATCCATCAAAGTAAAATTTCCAGATATAAGTTTTGACAGTTTTTGGGGTTTCTAAAACATCTTAAATTTTAAGTTGAGAATTATGTAAATTATTTGAAGATAATTGGAAAAAACCAAAATCCTTGTCAACTGCATATATGGGATGATTTCTAGCTTGATCTAATTTACAAACAATATGAATGAATCTGACCTCCCTATATAACCTAAGGTTTTCACCCCCATATATAGGAATTGTAGCAAAAGACATATCCATCTGAAGGCTCCCTCCTAGCTTAGCACATCAAGATCTTGATAGAAGAATTCCAAAATTAGGAGGGACATCGGCGACAACAATGTCCAAAACTACACTTTTCACAGGTATTTGGGCTATGGTTACCACTAAGTCCTTTATGATTCCTAGACATGGTACCCTTTTAGAATCAAAGGTATATAGGTCATGGTAAGATTGAGTAATTTCCAAATTTAACGGATCCATAATAACTGTTGGTATAAAATTATGTGAGGCTCCAGAATATAACATACAACTATACAGAAAAGAATCATGTGGTTTCAAAGTGACATAAAAAGGTGGGATTGTTTCATCTATCATGTCAGAACTTGGACCAAATACTACTGAGGGTTTTTCATCTTCTAAAATAATTACATCCCCTTCAGCATCCACACTTGAGTTTTGAATCCATTTTGTGACTTAATTTTTTGTATCCAGGGTTCTTTGAAAGTTCTGATAATGGGATGGAAATTTTGACTCTCTATAATTCCTTTTCAACATTAAAAGCATTCAAAACAATTCTATCAATTGAATTAGTATCAGTTGGATGATTTAAAGGTTCAATGGTTGTTGTTTGAGTTTCAACAGATTTTATCTATGGTTCAATTATGACATGATTTTTGGGAGGCATATCAGGACCTGCCCTTGGTCTTAAATCATACCTCCCATTTAGTTTAGTAATTAAAAATTCTGAGAAGGATTGATATTTAGACACTTGATAATTTTCTTGATCCTCTTGGGATGTTTGATTTTGGGGGATAGGGAAAATAGTAGTTTGAACACATGTATTGTCAAGGTTGTTAATATCTTCTGTGATCAAAAGAGTATTATCATCAGGTTGTTGATCATCAATCAACAGAGGAGGTTGTACTTGCTTATCATTACTAGGCATTTGAAGAATTTGAAGCCAAGGAGCTTTCTTAAATTGAGCTTAAGTTTGTATTTGAGGTCTAGCAACAGTTTGCTAGATTGTTCTTGGTTGAGTTGCAATTTTATAGATCCTATTAGAAAGGTTCCTAAGTAATGATGTAATCTCATCTATCTTTTGATCTTCTTTTTTGGATTTGGAATAAGAAGAAGCTTCTTGATTAGATTTCATTTTTATTTGAGCCTTTTCAATTTTGGCTTTAAGCTTAGCTAAAGTAGATCTGTTAGTTTCAACTTCGATGGCATTTGTTTGCATGTCCTCTAAGGTGTGAGAAGTTCTTTCCCTTAGCATGACTGAAAAATCATCTTCAAAGGCTTTGGAAAACCTAACCTTTGTTGCTGCTACTGATGGTTTACAGTCAGCAGACATCTTATGATAAAGTTTGTTAAATCTCTTAATGAAATCAGATACTGGTTCACCATAATTTCTCTTAAGTTCTTCAAATTTTGTCATAAAATAGACATGATCCTTTTTAACACCCCATTGATTCTTAAAATTAGTGGTTAATTCTTCCCAAGTTCGAATAGAAATTCCCTCAATTGTCTAAACCATATCCTAACATTTCTTTCTAAATATTGCACAAATAATCTCATATATACATTTTCATGTTTTATATTCATATTGTCAGCAAATTCTAAGAATGCTGCTAAATGATCTTTAGCATATAAAATAGTTTCCCCATTAAATCTTGGAAGATGTTTCAAGTATCCATCAAGAAATTTGTTTAATATGTTTGGAAGTTGTAAAGAAAAATATCTTGCTTGAACAATAGGTCTAAAACCAGCCATACCTTGTGATGAAGATGAAGAATATTTTGAGGTGGTGGTTGTATAAGAAGATGAGTTAGATGTAGAAGATGAAGTTCCGGAAGAAGGTGGTGAAGATGGAGGGGTAAAATAAGGTGGTGGAAGAAGTAAAGTTGAATATCTTCTTACAAATCTTAAAGGTGTACGAATGACCAACTTTTGGACCTATTCTTCTCCTTTATGTTCAAATAAAGGGTTTGAATATAAGGAGAAGAGATCTTATAGTTGAGCATAAGTAGATGGAAAGTAATAAGAGGTGGGAGAAATGAAATCAGTATGTTGAATTTAGGTAAGTTTAAATCCAATCCTATTCTGATAAGGGAGATTCAAAAGGTATTGCAGGTACTTGATAGGATTCCAATGAATGAACCAAAAGAGCATATTCAAAATCAACACCTTTAGAGTTCAATTCATATACCCTAGGTGGTAAATCTTCTGAATTTAAAGGAATAGCTCCATATATAAAAGCATGAGGAACCAAGGTGGCCTCTTGTTGAGTAGGAATAGAAGAAGAAGGGTTTTGAACTCTTCTTCTTGAAGAGGCTTGTGTTACTAGTCTCTTTGGATCTAACAAAGGTAAAACAATCTCATAATCATAGTCAGACTTGGTATGCCTTGAAGGAGCTAGCTTTGGGTTCTGTGAAGTTTCTAGGTGAAATATTTTAACCTTACTATACCTTTATTCACCTTTAAAGGAATATGAATATTTTTTTCCCAGGGAAAATGGATCAAATTTCGTATCCCTGGCAATGACATCAGTTTGATGTTGTCCTCTGAGATAATTCTAGGTCAATTAATCATGCCAGAGAATCTATAATTTTTTGTTTGTTTTAAATTGAGGTTTTGGATTACCAATGTATTAATAAAATGAAGACAAATGTCTTTAAACTTTTTATAATATTAACTATTAAGAAAATGGATGTTTCTTTACTTCAAACAGTGATTTAATTTTGCATGTGTGAAGGAAGAATTTGTTATGAAACCAACTCCAAAAATAGAAGGAAAGAGAGATCAACGCCTTAGAAATAAGCCACTTATAGGGGGAAACCTCCTTTACATTACATAAATGAACAATTCTTGGATGATACAAATTAAAAAACCTCCTTCTATATATAGGAGTCCATGGGGTCACAATATAATCCTAGCCGACCTAACAATAATAATGTAAGGGCGCAATAATAACAATATGGGGGTTACAGGAGTACAACAATAACAATAAGGGGGCTACACTAACAACAATTAGGGACTACACTAAGTAATATAGAGACCTAACATGCCACTCTCCTTAAACAAGTGTTGTACTCAACTCTTGAGTAGCTCTGGATGCTTCTGTATAAAATTCTCATCCTCCCATGTAGCATCTTCAGCGGGTAAGTTCTTCCACTTGATGAGTTACTCTAAATGCTATCATTTCCTCTGTAAAAATTGACCAAGTGAAAAAAAAATTACGGGATCAAATCCATCGATGCCATACAAATGTATTTTGTTCTAAATATAATGTTGCAATGTGTACCTTTTGTGTGTTTTTCACATTCTTGAGATCAAAATATTGCTCCATCTATAGTATCCATGTTACAAGATCCTTGCCATAAAACTTTCTCATATTGATCTTTGGAATATGGTGGGTATTTCATCCAACATTTGAGTTTATGAAATCACAATTAACATTTATTTTTTTCTCATCATGAGTTTCCTCTACTATCTTTTCGCCATTATGAATCATTTCTTGTATCAAATTTGTCAAGCCTTCCATGTCTGCTTTTATGTCATTCTTCATGTCTTCCATGTCTTCCATGCCATTCTTCAAACCATCCATATTATCTTCCATGCCTTTCTTCAAACCTTCCATATTAGCTTCCATGCCCTTCTTCAAACCATCCATCTTAGCTTCCATGCCTTTCTTCAAAACTTCCATTTCATTTTTTTTTCCTCTTTTCGAGAGTGAAATTTGGTGCACTTGCTCTTGTAATTTTGATATATCATGTTGCACTTCTTCCTCTTCATGAGTTTTCTAAGAGCTTAATGGTGTTGAATTGTTTTTAGGGGGAATTTTAGAACCCAATACTGATATTTATGCTTCAATATGCCCTTGGAATCACTTCAAACTAATTTTTCAAACAAGACTTATGAAATTCAAAAAAACAAATACACACATTTTTCTTACTTTTAGCAGGTCTATATTGAAACTAAATTCTCTCTGTTATTTCATATCTTTAATATCTGAAATTATGTCCCATAGTAGCCCTCTGAATCTTCTTTCTAATTCCATAGGTCTGACCTAATTGGATTCTTCAAGACAAAGTTATGCCCAATCTCCCACAATGACCTAATTATGGATTGGTTCAGTAGAGTGAACTTGTACGGCATGCCACATGTCAGTTTTTCCTCCTTTGGCTCTGAAATTGATAGACAGGTAACCACATTCTGTTTAATTTTGGTTACTTTTTATATAATTCCAATCTGATGATCAGAGAGAGAGTTATGATGATTTTCCCACAGTCACCTCTTTGAGATGAAATTCAGGAGCCTGAAAAAACCCTAACTTCCATAGATCATATCTCCGAAAATATTGCGAACCAATATCTAAATTTTTTACACGAAGTTCCTCAGGATTTCGGTCTCTCGTGGTAATTTTTTTAGCTTCTGAACCTTCGTAGAACAAAATTTATAGCTAAAATTCCACGATGACCTGTTTGAAATAGCAAAACCCTATAATCAAAAGCTATGATACCAAATGTTATCAAACCAGCTCCAAAAATAGAAGGAAAGAGAGATCAAAACCTTATAAATAAGACAATTTGAGGGGGAAACCTCCTTTACATTATATAAATTAACAATCCTTGGATGATACAAATGACAAAACCTCATTCTATACATAGGAGTCCATGGGGTCACAATATAATCCTAGCCGACCTAACAATAATAATGTAAGGGCATAATATTAACAATATGGGGGTTACAGGGGTACAACAATAACAATAAGGGAGCTACACTAACAACAATAAGGGAATAATCTAGTAGTATAGGCACCTAACAGAAATTGTAAGAAAATATTATCAATTAAATATTCAGACTGAATGTTTAATTTATCATAATTGTGAAAGACAGTCAAACAATGTTTAACAACCCAACAAAACATATTTAACATTATGAAGATTATTGACAATTAATTGATATAAAGGGACTTATAAAAACAGATAGTTGAATAAGCCATATTCTAAAACGGATTATAACTTCAGAGGATTTAAGATAGATTGTAACACAACTTTTTCTTACCTACTTATCTTCATAAAAATTAAACATATGCAGAAAACAAAGCGAAATGAATACCAGAAAAACTTACAAGGAGACAAACTAATTGAAATAAATCCAAAATCCTTTTATTTATCATCAATGATTAAAAATCTCATACACTTCTCCTTACAAATGCTCATCCAAGGGTGCAACCCTTAATAACTTGAACGAAGAGTTATTTATACTAGTTTCTATCACTTAGAAGTATCTAAACCGATTACAAAAAATAGTATCAAATAGTAGGAAAACAAAAATTGATGAGTGATATGTCATTGTCTTTGAGGAAACAGTTGATGATGTGGCCCAAAAATGGATGTTGTGCTGGCATGTTGTTGGAGACAAAAAGTTACTCAATGGTTTCACACAAGTGATCCCATCTTCCCTCACTTGGAATTTCCAGATTTACTAATTTCCTAAAAACTACATCTACTTCTGTGTATCTTTCAAAAATAGGCTTGTTGATGAAGAGATGTTTGATTTCATGTTTAATTATCAAATCAAAATCTAAAGCTTCCATAAAATCTTTCCCTGTCATATGCCCTTTAATTCCTGCAAACTTAGCTTTATCAATGGCAATGGTGTAGATATTTTTGCACTACTCCTCCAAGTTGAACAATTTTTCATTAGGAGCTATTAATCTAGGTGATCCCCTCTGGTTCAACAGATTAAAATTAGTGTGAAATATTTGGATATAAATGTCCAAAATTTGACATTTAGTTTCTAATTGATTGAGTAAATTATTCATCTGCAACACTTTCTTGATTTCCAGAATAGTAGATGTTATGTTTGTAATGTTGATAAGCTCCAATTATACTCTACTTTTTGATTTCAACAGGTTAATCATGTTTGATGCCTCTGCTGGTTTCTTCTTGAGTGCTACCTTCTCTTGTTCAATGACTATTTTACACATGTTGATTAATTCCTCCTGTTCAAAAATTATTTGTATGGATGGCCATACTTCTGTCATTGCTTTGCTTATTTCGTTCCAAATGCTCTCCTTGTCTTGGGCCAAGGTATCTACCATTAGAAGCTCACTTTCTATATTTTGAACCTTTATGATCCAGGTGGATATTGGCATCCACCCACCTATTACATTTGGACTTGCACCATTAGTTCTTTCATTTTTTCAATTTCAGCACAACTTACTATTTTTAGAAATTTTTTGGGTCATGAACTTCTAGAGCCGTTTTGAGGCCCTAATGATCTAGGTGGATATTGGTGGCCACCCACCTATTCCATTTGAACCCCCACCATCGGTACTTTCAGTTTTTCAGTTTCGACACAACTTATTATTTTTAGCAGTTTTTCGGGTCCTGAACTTCCGGAGCCGTTTTGAGGCCCTAAATGACATTTTTTTGGGGAAAATGAAGATCATATGCCAAATTTATGTCCCTGGAAATTTGAAACACCAATTTACCCAAACGGGGCCCATAGTTTTGGTGCTTCATATCCTAGTGTTAGGTTTCTGGATGTTTATGGTTTTCCATTATTTCTTAATAATAAATAGGCCCTCGAGCCTCATTGTAACACAGTTCAGAGGCCTGTAGCCACCACATATCTTCCTAGAGATAAGATGCCAGCACCCCAGAGAGTTTATTTCTATTATGTATGTAAACATATTTATGTTATTTGATATTAATGAAATGAAGTATTATTTCTGCTGCATCTTCGTGTTTATGTCTATTTCTGTATTTTATTGCATTCTTGCATAAATCTGGATCAGTGGTATCAGAGCAGTCTACTTTTTATTTGTTTTTATTTGCATGTCCCCAATGAGGTCAGGGTATAAGGAGTTAGGGCTCGATCTGGTTTAACCCCTGCAATATCAGCCTCGCAAATCCCAACAATCTCCTATGGCAGAAGAAAAGAAAGATGAGGGAGCAGGAGATCCTATCAAAATATTACTCGAGGAGGCCCTCGAGAAACAAAGAAACGTGATGATGGATAACTTTGCTCAGATCCATCAACGGTTGCCCACCTATGGCGCATCTGCATCCAACAGCCACTCTGGAGGCACCACTCCCTTCAAGGTACAAGTAAACTTTGACATTCCTGTATTTGAAGGCTAGATAGATGCAAATGTCGTAGATAGATGGTTGAATTTGTTGGAAGGGTATTTCTCGGTCCATTATTTCTCTGACCGAGGAAACATTATTTTTGCACTCTTCAAAGCTGACCCCCATGTCAAAGACTGGTGGGAAACCTACTGTGAGAAAAAGGACGAGAGGGAACCCTCTCTGTTCTTGGTCACACCCACTTGGAATTCATTTCAAGACGGCATCAAGGAACCATATTACCCCGTGGGGAGCTATAAGGACAAGTAAATCCAATGGACCATGCTACGGTAGCAAAGGGATCAAGATGTGAATGAACTAACGAATTTTTTCCATACCTTATGCACAGATCTGGGTATTAAAGATTCATAGAGACATTTGGTGCTCAAGTATCGCAGTTATCTACACGAATAAATTCAGGAGGAAATGGATTTCCTGGACATTACATCACTTGGCACAACATATCACTATGCTGCCAAGATCGAACATAAATTTAAGCAGAAGAAGCAAGACTTTGGATCCGCGAATCTGAAGCCAAGGAAAGGCGCCCCCAAACTGCAAAGCAAGGGGCAAGGCCAAAGAGGGGTGACTCAAAACAACACCACAAATCCAAATAAGGACATGGGGAAGTGGTGTGAATTTCATAATAGACCCACTCACGGCACAAACGAGTGTCGTGCCAAACACTCATTGGTGGCCAAACTAAAGGCACTCGAATCAGATGCATGTTCTAATCCTGAGTCAGAAACAGAGAAGGGAAACGAAAAAGGGAAGAAGATCATTGATGTGGATCCCAGTGCCATTGTTGCCACCACCAAGCTTCAGAGGGAGGATCCCAAGGATCCAGAGGAGGGGGAACGCCTCTTCCATTTGAAGATGTGGGTGAAGGGTTCTCCACTGCAATTTCTTGTCGATAGCAAAAGCCAAAAGAACCTCATTACAGTAGAGGTCGTGAAGCGGCTCAGCCTACTGACCTTCGCACACCCGCATCCGTATACCATCGGGTGGCTTCACCCAAGGAGAGATATCCACTTCCACCAGCAATGCCACCTTTCGTACAATATCAAGCCATTCATGGATGAGGTATTGTGTGATGTTTCTCCTCTTAATGTAGCTGATGTATTATTGAGCCAACAATACATGTGGATGTGACATGTTGTGTATGAGTCTATGCATCATTATGTTGTTATTAATTTTGGAAATAAATTGTAAAGGATACCGAAGATAGTACCGCCTCTTGCCATCTCCTTGACTATTGCAAAACAACGTAGTAAGATTGTTTCCCAAACAAGGAAATTTATTTTCCTTAAAACTCGCTCACAGGGAAAGAAGAAGATTGTGGCCACAACCTCGAAACAGGGCTCCCCTGCACGACTGCAGCAGATGGACAAAGTCGTGGAGGAATACAAGGACATTTTCTCCTCACCCACAGAGGTTCCTCTACAATGTCAGGACAAGCACTCCATTGATCTGACCCTCGGCGCACCGTTGCCTGATGTTTCAATACCTCATGCGACTACACAGTCAGAATCCACACATGTACTATCTGAGGCAACCAAATTTATTGAACGAATCTAGCACGTTCGCTAGCAGGTCCACAACATCCTAGACAAATCCAATACCAAGTTTAGCATAATTTACCTCTCATGGAGGAACTTAATGCAATGGGGAAAATTTCTTCCTAAGGAGGGAGGAAAGATCCAGGTGGATATTGGTGTCCACCCACCTATTCCGTTTGGACCCGCACCATTATTTCTTTCATTTTTTCAATTTCAGCACAACTTACTATTTTTAGAAATTTTTCGGGTCATGAACTTCTAGAGCCGTTTTGAGGGCCTAATGATCCAGGTGGATATTGGTGGCCACCCACCTATTCCATTTGAACACCCACCATCGGTTCTTTCAGTTTTTCAATTTCAACACAACTTACTATTTTTAGCAGTTTTTCGGGTCCTGAACTTCTGGAGCCGTTTTGAGGCCCTAAATGACGGTTTTTGGGAAAAACAGGAGAAAAATGGATCCATGGATCAATGTTTATCACATAAAAATCTATATTCGTTGGATATATATTTTTAACAAGGTATGTTGCATGTCAAACAGAGATCGTATGCCAAAGTTACGACCCTGGGAAGTTGAAACGCCAATTTACCCAAACATGGCCCATAGTTTTGGCACTTCATCTCCTAGGGTTAGGTTTTTGGATGTTTAGGGTTTTCCATTATTTCTAAATAATAAATAAGCCCTCGAGCCTCATTGTAACACAGTTCAAAGGCCTGTAGCCACCACATATCTTCTCAGAGATAAGCTACCAATGTCTTAGCTAGTTTATTTCCATTATGTCTGTAAGCATATTTCTGTTATTTTATATTAATGAAGTGAAGTATTATTTCCACTGCATCTCTATGTTTCTGTGTTTTATTCCGTTCCTGTATAAATCCGGATCTCTTTAGTGTCAATCTATGAGACTTCTGCATTTCTTCCATGTACATGGTGTCATTTTTTATCTTATGAGTTTCCAAGGCTCTGAATTTCTCTAGCAAATTTTCATTCTCTTGTTTCTATATGGTCAAATCATGCACAAGTCTGGTTGAATCACTTGTTTTTTATGTAAATTCCATTGTTGTTGATGAAGAGCTAAGCTCTCTACCTGCAACAACAAATTGGCACTGCTACAACAAGGATCATAGCAAGCTGGGTTGACTGTTCTTTTTCCTTAATAAATCCTTCAATCTGCTCCTCCATCTTCTTAGTTTGAATTTTTTGCTCAATGATGAGTTTGAGCATCTCTTATTTGTTCTGTTCACTCTTCTCTATTTCCTTTGTCTAGGGGTATTATGTGGAAGGAAAATTTAGTTGCTTTTGAAGAGATGCAATGTCTGCATTCTTCTTCTTTAAAATATATTCACAACTTTACAATCCTTTGGGTCATACCCAATCTTGACCATAATGTCTTCTAAGGACTTTAACTTATTGTCTTTAGTTAAAGATGAAATTTTTTCTATTTTGAGTTGTGACTGTACATTCGATAATTTTAGTATCAATTTAGACAATGCCATTGCTTTATTAGTCATGGTAGAGAAAAGCATCTCTTCGGACTTCCTATGCATGTACATCTAGTCTATTGGATGAATCTAATTTTCATCAAATGAGAAAATTGTCTTCTTATAATCAGATGGAGATTTGGGAAAAGGGACTTGGGCTTGTATAAAATCCATCTGCATCATTCCCTTTTCACTATAGAAAGCAGTCAGAAGCCTATGTTGTGATGTGGTAGTTTGCTTCCAAAAATAACTATAAACATTGGCCTTCAAGGTTTCATTTTTTTCTGTTTAATCTCCAAGAAATTGGGGAAGATGTTCTGATCATCTGATGAACTGGTTCCAATAGATTGAATGATCTCCATTATTGTATCATTTTCCTAAGCTAGAAACACTCAAAGACTCATAATTCTATCAATTATGTGAGCACAAGAGAAATTGTTAAAGGCTCATTGAAAGAGACATCAAAGTTTTGATAGACACCCACCCATTCATACAAGAAAAAGTATCTTAGGAGGGCCTACTAGCTCCTGGTTTTCTTAGCTTGCAAAATCTACGGTCAACAAATCACAAAGACCTTTCCTAGAGGGTAGGATGTCTTATTGAACCAGGTTGTGAACTAGGGTAAGTCGTTCAACTAGTCAGATTTGTTGGCTCGATAGTTGAGAGCCCATGTAGCACATGCACGAAAGCCACCAAAGGGTGGGAAAACAAGGTTCTATATGTCTGCATATTTTTTGGATGGAATCTGTGCACATAATTAATTTCCTAGCATGGAATCGACTTTGACACCACGAGACTCTTCCTTGTATGTCTATTGCAAGCTTCTCTTGAATTGCATCCATCGAGGAGTAATTGGGAACACTCCCTCTTGCTGATGTAGACACCTCTGGATCTTAAAAATCTATAATTTGTCGTTCTTTTTTTTTTTTTTTTTTTATGTGGTTCACTTTCCTATGTGCCCGCACACACGTACCGGCTACATCCACGGTCTTAAGAAATCGTAGTACATCCTCCCGAGGGGATCTACTATCGGCCTAACACTGAGGCCTAACCCCGCAGGCGTCAACGAGATTTGATCCTGTGACCTCTCGATTAGGGAGTACTTCAAGCGGGGACTCTTCGTTCTTTTTTACTCTGCTCTGTAGAAATATTAAATTCAGTCTTCTGCTTCTTTTGCTAGATTATGAATTCATTGACCAAATCTACATAAGTCAATGTTTCTTCTCTGGGACTTTTGTGCTCTTTGCTTTGGGAAATTGGAGTCTACAGAGTAGATATGGAAAGGATTTGTTCCTCTGCCTCCATTAATATATTCTCTATCCATTGATCTAAATTCATAAAATTTTCAATTTTAGGCCTAGGTGTATGATTATATGGAGTTGTCTTCAACTCAACCCTTAGGTTTGAAATGATGCTAAAAGGGTCATAAGACCAAGTGAAGCTTGGCTGGAAATTAATCTATTTAAGAATAGCATCTGCCTCAATCCCTGCTGATCTAGTATTGCATATAAAATAGGGTATCTTTGATTTAATGTTAAACTGTGATTTTCGTTGCCTTGAAACAAAATGTAAATAATCTATGTTAATCATCTGCCAAATATATTCCAAAGATAAAATTCTCATTGGAACATATTTGGGTAGTTTATATGGTGCTAGCTCACAGCCATATACTCGAATCTGTGTGTAATTATGGCATAAATACCAGTCTCATGTTTTATCCTGATCACTCAAATGAAGGATTCTTTTGATGTCTTGGCCAATTATGGGCTCATTTTGACTGCTAAGAAGTTGGGAAACTGGATGGATGAATAAATAAATGAAGTCTTCAAAAGAAAATTTATTTGAAATAGATCTGACCAATTTTGTTCAATGAATCACTAACTAGTTAATTCCCTGATCATCCTGCTCATACAATGTAATAGGCAGTGAATCTTCCCGCTGAAACAAAAACATATGAATAAGTACAGAGGTGTACTTAAAAATTCCAAGGGTTGTTAAATTCATCAAATTTTCATGCATTTTATCAGCCAAAAATTGACTGTAATTGTACATGAATGCAGGCTTATGATCTTTAGAAAATATAGAAAACTAACCAAGGATGGGTTCATCTACTGTTATGTCATCTGGATATCCTAATAAACAAGAAAGTAATGAAATGATGTGTCTGGTAGCTTCATGAAACATGGAGGATTGATAAGGTGGGTTTTTCTTTGGAAATCCAGCATCATCAGGAAGGAAGGTCTAAAAAATGTGTGCTCTTTGAGGGAAAGTAAGCTTATGATATAGCTCCATAATAGTTGCTTGGGAGAAAAGGCTTAAAGAGTCATTATGAGGGATCAATAACATGTTTTTTATGTTCTATGGAGTGATGGGTGTTAGAATGTTTACATTCTGAGCTAGCACTGCTCTTTTGATGGGATCATACCCGGTTTTACACCAGGTGACTAGATCTAGGAATTCATGGTTTTGAGGGAATGCAAACATAGGCAAAAGGGACTCCCACAACTTAATATAATCCGGTTGATCTAGATACTTTTGTTTTAGCCACAGGCGCAATTCATGAAGTTTGAATTCACACTTTGTGTCAATGATTTTGAAGTATGAATCAGTTAAGGGGATATGGTCGAGATCGACCGGGTAGAAACAACAGGGTTTTCCTCAGTGATGGACTTACGAATTTTCCCTTTAGGAGCCATGTTTTCTATAGAGGAAAAAGAAGAAGAAGATGGGGTTGTTTCTGCGAATAAAACTATATTTGGCACAGTGACAGATAGTTGAACTAATGGCACAATTATGTCTCTCTAAAACCTGTAATTTAACAACAAACAGTAAATGAAACAAAGGTGGTAGAAGGTATGGAGAGGTTATACTTATAATTATGCTCATATTACCGTTATGGGTGATTTTTAAGAAAATGTGACCATGGAGGTTTAATGCTAACGATATAGGAGAGATAGGTAATGAAACGGCTAGACAACGGTCATGGAGCGTGCCTAATAGGATGGGAATGGAAATGGTAACGGAGCGGAGTTGTAAATGGAATGCACAAGTGTGAGTGTTTTATTTGGCATCGAGAAATGGTCAGGAGAAAAATTCAAATGACCGTTGGTGGGAGTGAAAAATGTCGTTGGGAGGAAAGCATATTTCAAAGGGGGTAGGTGGCGATAAATGGTTTTGAGCAAAGGGGGGGGGGGGTGAGAAGTGTTTTGGAGGCAACACGTAGGTAAGGGCCTGCCATTGAGAAAAATACTTTTCGGACCGCCCCCGTTAATGATAAATGGGCAAGGGGGGTGCAAAAAGGCTTCTCAACTGTTGATCTAGGTGGGGGAGAGATCTGCCATTGAAACTTGCTCGAAAGATAATCACAACGCGACAAAATCCCTTGTATTTTGCGAAATTACAATAAAAATATGCGCTCCTTATTATAATTAAATTTAATCACTTAATGAAGCGATTAACATAATTTAAACATGATTTTAACTCTTAATTTAATCTTTGGCGCATTTAAACAAGCAACCATTCTTTTATTTTCTTTTATTCAAACTAAGCAAATATTTCTTTTTATTGCTTTTCAAACTAATCTTAACAATTTTTTATCCTTGCCTTCATCTAGAGAAAACTAATCCTAACATTTTATGATATGATTAATTTATTGCTCATCGGTCCTAAAAATTTTTTTTGTCTATTCATATCCAAACTTAACATTTTTTAAATTTTTTTATTTTTTTCTAAAATGATACCTTATCAAAACCAAGTAATGTTACAACAGTATGGAACCTTAGTATTATATTGGCCTATGACATCAAATGCCCTATGGATTGCTGGTGGGAAGGGAGGAAGACAATAGATTCAACATTTTCTAGTTCTGAGACACTTATAAACATGTTTTCGTTGTGTGTTGGCTTACACCAACATTTTCTTACTTAATGGCTAAAAGTAGGTTGTGTATTTCAACAATTTAATATATTGTGATTATTGCATTTTTTTGAAGAATGCCATGTTGCTCAAATGAAAGACTTGTGAAAACCTCTATTAAGCATCCAACCTTAATGGATTTAAGTTGAGGTTGATAATATTTTGAAGAATTTAGAGTGGGGAGATGATGATTATGATACTCCATGTGTTATAAAACAAATTTGAGACAGAGTCTTTCTTCTATTGAGAGTGCAAGAGTATGATAACTTCATATTATTACCACCACTTCCAAAGTGTATTGAAAAGATGAGGAAAATTTCCCATTGTTGGCATAACAAAGGAAAATCAAACAACGTCAAGAAATTAGACAAAGTATCTTCATAATTAAAATGAGAGCCAAATAGATTGGAGGAGAGTGAGGCAAAGATTCAGATGGAGTAGAATATCAACAACATACAAAAATATATGCTACACATAACAAGAAGCACAATGAAAATACCTACGTGTATCATGCATACACTTATATGAATATTTATATGTTGATACTTAACAATAGGTAAGGGGTTCAGAGGGATTATAAGGCCTTAGATCATACACATGCCTACACATCTGAGGCTTATGCTAGTTGATAATCAACCAAAGCCTAGTTGTCAAAGTTAGAATTCATAAACCAAGGCTAAAAATGATATGTGATGTGTACATTATTTGCGAGGAAATAATCAAACACATGTTTTTGAAGAATCTAAATGAATTCATCAATATGAAACCCCCTTGATTAAGCCTCTAATATATAAGTGAGAAATATTTGGAAAATTCTCGATGGTCAGGCAATGAGGTCTAGGTTTCCATGGAGGTAACCGTGCAATCTAACCTTGATTAATCAGTAGCTGCAAAACACTCTAGATTATTAGGTTCAACTCAATCAATAGGTTCCAAATAGCAGCTTCATAAAAATAAAGTTATTTGTTTGGAATTTCCTTACAAGTATATTGGATTTTCATATATCCAAATAACAGACTTTCCTGCTAGAAACAACTCAGTTTCAAAGTTCAGCTTAAGCTTCTGCATAAGCAATATGAAACTTGCACATTCCATCAATCACAAACTATATACATCTCTACAAGACATGATTCTGAATATTATGATTGACACAACCAAGATGCAACTTCCACATTCCATTGAACATAGACAAGATGCATATATACAAGATTTGAAAGAATATTATTATTATTTTCCTGTTTCAATTTAATGTTATATAATCAAGAAATTTCATTTTTGGAAGTTGTTAATAACACCAACAAACCAATGTGTTGAATGTCTAGCGAATTATTTTTCCATATTTTTGACACCCAATTGATACATCCTCTTTATGTGGAAATCCCATATTTGACGTGGCCAATTTCCAGTGCGATTCAAATATTACCTTCGGATCTATTTTTGCCTCAGATAGTCTCGGGTTCAAGACTCGCGAAGGAGAATGATGGGATGAAATTCCGGCTAATTGGCTATGGATTGGACGTCCATATAGAGTTTAAAGGTTAGACTAAATTGTGAATAAATAGCAGTGAGGCTCGTATTCTGGGAAATGGAAGGCATTCCTATGCAGATGTACAAAAGGGAGGTTAGGATCAACTAAAGGAAGTTAAGTGAATGAGAGTGGAGAAATCCATGGAGTAGAATGGGAGGCAAGAAAACCAAGCAAAGGTTCCCCAACCAACCTATAGAATCGTATCATGATATGAAGGTTATTACATGTGGTTCAAGTGCCATTAAAAGGCAAGGTTCTAAACAATGTAGATTGGCTCCAATATCTGAGAGAGTTTGTAAATAATATAGCATATCCGCGATGCTTACTCTAACATTCCATATACACCAATATGAATTCATACATAATATATACAACCCCTCAACCACAACACATCATAATTATGCAACCACAATTAACAATATGACCAGCACACTAATAACACTAGCTCAGTTAAACCAGAATATGCAAGAAGGTTAGAATATAAATTATTTTGTGAGGTACTTATCTCAAATGAGAAAGGGAAATTATGTTAGGGACAAAATCTCTCCTCCCAACTTTAGGTAGACTGCAAATAAACCTCTCTCATGTAGCTTCCACCCCCGAGCCAGACTCCAAGGCGTAAGGGCACTGCTTCTAGAACACGATCCAATTTTTGTGTTGCTTTAAGATGGCTACTAGAAAGTACTCTATGTGTTCACTCATACAATGCCTTTGACAACGTACGCTTCACAACGGTGTTCGACTATCTCCCCTGCCAGTGATCATTTCCTTCCAAAAAACAAATATTTGGACCAATATACCCTCCCGAATCTGTTTCTTGGTGGTTGTTTTTCAGTTTGGCCTCATTTCCTTTGACAAATCAACATAGCTCCAACTTCCCTTTGCCCTTTGATTTTTGTGGTGGTTGGCCTGGTCATCATTGGTCAGCCTTATAGCCCAATGATCCCCATGCCATTTGGACTTTCTCCCTTGCTTGCCATCTGTCCCAAACACTATGTCCACCTCAGCCTTGGAATCAATTGTCCCTTTACTGAGTCCAAATTTAATTTATTTAATTACGCCGTAAGGTGTCATTATTTGAAAACAACTCTCCTAGCTGCCTTCCTGTCATAATGTGATCCATTGAATCTTTTGTTAGATGATTAGCTTATTTTAACCCGTTGATTTGAATTGTCACGGTCACCGTTTGTCACTGTCCTGTAACCATCCTTCGTTCCTGTCGTCTTGTAACAGTCCTTCATTCCTATCCAAGTGTCGAGTATAAACGCAGAGTAGCTGGGGCCTCTTTCTTGCTTGGATTTATCTCTAGACCTTCGAAGCTACATCGATCATTGATCTTTATTTGCACACATCCAACAATTGCATCCAGTTGTTTTGTGTAACTACCCAGTTTTGTGGCCGCTCCAGAAAGTCATTCGGAGATTTCGTTGTCATGAAATGTAGAGAATGTTCCTCTGCAGAGCTTTATCTTCTTATTTTTCTCACCACTGGCTGGTTTTTTTGCCCATGGAGTGGAAAAAGCAAAGGAATTCAATGTAGAGCTGCTAGCTGGTTTTTGTGCCCCTCGAGTGGAAGAATCAAACGAATTCAATGCATAGAATTGAGCTAATGAATTACTTTTCTCCTTATTTTTAGTATAGTTGAATTATTCTTTTTCACTTTCCTTCCTTCATAATTAATTTGATATCTCAGTTATGCAATTCCAATGTGAAACTGAAACTTGTAACAAAAATATCGTTACAAATTTTGCACTATACACATTTTGAATCACTCATTTTAGAATCACAAGGCTTTAAACGTGGCTCTACTTAAAATTTGTCAAGATTCATCATATTATTAGTTCAGGCTTGTAGCATCTTTTCACCATGGAGGTTAATACAAAATCAATGTGTGATGCTACCCAAATCACTTGTGGATTCGAACCCGGCCTTATTTTTAACTCGTTCAACCTCCCAGGTTTCTCCTCTCTCGGCTCGCATGGAAATGCCCACGCTGTTTATTATCTCCCATAACACTAAACGAATCTATTCCTGGATTTCGCATTTGATTACAAGATTGCCATTAAATTGTTGAACGTACACTTTATATTAATATCTAGATTATGAACACTGAGCTTTCTTTTGCACATTTTAAATTTATTTGAGTGTTTTTTGTTGGGATTTCATGGTAGTTACTATAAAACCACACCGTTATGCAATAGAATTGTTTTTCGCGGTCGAATAAAAACAAAACTCAGAATATGGCATGAGTGAAACAAATGTAAACTTGTACTACACCGCTGGAATGTAAAATGGAAAGGATCTAATCATGCTCCAACAACGAAGAGAAACCATTTGCAATTGTCAGCTATGGATTGAACGAATAATTCCATGTGAAAATTGGCCCAACTACACACAACCAGAAAATTTGCAGCAGAGGAATTAATTTGCCTATACCAGATCTGATTGTTGCTCGATTTTTGGGAGTCACAATTTTTTCTGTTGAGGAAAGAGAGGGCTGAGGGCGGCCCTGTGATCTATTTAAAAAGAAACTGACTTCTATGAAGAGAGGGGAGAAGGGTAGGCTCTGTAGGAGAGTTTCTGGATCCACTCTAGAGAGGAATCTCTGCAATTTTTGCTCTTGAACATTTTTGCACTTTTGTAATGAAGACAGACTTGAATTGTAGGGAGACATAATGCTTTTAGTTATAGGAGAAAAATATGTTTTACATTTTTGCATATTATTTCTTCAAATTAGAGTTGGAGATTGCTCAAGAACTTCAGATTTATAAGGAAATTATGGTTCTATTTTAATGATTTTTTTATTAGAAATCACTATTATTTCGGATTGTGAATTAATTTTCTCTTATCAGAATTTTTTTGATTGATTTTAGTTTCATTCCAAGTAGTATATTGTTTCTTGATGTTGAGCACTATTTTCATGTCAATTGCTATAATTGCTATATGTTGATGAAGCTCTGTTAAATTTTTTTTGTGGGTTGTTTTCTTTGTCATACTTGTAAATAGTTGCAATCTTACAATTATTAGAGGTTTTTTTTTCTTTATGTCAAGAATCAAGATCAAATATTAAAACTTAATTTCCATTTAGTAGAAAACTAAGTTTAATAAAAAATGTCTTCTGCAATAGATAAAAAAAAAAAAGACAATGAAATCCTAAAGATATATGTTGGTTTCTACACTTATCTTACCATGAAAATACAATGGTTGCTGATAAAATCATTATGCTCAATTAATTTGTAATTGATGATTTAGAGCTGAACTTTATGCCACAATATTGATTTTGTTTGGATTTATTGGGAATTTTGAGTCCGTATCATTTGCGGATGATAAAATCATTATTTGAAATGTGTTGGATTATGTTGCTTTCAATGAGTTTTTTGATGATTCCTCGAATGGCATGGGTCAATGTCTATTTTTTAAAAAGGGGTTGGAATTTGTATAGACAAATTTTTATTTTTTTGTTTTTCTTTTAAATTTCAATTGTTGAATGAATTATTACTTAATGGACAGATTCAAGGATTTAATAGCTCACATGAAACTGCTACTTATGATTTAAGACAATTGAACAACATTTTTTTTACTAATTTTTATCTTTAATAATTTTTTGGATTTAAGACAACTAAATAACATTTTGTTTACTAATTTTTATCTTTAATAATTTTTTGTGTGGAATTCCAGAATTTATGTCTTACAACGTTTCCTTTGCAACATTTGGTGCAATTGCTAGTTTATAATAAATAGAAAATATAAATGTGGTTGTCTAAGCTATTACTATATGAGAAGATAGAAAATGTGACTTTGGTCATAGAAACTTAAAAAGAATTGAATTTGTAACATGTTTATAGTATTGTTACTGTTTAAGTATATTTTAATGTGTATAAATTTTAGATTAACTACTGCGATTATATTTTTTTAGTTTTTCATGATATACTATACTTTATGGCATGATGGCATGAGTGTTCATTTACCCATAATATAGACAATGTGTTTATCAAACCTCCATTTCAAGGACAAATAAGAAACATAGCACTTAATTATATAAAAATGTTAGATTTTTTTTTAATAGTTAATTATATAAATATAAAAATAAGATTATATAACTAAGAAAAAATATTTGCAAATTTTACTTAACTAATAATAACCAATAATTTTAATATCATTAAAATATGTTTACATTGTCATCACTTCAATTTCCCACATGACACTCCTAAATGTTAATTTATTAGTTCAATTATCCACTTTTTTTAGGTGTTATTCTTGGACATGACCATAATGTAGGCACATCAATACCCAACTTTTATATATTAAAAAGAAAATTCTTCACATTTGGATATCCTCTTAAATTCTAACTCTTCAAAAATTTTAGATTTTTTTATTTTGCAAAAATGTACAATAACAATTACAAATATCTCATATAAATTATGAATAATTACTTAAAAATAAAATAAATCTTCAAAATTGTATTTATATATAAAACAGACATAAAATTAATTATATATATATATATATATATATATATATATATATATATATATATATATATATATATATATATATATATAGTAAGTGAATTTAATCAATTAAATAAAATAAGTGTAGTTTAAATAGGTGAAAATTTGCAGAAATTTTTGGAAATCCATCTTACAATTTCAAGTTTCAGAATTTTAAATTTTACAAATATCTCATATAAATTGTGAATAATTATTTAAAAATAAAATAAATCTTCAAACTTATAATTATGTAAAACAAACATAAAATACAATAATTAATAAATTAAAAAATAAATAAATTTTCAAACATATAATTGTATAAAACAAACATAAAATACAACAATTAATTACTTAAAATAAAATAAATTGTAATTATGTAAAACAAACATAAAATACAATAATTGTTTTTATGAGTACATGAATTTAATCAATTAAATAAAAAATGTGTGTAGTTTAAATAGGTGACGATTTATCACCAAAAAAATTTATTTTTGCTAATATGATTTTGACACATATTTTTTTGAAAATCCATGTTACAATTATCAAGTTTCAAAATTTGTAGATATTTCATGGCTTTTTTAGAATGATTCTAAATTAAAAAACTCCAAATCTCAGATTTTTTTTTGAAAAAACTCTCCAATCTCAAATATTTAAAAAAAAATTACCAAATTCTAACAAGAAAATAATATTCCCATCAAAATGGTCACCTGGATAATCCCAATGAAAATTTATAATTCAATTAATCATCCCCATTTGTTGTTAGACCTTTGTCTTGCAAATGTTGGGGTTTAACTTTCCAGGTAGATAAACGCTCACGTGCTTTTTCCACCTACCATCACCAATTTACATTTTAATAATAAACAATAAGAAATTTAATAAAATATTAATATATTAATAAAAATAATAATAATAATTACTCACCTCTGTCTTCCAATTTGTTTTGTAAGTGATGACCATTAATATTATTGTTTGCAAACATGTTCCCCCTAACATCCCAAGCCATATTCCCTGTTATTAAAATGACAAACATCGAGAAAGTCATAATGATTAAACAAATTTCGATTGTATATTAAATATTAAAAAATAAAAATCATAATAAGAATAATTTGATTTTAAAATTACGTTTAAATTATATATCAGATTAGTGTGTAGAATTTTTTTATTTTTAATATAAAGAATTTGGCTTTACACGGTAATTTAACTAGAATTTTTAAGATAAATATAAATAAATAAATTATTATGTATAGAAAAATGAATAAATAAATTCTTTTTTAATGTCAATTAATTTATGTTTATGTTATTTTTTCATTTATCGAACATGTTTATGTTATTTTTTTATTTATCGAACATTAAAAAGAATTAAAATTTTCAAATCATAAAGTTTTTGTTTATTTAAAATAGATTAGAATAAGCATGTATATAATATAAATGTCTTAAGCTTGATCTTCCAACCCTCTTGTCACTTTGTAGTTTTCTCTTTATTTAATGGTTGTAATGGTTGTAATCTCGAGAGGACCTATGTTTCTACCTCTTCTTAATATTGAAGCTTTTAACAATTTGGTGGCTAATGGGCCAAAATATCAAAAGGAAAAGCCCTATGGTTTTGTAAAGAATCTCACTGAAATTCTCAAAGTCAATATCTACTCGTCCTAGTTGAAATCTCAGGCCCTACAATTGGTTGAACATGGCCTTGTTAAGCCAGTTCATAGGGATCTGGCTATCCCCGCACTCTGTGACATGATGGCCGAAAAAAATGGAAACCTTTGATCAAGGGTTCAGACACATCTTCCTTCTTTGGGAAGGGTTTTTTTCGCCTTCTTTCTCGAAAATAAGGCAGATCGACAAGCAAACCTTACTTTATGGGAGCCTAAGGGTTGTACTTGGATCAATGGATCCTTAATCTCAATCTTGAATGAGATGTGAATTTGGTTGTCCCAGTGTGGGTGACGCATCCATTCCTCCCTCTTCACTCCTGGAATGAATTAGATTTCAAAAGTATTGGAAATGCCTAGGGCAAATACATCAATCATGCCTAGCTAGAAGAGGGTTTGTTTTCTTATGCAAGAATTTGTGTGGAAGTATATATAAATAAGGGGCTTCTGACAACCATCAATCTGAATCTTGATAACTAGTCTCGAATCCAAGAAGTGGACTATGACCATCTTCCCTTCAAGTGAAAAATTTCCCATGAGTATGGCCACTTTGCTAAAAGTTGTAAGAAGAAACAGGAGGAACAACAAAAATAAGTGGAAGAGGAAGGTCAATGGAAACAACTAAAGAGAAGAAGAGGTTTGCAAAGACAAGCTAATAATTAGCCTAGACAACCTAATCCAAATGGGATGAAAGGGAAAGGCCCAAATTCCCCAAAAAAATGAGGACCAACATAGGGAGAAGGATCTAACAAGACCAATGTGAAGAAAGACATCCATAATAGCTATGAAGCTTTGAATTTAATTAATGAAGAAGGAGAAATCGAGTTGAACAATCCTCTAATTTCCCCAAAAAAGGAGCCTAATACCACTTCAAAATTTAGGGCCATCTCGAATACTAAGAATATGCTTCCCTTAGAGGATGTCCCATGCCCTATGTAGCTAATTGAAGACTCTTCCTCATAGGAGGAAAAATATCACTCAACCCCGATCATCAAAAATGGCCCTGCCTTTGTGAGCCTTGTTGATGAGAAATTAGAATCCAAGAAGGAAAAGGAGCAAGAGTGGCTCCACTGCAAGGTAGGTAGGGAGACTATTTGGGAGGTAAGAACAATAAAGGTAGAGAAAGAAAAATAACTATGAATTCATTCAACATGGGATCCAAGTTTCATCCAAGGAGGGTCAAATCAAAGCAAAATAGGAAACTCAACCCCTCATCAAGGGGCAACTAAAACACGTAGGAAATTATGAATATTATCTCCTAGAATTGCATGAGGTTACGGTCTAAGAAAAGGATTTCATATGTTAAATCCCTAGTTAACATAAAAAACCTTAATTATACCACTCAAGGAGACAAATATGGGGGATCAGAAAATCCTTCAACATCAATGCAAATTATGGAATGGTAGTGGTATTTTATCAGTGAAATCAAGAGGATGGTAGTGGTGTTTTATCAATGAAGATATAAATAGGAAGCTAAATCTACTTGATATAAATCCTTCTTTAAATAATTTCACTTTGAGCAATAAGCATTCAGGCCTTGGTCACATTGTTGCTCATCTTGATCATTTTTTTATTGTTGATTCCTTCTTGGACAAAAGACTTCTTCTTTTTTGTCCAAAATTCTCCTATGGTGAAGCTTACCTGTCTTGTTAGAAATATAGGACAAAGGTAATTATGGTCCTATCCCCTTCAAGTTTTTCTCGATTTGGAGCAGATCAAAGGGATTCTATAATTTGACCAAACAATTTCAGAGGCAATGGATTACAAGAATCCCAATTCACATTTGTCAGAAAAAAATTAAAAATATCAAAGAGGCCATAAAGGCATGGGCTAAAATACAAAAGGAAATTAGCCAAGATTTCCTTACCTAACTACGAATTAATAAGGAATCTCTTCAAAGAGACATGGAGCATGTACCAGTTACTCAGGATATTCTTATGAAAGAAAAGAAAGAATTTGAAGCCTATCACTATTCTTTAAAAGAAGATAAGGAATTGTGGTGGCTCAAATATCGTGACCTCTCGCTTCAGGAAGGAAATATAAATTCCAAATTATTTTGTAATTAAGCTCGAAATCGAAGTTTGAAGAAAAACATCAAAGAGATCAGAATGAGATGGACTAAAATCGACGATTTTCGACTGATCCAAGTCAAGGAAATTTAGCATTTTCATGATTTCTATAGCATGGTGGACCTCACGAGTGGAGAATTAGAGGAGATTATGTTGGAGCATGTTCTATAAATAATTTCCCAAGAAGATAACAATGATTCCTTATTGAAGTAGATTAAAAGGGAGGAGATCAAGAATATATTTTTTTCTTTCAACCCAAATAAAGATCTCAGATTGGATGGATTCTCTGCCTATTTTTATCAATATTTTTGGAATGCAATTAAATTTGACTTTTTGTAGAATGGTGGATTGCACCTTTAAACACAATTGTATAGGAGGAAGTATAAACTATTCCCTCCTATTTGTGGCTCCCAAAGAGAATAATCCATCATAATTTGCATAGTTCATGACTATTTCACTCTACAATGTATCTTACAAAGTCATCTCTAAGATCTTGGTTGCAAGGCTCAAGCTTCTCCTTCCAAAAATCATTTCGGAAAACCAAGGAGGATTTGTATTTTAAAGGAAAATATTTAACAATATTATTTTGGTTCAAGAAGCAATACATTCCATCCAAACAAGGGGTGATAAAGGAAAGTATCAAGTTAGATATTTTAAATTCCTTTGATCAAGTGCACCATAGCTTTCTCTTTAAGGTAATCTAAAAATTTGGTTCTGATAGAAAATTTATTCACTTGATATCTCTGTGCATTTTAGCTCCTTGGATATGTCCATTGGTTAATGGAATATCTTCAGGATTTTTCAAAATTTGAAGGGGCCTCCACCAAGGTTTCTCTCTCTCCCATTTCTTTTATATCAGAGTTGCAGATTATCTAACTCCAAGATTGGATTTTGAGAGAAGAAGAAAAAGGCTTCCAAGAATTCAATTTGCAAGGGAAATAAAGATTATAAATGATTCAAAATTTATAGATGACACTTTGTGTATGGGAGGAGCTTATTACATTATGGCCAGAAGGTTTAAGTCAGTCTGAGACCATATTTTGGAGGCATCAAGAGGCATGATAAACTCTAGGAAATCATGAATCTATTCTTCTAATATTAGTGCTAGAAACTAAATGCAGATTGCAAGGTTCTAGGATTTCAACATATGGAAGCTTGGAAAGATTTTAAATATCTTGGCATCCTTATATGCCCAAAATGACACTATGTGCAAGCTTTGGCAAGTATAGTTTCAAAATTCAAATCGAAGTTTTCTCATTGGGGAGTGTGTTTGTTAAATCTCATTAGTTATATAGTATTTTTTAAGTTGTTCTTTCAATTCCTCCCCTCTATCAGTGTTCAACGCTCATGGATCCTCAAAATATCCTCTCTTTAGTGGCTAAATAAATTATGAAATTCCTATGGGAAGGAGGTAAAACCAAACTAAAATGTTTCATCTTGTACAATGGGCCATTGTTCGACATCCTAAACACACGAGGGGCTCAATATTAGATATCTAGTGCTCATGAATAAAGAAATTGGAGGTAAACTCATCCATGCTTTCTCTCCCCAAAAGATGAATGGTGGAAGGTGTTTTTGTGATCAAAATACCTCCCTTTTGGGTGTGATTCCTACTTAGTCGTGCCCCCTTCTCCCTGAGGAGGATCTATAGTGTGGAAATTGTTTGTGGATTCAAATCCCCTTGTAATATTAAGAATTTTTTGGAAGTCTGATAATGGAGAAAGTATTAATATATGGGCATAAAGGATTATGAACAATCCTCCTTTAGAAAATAATAGAGACTTGATGCCACTCAAGGATGTATTTTATGGAAATAAGAAATTCTCCCTTGCCTTTATCTCTTCTTGGGATGGTAGAGGAAAGTGGTGTGGTTTGAACTTTGATTTCATACCCCTCAACGTGGTCCATCTTGCCCAAAAACTTTATAATGCTCTAGCTAGATGTGCGCCTTGGAGTCTTCATGTTCCTGACGAATAAGGATGGAATAATTTGATGTATACAATTGTGGATGGGTATTATTCTCTTCTTTTTTCACATGGTTCTCCTACAAAGTCATGTTATTGGGAAAAAATTTGGCATCCTAATAGCCTTCCCAAGATTAATTCCTTTTGTTGGTTATTGGTGCATAAGAACGTTTGAACCAAAGAAAATATTTAGAAGAAGGGAATCCAAGACCATTCTCGATACCAATTATGCAAGAACAGTGAAGAATCTATCCAACACATTTTTTGGAGTGCCCTTATATAAAAAATGCATGGATCACAACACTCTCCCATTTGAAAAACTGACTCATATGGCCATGTTTGCTCTAATATCTCTTTTATTCCTAGCCATTGCAACACTCAAGTCGATTAATTCAAAATCCTTTTTTTTAACTAGTTTAGGAAGCCTTTCCCAAGTTCATTTGTTGGAAAGACTGATTAGCAAGAAACAAAAGTATTTTTAACAATACTTAAGTGCTTCCCCAATTCATAGTGATGAAAGATTTTCATTTGTGCTCCTAATTCTAGGTCCAAAGCCCTTATAATGTAGCCTCTCCCCAAGTTTTGGATCCCTTGGAATTTTTTTGGCTTTCAAAGCTCTCCCTTCCAAAGGCAATAAATTTTCTTCAAGGCTACTACAAAAAGTATCGCAAGAAAAATGGAAATTGTGCCTCCCTTGGGAAGTCTTTAAGGATTGGAAGGCACATCTCTCAAGCTTTGTCCTTAGCTTTGACGATGCCTCAAAAAGGAATCCAAGGGTGGTAGGAGGGGGATGGGTACTCTATGTTCCCGATGGAACTAAAGTATTGAAGTAGTCATGGGGATTAGGAAAGTTGACAAAAAACCAGGAAGAAACCTATGGTCTTCTGCAAGGGCTCCTTATAGCTAAAGGAATAATGTCCCTTCTCTTCTAATTATTCAACACATGGTAAAATGATCCTTTCAAGGGATAAGATATTGGAAAACCTATTAAATCACATTATGAAGGTTACAAAAAAATTCCCTTCAATTGATTATTTCCATGTCTTACAGGATAAAAATTTGAATGTGCTAATGAAGGTTGCATCCTAAAGTTTGGAGAATTAAAGTTAGATGGTCAATTTACAATGTCCTTTGTTCCTTAAGTTTCATTTCCAATGAAAACCTTGTTAAGAATTATTTAAAAAGGAGGATGAAGTATGTCATTAACATCAATAGGTTCTACAAGCTCAAGTGGTCTGGCTGTAAATAATTTCCCAGATCATGAATGATTCTACTAGCTTGAGTGTTCCGATTGTAAATAATTTCCTAGATCATGAATGATTCTACTAGCTCGAGCATTCTGATTGTAAATAATTTCCTAGATCTTAATAAACCTCTGGATCTGGGAAAGTACAATGTAATGAAATATTTTATCCTCAAATAGGTTGGATGTTTTCCAATTTTTGCTTTATTTTTGGGGTCCCTTTGGAATGTTCATACATCCAAACATCTGTAATTTGTCTCTCAATTTAATGTCCCTCAAGAGAGGCAAGTTTTGATACAAATTATGTCAGGTCTCCTTGAAATATATGACAAAATTCAATTGTAACCTTGATATAAAATGAACCTAACAAAGTATTTGAAATCAATACAAATATTCTCATTATTGCTAAAAAATAATATAAATTTTGATAGTATGTAGATAGATTTGAATTAATTATAATATTATTTAACATAATAAAATTCAAATATTAAAAGTTATAGAAATAACTATTAAAATATTATTATTAAAATATTCTTATTATTGTTAAAATAATAATAAATTTTAATATTAGGTAGATAAATTTGAATTAATTATAATATTATTCAACTTAATAAAATTCAAATATTAAAATTTATAGAAATTATTTTTGATAAATATAAGGTAAAATTCCAGGAATTTTTTTTAATAGAAAAAAATATATAATTTTCAAAACAATTTTTTAAATGCATATTAATATACTTGTTATATTAAAATAAATAAAATTAACCATATTAAATTAATTTGAAATATAATTAATAAAAAATATATAAATTAATTTTTAGTTAGAATAAATATATATATAATTTTAATATTTTATTTTTTTTAATTAATTTATTAATATTATAAATATAAATATTTAAAATCCATATAACTATATAACTTACCTTAACTCCAAATCCAAATTTAAAACCCAATAAACAGCCTACAGGAATCCCAACAACATAGTAGCAACCCACGTTGATGTAAGCCACAAGAGCTTGCCATCCGCAACCAATAGCTACACCTGCATGATAAGCAAAGAAACATATAAACAAATTAGATATTTTTTAAATTTAATTTAATTGGAAATGTAAAATTTGAAATATTTTCAAAATTTATAATTCAAATGATGATTAATATTTTATTATAGTTATTTTTTCTATTTTCTAGAAAAATTATCATAATATGATTGTCATATTAATAGTCAAATAATTATTACTATTATCCTCAAATAGAAGCTAATTTATCATTCTTATTAAAAGAAAATCAAAACACTTAAAATTAAAATTATTCAGTGTACAAGTAACAAAACAAACTTTTTACTAAAAATAAACCTAACTAAGCAGAAATAATTTAGAGTATACTCCAAACCCTTATAATATTCTATAATAAACCCTATATATTTAAATCAAATTATAAATTAAATTATGTGAAATAATTTTCAAATATATAATATTCGATAATAAACCCTAATATATTTAAATCTAATTATAAATTAAATTATGTAAAATAATTTTCAAATATAAAAATATCCAAAAACATCAAGCCTTGTAATTTTCTCAAAATTTAATAAAAAATATATTGTATTTTTCTCAAAATTTAATAAAATAATATATTTGAATAAAATTTGATTAACCTGAAAGCACTGGTTGTATGCCATTGAGAATAACTGAGACAGCCAGGAAAGGAGAAAGTTCTGCCACTGCATCCGAGACTTCCTCCCCTTCTGTAAATGCATAGCTAATGATGTTTCGTAGCAACAGAATGGCAATGCCGAAGATAGTCGCGATGATGAAAGAGATTGTCGTCACCACTTTCACTGAAAATGCCGCTGCTCTGGGATTTCCCGCCCCGAGCTCATTGCTTACTCTAACACTGGACACAAGATATAGAAAGTATATTCCCCAAAAATATCTTTAACAGATACAGAAAGACTGTATTCAACAGAAAATTTGTGTTAAGAGAAGAGGATTGAATCATGGATCACTGACCTTACTGCTGCGTTGAAGCCGACTGAGATCATGAACAACAATCCCAATACTGTCATACTGTACACAAAAATTTAAAGCTTGAAACAGTGAGAGGAAATTTAAAGCTTTAAACAGTAGAAAGAAAGAAAATGATGTAAGGATAAAGTTCATAAAGATCGGTAAAGATAATCGTGTCTGTAGATTGATCTGCGGTAAAGACAATTATGTTTTAAAATATAGAAAGAAATTTAACTAAAAAGGAAGAATACCAGATAGATAGTGAGTCCAATGCAATTTCTGGATTTTCCAGAAGACCGGCCAAGAGAACCAAGATCTGGAAATACCAGGCCTCCAAACTAATGTCATAGAAAACCAGTCGGTCAGTAAAAACTCAATTCAAAACCGAAATCAAGAAAATTAAAGAAAGGTCAACAATGGCGTTATTCATTAACCTAAATCAAGAAAATTAAAGAAATGTTAACAATGGCGTTATTCATAAAACTAAATCAAGAAAACCAGAAAATGTCAGTCGTAAATTCAAAAACTGAAATCAAGAAATGTTGAAAATAGCATACTTCACAAAACCTAATCAAGAAAATCAAGAAATGTTGAAACAGCATAATTCACAAACCCTAATCAAGAAAATCAAGAAATATGATCGATGAATGGAATCATGCAACCACAAGAAGGAAGGTGAAGTGTAAGTCTTACCATAGCATGATGGCCGAAGCGATAGAAAGCTTCAAGAACGACGGCAGACCGGAGAACGCCTGAAGGGAGAAGCCTGTCCATGTGTGCTTGCATTTTGGGGTTTTCAGGATATATACAAACTGAGCGATGACGACGATCCACCACGACAGACTCAGCACAAGCGCCGCCCCTAAGATTCCCCAGCCGAGTTTGTAAGTGGCGAGCCAGCTGAGCAACAGGTGGACGAATATCGTGCAGAATGATATGAAGGCGCTGGGCATGACGATGCTCTGAGCCTGCAGGAACTTCTGGATCGGAAAATTGGCGGCATACGCGTATATCTGAGGAATTAGGCCGTAGACGAATATAGCGGCCGCGGAGGATATTTTCTCTGACTCCCGCAAGAGCAATAGTAGGGACTTGGAGAAGACGTAGATGAGTGTGAGAGGTATGGCCGTCGCCATGAGGAGGACGGTGGATCGTTGGAGGTAAATGCCGAGCATATCGTAGTTCTTCGCTCCGTAGGCCTGCCCGCACAGGGTTTCCACCGCGCTTCCCATTCCCAACTGTTAAAAAATGGAAAGAATTTATCAGATTGCAATTCCATTTAAAATTTGATCACAAATCGTTTTCAATTGCAGTGGAAGTAATGTTTCACGAGTTTGAATTGTGAAATTGATATGATTCAAATGTTTAGGATTTTTCAATTTTTTTTTTCAAGTTTTTATTATTTCACATTTTATTATTATTATTATTATTATTATTATGTAATAATATATTTAATGTTATTTTTGTTTTACAAAATTTTCTTATTTTATCTCTGGATAGGTAGAAAGAAATTTTAGAACTCTTTTGACTTTTTATATTATTTAATTTTTTTAATGGATATTTATTTATACTCATGTTTTAAACTAAAATGGTAAAATGTTTGCTTTAATAAGATATAGGGAGTATTGCATTTAATCTTGATATTGTAAGTTATAAATTGCTTTTGGATCTATTCCATATGCCTCCATGATTTTAAAGAAATACTACAACCTCAAACCTCACATCCGTATAAAATAACACAAGCTATTAGAATCTCAAAAAGTTTGTTTCTCATGACTTACAATTGTTTTCAACCACATAATAAACTTTCCATACTCAATTATTGTTTTTTCAATACTATTATTCCAATTGACTTTGTGATGGATATTGATTCTAAAATATTTATATGAATTTTTTTTTAAATAATTGTTGTCATATATCAAAGTATCATATGTGACCTTTGTATATATAATTATCATGATTTTAGTCAAGTAAATATTAATAGTCACGCCCATCTTGAAGTATAAAGCTTAGAGGATTATTGTTTCTTGTAAAAACTCCTTGGCATAACTATACAATTGAGAGTGAGCCAATACAACTTGCATTTTCTAAACACTCTTATAACTTATTAATGTATATACTAAAAAGGAAAAAAGATAAAGTAGTCCAATATTTATATAAATCTATAGATGGAAATTCTTTTAGTTTCTTTTCTTTTTATCACATCCCACTTAATTATTAGAATACTTTCTTTAGCTTATCCCTAAAGCATTTAGGAGAATTGAACCCTTGACTTCTTATTTGCTAAATGTTTTTAACCATGAAAACTTGATAAATTAAAAGAACCCTCATAATTTAAATAAATAAAAATTCAATAAAATTATATTTAAATAATAATATAAATTTAAAAATGCTATTTTACTACCCATTATAAATATTTAAATTATAAAATAACATTTATTAAATATTAAACTGTAAATTGACATTTATTAAATATTAAATTATAAAATTGGCATTTATTCAATATTAAATTATAAAATTGGCATTTATTCAATTTTGTAATGAAGATCGATCTGAAAATCATTTATCCCATGCTGTAAATCCCAGAGTCCAAATTAACTATGATTAAATGTATCCATTAAAAATATACCTCTAAGGATGTAGATAAGTTAAATTAAATACATAATTAGTTAAATATATAAAAACTTATATAAGAATTGAATTATAATAAAGAAAATGTTTCTTTAATTCTATTAAAAATTTTAAAATTTGTTTTTATATTTAAAATTAATTAAATTTGATTTAAATTAATATGTTTAATTTAAGAAATATGATTAGAGTAAAATAATGAAATATTTAATAATATTAAATATGATTTAACATAAATATTTTATTAAATTATTTTATTAAAATGGTTGAAGATGAAAGATATTTTTATTAGTATATTTATATTAAATTTCAATTTCAAAATATATGTTTTCATACTTATTCTTCTAATTGTTTATGTATGTATTTGTAGATTTAGCAATCAAATCATTGTGTAGAAATAGGGGTCTTATCCCACCAATAAAGTCTCATATATCAATTGGATGTTTAGCTTGACTGTGACCTTAAAATTGGATAACAAAGATAATAATCATTAAAATTAAATTGATGTAAATCTTTCTCTTAGATTTTTTTAAGTATAAACCAAAAAAAATTACTTTCTTAAAATATAATAAATCAATTTTTTTATTTATTAATTTACATCATCGTCATCACCAATTTTATTAAATGAATATTAATATTTAAATATAATAATATTGTTAATATATTCTAACTTTATAATTCTATATTATAAACCTTTTATTATATATTTTATAGAAGTATTATATTTTTATACGACATACTTTAAAAAAAAAAATTATCATTAATTTATATTATTTTTATAAATAAAATTACGGTTTTTGTTTTTTTATTTATTTTTATATTTATTTATTTTAAGAAATTTAAGAGGCCTCTAAATTTAATTTATTATATTTTTCAGTACAATTTATTTGTAGAAAATTACTTTAATTTATTAATTCTTTTGTTTATCCAAAAAAAAGTTATTTATATTTATCTATATTTTTTACTAGATTTTTTGGAAGTTGTTTTGGTGGATTTTTACAGTTTAATTTCGGCAAGAATTTATTGAAATCACAAGGTTGATGGGCAACCCCTGCACAATCCAAGGCCTTAGGAGTTTTCAGGGTGTTGAATCCACATATACAATCAATATCAGTTTAAATAACACAAATCAAGATCTCAACTCAACTCAAATTTTTCTACCAGATTTTCAGCGTGCTGAATCCATATATAGAGTCAAAAAACTAGTTTAAATAACACAAATCAAAATTTCAACTCAAATTTTTCTACCAGATTTTCAGAGTGTTGAATCCATATATAGAGTCAAAAAAACCAGTTTAAATAAACACAAATTAAGATTTCAACTCAAATTTTTCTAACAGATTAACACCAAAAACTCTAAAAAAAACACATTAAAGACGACTCCTACTTTTATATCCAACTCCAAAAACTCCTATTTTTTATATCCGGTCATGATATCTGTCTTACAGAGGGACAACATTTACACTTTACCCCAATGATGAAATGTAGACTGAACTACCAAAACCATTGCAACCCTTGCTAAAAAAAAAAAAATATTAATAGGGTGATCAGGATATACCATGAGCCCATAAGCAAAGATCTGGATGCCCCTGTTCCCAAGAGATGCAGCAGCCAGCTCCAGGTTTCCCAGATGCCCACAGAACATCTGAGTAGCCATGCTCATTATATAGTTCACCATGTACACCACCACGGCCGGCAGGGCAAGGCGGCACAGCACCTTCGATTCCAGCAGCACAGCGTCTCTCATCATCTTCATCCATGGCTGCTGCTCTGCATTGCACAGGATCACTTCCAGACGATTTATATGATCATGAATATGGGTGCTACTGCTCCTCCCTTGATGATCCAGCAGCAGAGGCTCCTCCACTTCGCTAGGCGCCATTGACAGAGCCCTTCAAGCTGGGATGAGTGCTCCCCGATTTCTCTGTAACTAATATCCAATATAGCAGGGGAAATTCTGTGCAGAGAGAATGAACAGATACATATTATATTATTGGAGGGAGGGCCCAGCAGAGAGAATAAATTAAAGATTAAAGCGAAGTGCAGAGGGTAAGCCAATAATATATTGGCCGAAATCTTAATGGCCTGTTGATGGACGCAAGTTGACATTGAAATGACATTTATGGAGGTCGCTTTCTGTCCTTGCCAATTTGTTCTAAGGTCGCTTTCTGTCCTTGCCAATTTGTTCGGAGCTGTTTTTAAGTACTTTTTGGGGATTTTGGAGTTGTTTTTAGTGAGATTTTTTGGGGATTTTGGAGTTGTTTTTAGTGAGATTTTTTTGGAGATTTTTGTATGGGAATTTGGCCTAAAAATTTGAAGTTAAATCTTGATTTGTGTTATTTAAACTGGTTTTTTGACTTTATATATAGGTTCAGCGTACTGAAAAAACCCTAGGGCATTTCGATTGTCCAGGGATTACCAATGATTTCAATGAATTCCCGCAGGATTTAGAAAAAATAGACTGGAAAAAACCACCAGAAAAGCTTCCAAAAGTCTCACTAAGACAACTCTGTTTTTTTTCTTGTTGTCTAATAAAGCCATAAATTGTTAGGATGACAGAATTCTTGTTGGAATCTGATAATTATTTTCTTTTAAAAACCAGAAAGCTGAAGTGTTAATGGACCATAAAAAACACTTATCTTTAGAGACCCAAAATCTTGAAGTTTAACAACTATAATTTAAAATTTCAAATAATTTTACCTAATTTTATCATAATCTGACTGAAATTTCCATTACTTTTTGAACTAATTTATTGCTTTTTTTTTTCAAATTTTTTTCAGAATCACCTATACCACCCAAGCAAAATTCAATACACCCCTTACTAAAATCTATAATCAGGCTCCCCTTTACCACTTCAATAAAATTCAGTACACCACTTACTGACACCTATAGCAGTGAAACATGAAAAGAATGAACTGCACACACTTTGGTAACTCTTTTTCAAGTCAATGTCTAGCAGATTAATAATTATAAAAAGTCAAACATTTTAAAAAAATGATGGTATTTGGATATGAGTTGTTTTTAGTGAGATTTTTTGAAAGTTTTTT
Source organism: Pinus albicaulis (assembly GCA_034641835.2). Lineage (NCBI taxonomy): Eukaryota > Viridiplantae > Streptophyta > Pinopsida > Pinales > Pinaceae > Pinus > Pinus albicaulis. Next base: position 473,133,049 of record CM076583.1, on the reverse strand, counting down.
GGTGATTTTTTCCAGTGTATTTTTTCTTAAAACCTGCAAAACTTTAAATATAGATATCAACTAATATGAGCTATTAAAATACTTTTAGATATTAAATTATCCTTTTAAATTCTTTTTACACCTAATGATGAAATAGATGTAGCTTTACCCTGGTTATACTTTAAAAAAAATAGAAATATACCTGCAATATCAGAAATGTAGTTAAAGAATACAAATATACATGCAATATCAGAAATGTTAAATTCCAATAATTTTTTTAATTTAAATATTTCTTTTATATTTATAAAGATCTAGACAAAGGGGAATTTAACTTTTCTAAAGTTTTTGGTTTTTTCAGTAGAGTTTTGCTAAGTAAAAACATAATGGTGAATTTTTGAGTTGGAATATATATTTCATTTAATTAGACGTATGATGTACAATTGAATTATGATTAGAAGTGCACGTCACATGACCAAAAATAAAAAATAAAAAAGGCAGGGAATCACTTTTAAAATATCGTGAGCATCGGGTGTTTCTAAAGTGGAACCAAATAATTATGATACACGTTACTTTTAAAGTGCCTTGTGTAAGACTAGTTAAGTGCACTTGGACCCAATTCAGTTCATACAAATATATATATACACTTTTTCTATGGAAAAACAAAATGCTTTTGCACTATGGTTTTATTTATTTATTTAATATTTAATTAAATTTATAGCTCATAAATTTGTTATGAAATATTTTGTAAATTATACATGAAATTTAAAATTTAAAAACTTTTGCATGTAAAATCAATAAAAAGAATATTTAATTTATTTATAGATAGAAGTTAACATGATGACGGGGTAGTTACAATAATGGTAAGTTGATGTTGTGTTTTTAATTGTTCATTGAATAGATGGTTGATAAAGTTAGATATAGGTTGAAGGGTGATTTATATGGTTTAGTAATTAAACATGAGATTTAAAATTTAAAAACTTTTGCGTGTCAAATCAATAAGAAAATATTTAATTGATTTTATAGATAGAGGTTAATATGATGACGGGGTGTTTACAATTATGGTAAGTTGATGTTGTGTTTTTAATTGTTCATTTAATAGGTTATTGATAAAGTTAAATATAGGTTGAAGGGTGATTTATATGGTTGAATATTATTAATTAGTATTATGTTTTTTTACTTTTATGTGTTAAATAATAAAATTCACTTCTTAGACTATGGTTATGATAAAATAAAATATCTAAATATGAATTTATAAAGTTAGACATAGGTTGATGGGTGATTTATATGATTGAATATTCGAGAGTTTAAACTTATGTGATCCATATCTAATTTATCATAAATCTTGGAGAAAATCACATTATCATTTGAGAGCCAACTTGTTTAAAACTACTTATTGTAAGCAGTTCATCATCAAGGAATAATGATATGGCTGATGTGGAGCATTCATTATAAATAATGCAGAAATGCAACAGTCAATAAAATAACCACCACAAAAAATTAATGAAAATGAACTTAAGAAAATGAAAAGTATAATAATAATAATAATAATAATAATAATAATAATAATAATAATAATAATAACAACCATACCAATCTTAACACTAGGTTTAGTCCAATTAATTAGAAAAAAAAGTAACCCAAATATAAAATCACAATTAATAACATAATAATAAATGAAGGAGATATAGAATCTTATTTAAAAAAATAAAAAAATAAAAAAAATGTAAAAACATAAAAAAATAATAATAAATATATAGACCAAAGATTGGTCTCAGTGGACGTTAACCATCATCATCATCATCTCACACACACACACACACACATATATATAATTAGAAATATATTATAGAATTCTTTCGGTAATAATCACATGGAAATGAAATTATTTCATATATATATATATATATATATATATATATATATATTCTTATTTAATTTAATTTATTTACTTGAAGTCCTAATTTGATCTCTCACCTAGTTCTGATGATGAACTTGGTTTGAAAAGTGTAGACAAAGTTCATTTGCATGTGATTATTAACAAAATAATTCTATAATACACAATGGATCATAGAAGCCAAAATTCTAAAAATATAGAAATATATTATTTATAGGAAAATAACCATAAATGACATTAGAACTATATATAATAATCAATAATAAAGGCAATAAAAACTATATATGAAGCGAGATAAAAAGCAATGAGTCCAAGGTCATTGCTAGGGTTGAGAATTTCCATCATCCCAAATTTAGAGAAGCAGTTGAAATTGAGAAAAGATCTTAGTAGCTAGTGGGTTTAGTCCCTATTCTCTTAGTTTATTTCTTTCTCCTATTTCCTTGTTTTTTATCTCTATTCATATATAGTTTTTACTTCATTTATTATTGATTATTATATAGTTCTAATGTCATTTATGGTTATTTTCATATATATATATATATATGGTTGATGTCATTTATGGTCGAGCTCATGAGAGTTTGTTCTTATCTTGGCTATATTAATTTTTTGCTTTGAGCTAGTTACAACAGATAGATACTTTTGATCTTCTAGAGTAGGGTTGATGACCTCCTTATAATATCTTAATATTCTTTTAGCCTCTAAATCTTTCTCACACCACATTTTCTCTTTAAACTTAGATGTAACACTATTTTTAATGTTATTAATATTTTTCAATGTAACATTGTCGTCAATCTCCCAATGGTTTAACCAGGCCCTGATATCTTTATACCAACCTCGTTTGAGCCTTAGGTGGTTTTTTTTGGAATTTAAAACTAGCTTAGGAAGTCTATGGTCTCTCATGTTATTGGTTTTGTGCTTGTACAACAGGATCCTAGTCATAGCTAGGCTCTCGATAAGGGAAAGACCCACTTCTATAAGGAGAATATGATAAGGTGTATTGCTTTTAATTTTGAGGTTATACATCATAAAATGCTTCTAGATTTGCTCAATATTTCTCCAGGATTCTCTAGATATATTGCAACCCCAAACCTCACATCCATACAAGATAACAAGAGTGACCATAGTTTCAAAGAGGAGTTTCTTTTTATCCCACATCACAAGGTTTGTTGCTTTACAATTATTTTCAGGACCAAAATAAGCTTTTCACCCTCCATTAATCCTTTTCTCAATGATATTTTTCCAGTTGAGCTTGTGATGAATATCAATTCCTAGGTACTTGTAAGAAGACACTTCCTCCAAGTTGTTATTGTTATACACAAAATTAGCGTAAGTTTCCTTCTTGGATTTGATAATCATAATTTTTTGTTGTCAGTGTTAACAGTCATACCCATGGTAGAGAAAAAATCCTTAAGAAGTCTAAGTTTCTTATCAAGATCGGATGGGCACCTTACCTGATCAGGAGATCATGTTTATAGTTCAAAAATGCTAAAAAATGAAAGTGCTAAAAAATGTTTACAACCTGAGCGACTGGAAAGTTCTCATCGTTTCGATTCTGGTACCGTGAATGGTTCCTTTAAACAGAGGTCGTATGCAGAAGTTATGAGGGTTTGAAACGCCCAGTAAACTCCAAAAACTGGACCTTTGACTCAGTTTGACCTTATGTGGAAAATTTTGTAAAAAAATTATTTTTATAAGGTTTATAAGGCCTATCAGTGGGCGACATGTGGCCTGCCACGTGGCCCCAGGCCAAGGTTGACGGCATATGGTAAAATGTTATATATTCCATGGGTTTCGAACCCCAGACCTCCCTCCGCGTGCAAGAGCATTGGACCAACCGGGCTACAGGTGATTCTTAACCTTATGGTCGACGTGTTCTATTTAAACTGTTGAAATTTGTGTTGGCGACAAAGGGGGCCAACCCCCACATTACAACCTTCCATATGACTCGATGCTGGAACCAGGGCTCTAGAACCTGGCAGCTATGGTGATGGTGGTGGGTCTGGAGCCATGTCGCTAGCACAAACTTAACATTTAATGTAGCAGTTTGGGTTCCAACAGTTCCGACGGGTGGTCATGTGACCACCCCGAATTGAAATTAAATGCTAACCACTAACTGTCCGGTGGGTTTGGAGGAGTGCGCCCCAAATTTGGGGAGTTTACCTAATTAACTACAGTTGTCTTCAGTTCCTCCACTTTTAGTGGATTTTTCCTAGGTGTCACTGGGAAAAATGCATGGAGAAGCCATTTTTCGACCAATTTTGGTGAAACAAGAGTCTACCTAGACTAATTTAGACATTATGAACACATAGAGATAGGTTTCAGAGCCATCAAAGGTCATCTTGTGTAGGTTTAGCTTCGGGAAAGGCCAAGGAGCCACGAGGGCCACTAGGGTGTTTTCAGTGTATTGAGCATCCATTCTTTCTTTTCTACAAATGAATAGTCATTCTTGACTAATTCAAGCATTATGAAGCTATTTCTATAGAGAGCACAACCATTTGAGGCTTTATTTCACCTGTACTTACCATTTTTGAGCAATAAGATATGAGGGACATGCCATTGGGAGTTGGACCAGTAGATGTAGCCCAAGAGGGGTGAATTTCTTCTTCAAATTTGCTGAGTACTGTTAAAAGTGATGTTTAATTCTCTATTATTTATTGTTGTACATTTTTTTATAAGAAATTTACATGCTTTAACCTCACGCAGAAATATGCTTAACTAAGTTAAAACCATTTGTTTCACTTGCAAACTTCAGAGAACCTTATGCACACATTTTAATTATTTTTTGGATACTTAGCACAACAAAACTAATACATTCCATTCAGATCAAGTTGGTATCAGAGCCCAGGTTGAGCATTAGGTTAAGCTAGATTATTTTCTCTGTTTAACATTTGTGCAAAAGCATTTGTTTAAAATTTTACATAACACCCCTTGCAAGCTATGCAGAGCCATCTTGGGGCAACAATTGTTGTGATTTTTCATGCTTACTAGGCTGAAACTTAAGAGAGGAGAAGGTGAATTGGCGAAGACTTTAAGTAATCCTCATCCAAGGAGGGAAAGAGTGTCATTATCTCCACCTTCAATTTGACCTTAAAGAGAAGAAAAAGAAGCCATAATCATGACTTCAAGGGAAGGAGAAATCCATGAAGAAATTGATCCCAAGGAGGAAGAAAGAGTATTAAAAAAAACATTCCTTGATTTGATAGAAATGGTGAGAGTTCTTTATCAAGAAATAAATGAGAAACTTGAAGGAGAAGGGTCCAAACTTCACAAGGAAGGAGAGGGATCGTCTGGAGGCCATAGTGATGAGGATAAATCCAATAAGGGTAATGGAGGAAATAGAGATAGTGGAAAGTCACCATCATCACCCTCATCTTCATCTTCATCAACCTCTACATCATCTTCAGTACATCATTCTCACAAAGTCAAGAGCACGGGTAAAATTCTTTTTCTTAAATTTGATGTTAAGTTTCAATTGCCAATGTTTGATGGTGAAGTTAATGCAGAAAAGCTAGATAATTGGATTAGGCAATTAGAGGTCTATTTGAGAATTCAAAATTTTCATGATGACGAAACCAAAATCCAATTAGATTCATTGAGAATGGAAGGTGCAACACTTGTTTGGTGGGAAGCCAAGACAAAGGAGGAGATCAAGAAATATGGTAAGATTATCTTATCATGGGCTGATTTCATTTCTGCAATAAAACAAAAGTTTCATCCATTAGCTCACATGTAGAAAGCCATAATGGACTGAAAAATTTTTAAATAGTTGAAAGGAAAAAATGTTCAAGTGTATACCCAAGAATTTAGAAGAATAGCTATCTTACTAGGAATAGATTTGCATAGCCAAGACACTTTACTCAAGTATATAGGAGGTTTCCATACTTACCTAAGACATACCATTCTCATGTTTAACCCTACAAGCCTAGGTGAAGTTTGTGTTCAAGCCACACATTTAGAGGCAAGGGGAAAACAAAACTTACATGGGAATGAGGAAAGTGAGAAATTCAAATTCTAGAAAAGAGAAGGGAAAATTTTTCTGCAAACATTGTTCTAAAACAAGCCATGATGAGGACCATTGTTGGAAACTTCATTTAGGGTTGAAACCAAAATTTTTTAAAGCCAAAGATAAAGCCAAGGAGAAAGGAAAGACAATTGCAATAGCTGAACAAGACCTAGGGTCAGAATCAGGAGATGAAACAAAAATCATAGCTATGGCACTAAAGAAATTGAAGGGGAAAGATAATGAAAATAAACCCAGTTCTAGTATTTCTAACTGTCACATAGAAGCTCCAAGTGAACAAAAGATAATTGAACTATTTCATGTGAGGGTCATTTCCAAACATACCAAGGTTGACACACTATTTGACATTGGGTCGCAAGTGAACCTTATTTCAGAAGACTTAGTCAAGAAACTAAACCTTGATACCATTCCACATCCAAAACCATATCCTCTTGGTTGGATTTGTAAGGATACAAATTTACAAGTTTCAAAGAAGTGCATGTTGCGCTTTGCAATAACAACACATTTTATTGACACAGTTGAATTAGATGTTGTTCTGCTTGATATTACAGGTGTGGTGTTGGGAAATCCTTACTTCTATGACAAGAAAGATATATTCCATCGCCATGAGAACAAGTATCATTTATTCAAGGATGGAAAGGAGTACATTGTGAGAGATCATCACAAAAAAAATAGACTCTTCTTTAGTGAATGCAGGGCAGATGAAGAGGCTTGTTAATACAAGTCAAAAATTGACATTGATGATGATTAAAAAAAGCGAAGTTGTATATAATCCTTTTCATGTAAATGATAATGTAAATAATGATTTGTTTCAGTTTGAAAGGAGGTTGTCTTTGAAATAAGATGACAAGCAGTTGCAAAAATTGTCTTTGGTGTCGAACAGTGCTGAAAACAAAGTGTCAGTGAAAGAAGGTGAAAATTTCCAACATAGGGCAAAGCAACCTAGCAAAGAAGGCAAAAATTTCAACAATGGTTATTGCTGGTTTCTGAAAGGCATGGTTCAATGGTGAGGAAACTTGGTCAAGAATCGACACAAGTACAAGGCTAATTCAACAAAAAATCGCCATAAGGACAGGATGGAAGGTAAATGTAATTTTTAGTTTCCTTTGATTATAGAACAATGTAGAAACAATATGTTTACTAAAAATTTAAGTTGCGATTCTGCAAGTTTCGAAAATGTGCAGCATGACAATGTCAAAGTCAGCAACAGTTGGTCAATGGAATCAAGGAAAAATTTGTCATTTCAAGAAAAGCTCCAATTAATGAAATCAGGGAAATTTCAGTGGATTAATATTGGAAGAGTGGAGAAACAGTCTCCTCATATTCATGTTTAGTAGCCAGGAGACATTTTGGGGTCCAAAAGCTTCCTAGTGGGGAGGTGTGATCAGGAGATCATGTCCATAGTTCAAAAATGCTCAGAAATGAAAGTGCTAAAAAATGTTTGCAACCTGAATGAATGGAAAGGTCTCATCGCTTCGATTTTGGTGCTTCAAACGGTTCACAAAACGAAGGTCGTATGTAGAAGTTATGAATGTTTGAAATGCCCAGTAAACTCAAAAAACTGGACCTTTGACTTAGTTTGACCTTATGTGGAAAATTTTGTAAAAAAATTTTTTTTTATAAGGTTTAGAGGGCCTATCAGTGGGTGCCACGTGGCCTTCCTGCAGGCTGCCATGTGGCCCCAGGCCAAGGTCGAAGGCATATCGTAAAATGTTATATATTAAACAGGTTTTGAACCCCTAACCTCCCTCAGCGTGCAAGAGCGCCTGACCAACCGGGCTACAAGTGATTCTTAACCTTATGGTTGACGCGTTCTATTAACTTCAATGATTTGTCATGTGAAGTATGAAGGGCTGTTACGTACAACCTTCCATATGGCTTGACACTGGAACTAGGGCTCTAGAACTTGGCAGCTGCGGTGATGGTGACGGGTCCAGAGCCATGTGGCCAGTGCGAGCTTAACATTTAATGCAGCGGGTTGGGTTCCGACAGTTCCAATGATTAGGTAGGGGTCTTTCACCACCTGAATTCAAATAAATGTATATGCTCAGAGTGGGTTGGAGAATGCTTTATTTTTGGAATTTACCTAATTAACTGTAGTTATCTTTAGTTCCTCGACATTTAGTGGAGTTTTCCTAGGTGTCACTGGGAAAAATGCATGGAGAAGCCATTTTTCGACCAATTTTGGTGAAACAAGAGTTTACCTAGACTAATTTCAACATTATGAACACATTGAGATGGGTTTCAGAGCCATCAGAGGTCATCATGTGTAGGTTTAGCTTTGTGAAAGGCTAAGGAGCCACGAGGGCCACTAGGGCGTTTTCAGTGTATTGAGCATCCATTCTCTGTTTTCTACAAATAAATAGTCATTCCTGACTAATTCAAGCATTATGAAGTTGTTTTTACAGATAGCACAACCATTTGAGGCTTTATTTCACATTTACTTAGCATTTTTTTAGCAATAAGATATGAGGGACATGCCATTGGGAGCTGGACCAGTAGATGTAGCCCAGGAGGGGTGAACTTATTCCTAAAATTTGCTGAGTACTGTTACATATGATGTTTAATTATCTACTATTTATTTTTTTATAGTTTTTTATAAGAAATTTACATGCTTTAACCTCACACAGAAATCTGTTTAACTAAGTTAAAACCATTTGTTTCACTTGCAAACTTCAGAGAACCTTATGCACACATTTTAATTATTGTTTGGATAATTAGCACAACAAAACTAATACATTCCTTTTTGATCAAGTTGGTTTCAGAGATCAGGTTGAGCATTAGGTTAAGCTAGAGTATTTTCTCTGTTTAACATTTGTGCAAAAGGATTTGTTTAAAAGTTTACATAACAACCCTTGCAAGTTGTATAGAGCCATCTTGGGGCAGCAATTGTTGTGATTTTTCATGCTTACTAGGCTGAAGCTTAAGAGAGGAGAAGGTCAATTGGCGAAGACTTTAAGTAATCCTCAGCCGAGGAGGGCAAGAGTGCCATTATCTACACCTTCAATTTCACCTTAAAGAGAAGTAGAAGAAGCCATAAGCATGACTTCAAGGGAAGGATAAATCCATGAAGAAATTGATCCCAAGGAGGAAGAAAGAGTATTAAAAAAAAAATTCCTTGATTTGACAAAAATGATGAAAGTTCTTTATCAAGAAAGAAATGAGAAACTTGAAGGAGAAGGGTTCAAAATTCACAATGAAGGAGAGGGATCACTAGGAAGCTATAATGATGAGGATAAATCCAATAAGGGTAATGGAGGAAATGGCTACAATGGAAAGTCACCATCATCACCCTCATCTTCATCTTCATCAACCTCTACATCATCTTCAGTACATCATTCTCACAAAGTCAAGAACACGGGTAAAAGTCATTTTATTAAACTTTATGTTAAGTTTCAATTACCAATGTTTGATGGTGAAGTTAATGCAGAAAAGATAGATAATTGGATTAGGCAATTAGAGGTCTATTTGAGAATTCAAAATTTTCATGATGACGAAACCAAAATCCAATTAGCTTCATTGAGAATGGAAGGTGCAACACTTGTTTGGTGGGAATCTGAGACAAAGAAGGAGATCAAAAAATATGGTAAGATTATCTTATCATGGGCTGATTTCATTTCTACAATAAAACAATAGTTTTATCCATTAGCTCACATGTAGAAAGCCATAATGGACTGGAAAAAATTTAAACAGTTGAAAGGACAAAATGTTCAAGTGTATACCCAAGAATTTAGAAGAATAGCTATTTTACTAGGAATAGATTTGCATAGTCAAGACAATTTACTCAAGTATATAGGAGGTTTTCATACTTACCTAAGACATACCATTCTCATGTTTAACCCTACAAGACTAGGTGAAGTTTGTGTTCAAGCCACACATTTAGAGGCAAGGGGAAAACAAAACTTACATGGGAATGAGGAAAGTGAGTTTAAAGGAAAATGGAAGAAAAAGAGAAATGCAAATTCTAGAAAAGAGAAGGGAATTTTTTTTTGCAAACACTGTTCTAAAACAAGCCATGATGAGGACCATTGTTGGAAACTTTGTCCAGAGTTGAAACCATAAATTTTTAAAGCCAAACATAAAGCCAAGGAGAAAGGCAAGACAGTTGCAATAACTGAACAAGACCTAGGGTCGGAATCAGGATATGAAACAAAAATAATAGCTATGGCACTAAAGAAATTGAAGGGGAAAGAGAATGAAAATAAACCCAGTTCTAGTATTTATAACTGTCACATAGAAGCTCCGAGTAAAGAGAAGAGAATTGAATTGTTTCATGTGAGGGTCATTTCCAAACATACCAAGGTTGACATACTATTTGACAGTGGGTCGCAAGTGAAACTTATTTCAGAAGACTTAGTCAAGAAACTAAATCTTGAGACCATTCCACATCCAAAACCATATCCTCTTGGTTGGATTTGTAAGGATGCAAATTTATAGGTTTCAAAGAAGTGCATGTTGTGCCTTGCAATAACAACACATTTTATTGACACGGTTGAACTAGATGTTGTTCTGCTTGATATTAGAGGTGTGGTGTTGGGAAATCCTTACTTGTATGACAGGAAAGCTATCTTCGATCGCCATGATAAAAAGTATCATTTATTCAAGAATGGCAAGGAGTACATTGTGAGAGCTCATCGCAAAAAACTAGACTCTTCTTTAGTGAATGTATGGCAGATGAAGAGGCTCGTCAATGCAAGTCAAAACTAGACATTGATGATGATTAAAAAAATGGAAGTTGTATATAATCCTTTTCAAGTAAATGCTGATGTAAATAATGAGTTCTTTTAGTTTTAAAAGAGGTTGTCTTTGAAAGAAGATGACAAGCAGTTGCAACAATCGGCTTTGGTGTTGAACGGTGCTAAAAACAATGTGTCAGTGAAAGCAGGTGCAAAGTTCCAATTGAGGGAAAAGTAACCTAGAAAAGAAGGCACAAATTTCAGCAATGATCATTGCTGGTTTCAGAAAGGCATGGTACAATGGTGAGGAAACTTGGTCCGGAATCAACACAAGTACATGGCTAATTCAACAAAAAATCACCATAAGGACAAGATGCAAGGTGAAAGTAATTTTCAGTTTTCTTTGATTATAGATCAATGTAGAAACAATATGTTTACTGCAAAGTTAAGTTGCGGTTCTGCAAGTTTCAAAAATGTGTAGCATGACAATGTCAAATTCAACAACGGTTGGTCAATGGATTCAAGGAAAATTTGTCGTTTCAAGAAAAGCTCCAATTAATGAAATCAGGGAAATTTCAGTGGATTAAGATTGGAAGAGTGGAGACACAGTCTCCTCATCTTCATGTTCAGTAATCTAGAGAGATTTTGGGGTCCAAAATCTTCCCAGTGGGGAGGTGTGATAAGGGGATCGTGTCCATAGATCAAGTGCTAAAAAATGTTTGCAACCCGAGCGACCGGAAAGGTCTTGTTGCTGCGATTCTAGCGCCGCAAATGGTTCGAAAAACATAGGTCGTATGCAGAAGTTTTGAAGGTTTGAAATGACCAATAAAATTAAAAAACTGGACCTTTGACTCAGTTTGACCTTATGTGCAAACTTTTGTAAAAAAAATATTATGCAAAAAAAATATTTTTATAAGGTTTAGAGGGCCAATCAGTGGGCACCACGTGGCCTACCTAGAGGCTACTACGTGGCCCCAGGCCAAGGTCAAATGCATATGGTAAAATGTTATATAGTCCACGGGTTTCGAATCCCGGACCTCCCTTTGTGTGCAAGAGCACCGAACCAACTGGGCTACAAGTGCTTCTTAACCTTATGACCGACGTGTTCTATTTAAACTTTGTTGAACTTTGTGTTGGCAGCAAAGGGGGCCACCTCCCACATTACAACCTTCCATATGGCTTGACACTGGAACTAGGGCTCTAGAACTTGGCAGCTGCGGTGATGGTGACGGGTCCAGAGCCATGTGGCCAGTGCGAGCTTAACATTTAATGCAGCGGGTTGGGTTCCGACAGTTCCAATGGGGCGTCATGTGACCACCCTGAATTGAAATTAAAGGCTAACCACTAACCGTCCGGTGGGTTTATAGGATCGCGCCCTAAATTTGGGGAATTTACCTAATTAACTGCAGTTATCTTCAGTTCCTCCACATTTAGTGGAGTTTTCCTAGGTGTCACTGGAAAAAATGCATGGAGAAGCCATTTTTCGACCAATTTTGGTGAAACAAGAGTCTACTTAGACTAATTTCGACATTCTAAACACATTGAGATACGTTTTAGAGCCATCAGAGGTCATATTGTGTAGGTTTAGCTTCAGGAAAGGCCAAGGAGCCACGAGGGCCAGTAGGGTATTTTCAGTGTATTGAGCATCCATTCTCTGTTTTTTGAAAATGTATAGTCATTACTGACTAATTCAAGCATTTTGAAGCTATTTTTACAGAGAGAACATCCATTTGAAGCCTTATTTAACACATACTTACCATTTTTTAGCAATAATATATGAGGGACATGCCATTGGGAGCTAGACTAGCAAATTTAGCCCAGGAGGGGTGAACTGCTTCATCAAATTTGTTGAGTATTGTTACATGTGATGTTTAATTCTCTGTTATTTACTACTGTGCAATGTTTTATAAGAAATTTACATGCTTTAACGTCACACAGAAATCTGTTTAACTAAGTTAAAACCATTTGTTTCACCTGCAAAATTCAGAGAACCTTATGCCCACATTTTAATTAATGTCTGGATACTTAGCACAGAAAAACCAATACATTCCATTCAGATCATTGCCAGAAGAAAAATATCATCAGAATAGAGAAGAAGGATGATGATTATTCTAGCTAAGATCATGCTAACACAACTTTCTTCCTCTAAACAACCTTCTAGCTTGTCGATGTAAATGCCAAATAGGGTAGGGGAGATGGGGCAACCTTCTTTAACTTCGATATTACACTTAATATCTTTCGAACACCACTCATTGCTCTTAAAATTGGCAATTACATTCTCGTATAACCTTATAGTGGCAACTCTCAAATTGAAAGGAACCTTTAGATCTTCTAATATATTCCATAAGCTATTTCTATGTACCGTATCGAAAGCCTTTCTAAAGTCCACAAAGCAAAAAAAAAATTTGGATTTATCATTATGACATTCCTCCACAATGATCCTAAGTGTGACGAGGTGGTCCATTGTTGAGTGCCACCTTCTAAAACCCGCTTGGCCTTTAGCCCGCTTACCTTCACTTTCAATCCATATGCTCATATTCTTTTCCAAAATAATACCATATAACTTGGCTAAGAGAGGGCTAATCATAATTGTCCAATAATTAGAGGGGTTAGTTGTATCCCCGCTTTTAAAAATAGGAATAATGAGGCTCTCAGTCCATGGTTTAGGGAACCCTTGCTTGACTGCTTGATTGAAAAGCTTATGGATGTAAGGGATGAGGACAAGACCTCCAATTTTTAAGATTTATGCTTGATAACCTTCAATGTCCTTAGCTTTTCCATTTTCCATGCGCTTAACCCCAAAAATATGTCTTCTAATGAGAAAAATTCTTCCGTTGTGAGCATGGTTTCAAAGTTATCTATGACATTTGGAGATTCATAATTTTTTTTAAGATAGGAATTCTAGTCATGTAAAGAAATTCTATTATTATCTTTAGTTTTTCTAGTTAGGATCTGCCTCTAGATTTTCTTAGGAGCCACCTTAGAGAGGTGTAAGATATTTTCTTGTCTTTTATGAATATACTGCATTTTTTCCCTTTTAGTTAGGGCTTTGTATATTTTTATCTTGCCAATTTTAAGAGACACATCAACAACTTCCTTAATTTATCTCCTCGCACTTTTATAATCATTATCATACCAAGGGTCGGTTTTGCTATTTATTTTATTACTTGAAACTTCAATTGAGAACTTGTTAATAGAATATGAGAGGGTCGTAGTAAAATTATGATAGAGGTCTTCTATGTATTCTATACTAGATAAAGGAAGAAAATTAATTTTTAATTCATTTAGAAAAAGATCATTTTTATTTCTATCAAAGATTAGGTTCTTTTGGCTATAAGGATTATCTTCTATGGGATCTCTATGCATGACAAAATTGAGAGTTACAATTACAGGTCTATGATCCAAGTCAGGCTCGTGGTCGTTTAAGATGTCAAAATATTTTGTTTTGTCTTATAAAGGGATATCGGAAATTACATAGTCTACCACACTGCTACCAAGCCCATGGATACAGGTCATGTGGCTAGAATTGGGCCACTTCTTTAGACCGTTGCAAATTATGAGATCTTGAGCACTACAGAGCTTGACTAGCTCAGACCCAAACAAATTTTCCCCTAGATCTTCAGAGCTTCTTTTGTACCGGCTAGCTATAGTAAGGTCCTCATCTAACCAAAGAGGGTTAGGGTTGGAATAATTTCTTAGAAGAAGAACTTGGTTGCTTGAAGTTTGAGCATTAAAGTCACCCATTAATAGGATATTACCTTCATTCCTTAGGCTAGAAATATCATTCTCTAAACCATTGTAAGGACCATTTTTATCTAAATTGTTTTTCTTATATAGGTTAGAATTGAGAGGGGAAAAATAACAGATTGATATGTAGGTTTTTTTATCATTAATGTCAGTAATATCTATCCAAATATATTGGTTGTAAGGGTCTTTTTTATAAAAACTAGCGTGGGGGAGATGTTCTTCCTAATGTAACAAGATATACCCCCAATGCCTCTATGGTAGGATCGCTTTTTCCAGATTGACCATAGTACAAAGCCATTTATGTAAGGGACCTTAGATTATTCGTGCTCCCAAGTTTCAACTAGAAATATAATATGAACTTCATTCGAGATCCAACTTAGCTTGGGGCCTTTGTTCCATGGAAAGCCCCTTCAATTCCAAGAAAGAATTTGGAGCATGTTGAATTGCTATTTATTACTATATTTTTGGTTTCTATCTCGAATAACGACTTTTCTATTTCTGATTATTGTCCATTTTCCTTCCTTCCTAGTTTCTTTTGCCTTTTGAACCTCCTTTCTTAATTTTTCTTAATCTTCTGGAATGAGATCTTCATTTATAAATATTCTCGTTCCTTTTAGACTTGAGGTTTTACTAAGTATGTCATAGTTATGGTTAGTAGAGCTCACCTTTATCCAGATCAGCCTTCCTTTATTATTATTATTATTGTTTTTTTATTTTTTAAATTTAAGTTTATTTAACCTTAATTATATTATTTTCACTTTTTTATGATTTATTTTTTTATTATTTCTACATTTATTTTTCTTTCAATTTAATTATTATTTTATTTATTTTTGAATTTTCATTTCCAAAAATGAACATACATTTACAATGGAATATTATACGATTTCCTTAGGGATTACGCAAGGCAGGCAGATTGTCTGGAGGCAATAAATTGGCTAAGTAATTCACCAGTTTTTGCATGACAGTGTGAGACAATCAGCTAATGTACTGAGGGCTCTTGTGAGAAGTGTTTTGCATGTAATTGTTTCATGATCCATGATATAATATACAATAGAAGATAGTGGGGTATTTAGCTGTAAGCTTTCCCCAGGAAATTATCTGTATTTTGTGTGATAGATATTTATTCATGTTCATGTGATTAGCGATTATGTTTTAAATTCCGCAAAATATTTGTAGAAGCGATTCGGTATTTAACTTTAGTACATTTTTAGATCTGTTGAATCCTAGATATAAATGCTTGTCGTATAATTTATACATGGTATCGGAGCACAGGAAATTGCAGAATTGAAGCAAGATTTGAGTTTGTGACTAGATAGAATTCGAATTTAAAGAAAGACTTTCTTGGTGCTACAACTGATTCAAGATCGAAATGGTTTTCAATGGCTTGAGGTTAGAGTATGCACTCGAGGGTATCTTGAACTACATTTCTTGGAAGGAAAGGATGGAGGCAGTAATCAAAGACAATGGCTTGAAGGAATTCATTGAAAAATATGTTCCTAAGCTAGATGCCGCCAATATTAATGCATGGAAAAATAAAGTGGAAATGGTGAGGAGGATCCTGTTGGAGGGAGTACGAGACCACATTTTCTCAAGCCTCCATGGGAAATCCACACCATATGCTATGTGGAAGGCTTTGACAGATCTATTCCAAAGCAACAACGACCATAGGAAATTGGCACTTAAAGATAAACTCAGGAAAATCAAGATGGAAAAGGGCGACACCATTCCAAAGTATCTCACGAAGTTTGTCCAATGTTGGGATGAATAGGGGAGTGTGGGAATAACAGTCACTGATGATGATTTGGTGGGTTTGGCTCTCCTATGACTTCCTAAGAGTTGGCATAGTTATGAAGACTCTGTCAACGGATGAGAAAAATTTCCAGATTGGGAACGATTGTGGTCGGATTTGGTGCAAGAGGAGTTCAGATGGAACACCAAAGATGGATTTTTATCTAAGCATGATGATGAAGAGGATTTTTATTTGGCTTCTAAGTCAAAGAAGGGGAAGGAGAAGAAATTCCATTCTAAATTCGAGTCCAAAGGCAAGAAATAGGACATGTCCAAGGTGAAGTGTTTTCACTGTCATGAATATGGGAATTTTGCTACTAACTGTCCACAAAAGAAGAAGAAAAAGAAGGCTTTTGGATTTGTATCTAGTGAGGCCCTTGCCTCACAATTTGAGCTTTACTTCTCCTTGATTGCATGCATGGTTTCAATTGCATTGGGATCGGTGTGGTATTTGGATAGTGGCGCTTCCTTTCACATCAAGGGAGATAAGGAAATTTTCAGTGACTTGGAGGAGAAATATCTCTAGATGCATATTGAAATGGGTGGCGACGAACGATACATTGCTACTGGGATTGGTACCATTACCTTTTAGAGGGATTCAGGTAAACCATTTCAATTAAAATATGTAATGCATGTTCCAGGTATGAAGAAAAATTTGGTCTCAGTCGCAATGTTAGAGGATAGAGGCTATGACATTGTTTTTAGTGATGGAAAAATCTTTCCTGTGACATAAAACAATGGTTCAAGCCAAGAGGATAACGATTCAAGTTAAGAATCTCTATAATCTAGAGGTAGATGGCTGTGCTGCCATGATGGGCAAGGCAGAAAAAGTGGTGAGCTGGGATGAGGGTGAATTATGGCACAGGTGATTGGGCCATATTCATCATGGATCCTTGAAAGTCATGCAACAAATATCTATTGGACTTCCAATAGGAACACTTGCTCAATTAGATCAGTGCAAGGGTTGCGCCATGGGGAAGTATGTAATCTACACATTTCATGAGAAGGAAAATCGAGCTTCGGGGATCCCTGAGAGAGTTCACACAGACGTGTGTGGAACATTCTCGGTCTCTTAAATAACAAAACATAAGTAATATGTAATATTTTTTGATGATTTTTCTCGTAAATGCTGGATCTTATTCATGTAGAAGGAAGATCAAAGATTCTCTAAGTTCTATGAATTTAAGGCATTGGTGGAGAAAGAGTCAGGGAATCAAGTGAAGGCCCTTAGGAGCGATAATGGAAGATAATACATCTCTAACAAATTCAAGAACTTCTGCAGCAAGGAATGAATTGAAAGATAATTCATAGCACCTCATAACCCACAACAAAATGGGGTCGCAGAGAGGAAAACAGAATGAGTGTGGGTGCAACACGAGTGATGTTGCATGATTAGAGCCTACTAATGAATTTGTGGGCATAAGCATGAAACACTGCGGTTTATGTAAAAAACCCTTGTCCTCATAGAGTACTTGGCATGAGTACACATGAAGAAGCTTTCACTGGTAAGAAACCTGATGTTTCACAATTTAATATTTTTGGCTCATCTATTTATGTGCATGTGACCAAGGACGCCAGGAACAAGCTGGAACCAACAACTGAGGTTGGGATTTTTGTGGGGTACACAGAAACACCCCATAATTATCGTGTGTATTTTCCAAACATCAGAATGACTGTTGTGCGATGAGATATAAAATTTGATGAGGGGAAAGCCATGTGGTTGTACCTTGAGAGGGAGCTGGACTTGCATGCAGAGGAGGAATTCCTGGTTCCCAAAGATGAGTCTCAATATGTGGATCAACCACATGAGGAAGTTCATGGAGTGGAGGAAATCACTCATGCAAAGCCATCCATCAGAAATGGCAGAAGGCACACCACAGAAGCTGATAGGCTAAGACTTGATGCTACACGAAATGTAGGAGCCCCTACTTCACAGTGCAAACAAAGAAAATTTCTTGACTGATTTACTGGATACATGGATCTTATGAGAAAATATATTGTGACTAAACCATCTTCCTTTCAGGAAGTAGTGCAACAGCCTACTTGGGTTGATGCAATGGTGGAGGAGTATGACTCCATTGTTAAAAAAAATGTGTGGGAAATTGTCCCAAGACTGGTTGACAAATCAGTGGTAGGTTCAAGATGGATATACAAGGTAAAACAAGCTGTTAATGGGAGTGTGGAGAAGTACATGGAAATATTTTTGGCCTAGGACAATCACCTATACCTTGGCATGGGGCCCATCCCTTTACCTCTTCATCACTCCAATCATTCCATCACTCCATACCTAACCTCCATAAACCATTTCCATTCATCTCTATGAAATCTGGAGTCCCAAGAAGAAGAGAGAAGACTGCTATAGGAAGTTGAAAAGTTTCTTGTCGCAATTTTGTATATGGCACAACAAGGTAAAAATCTAAGGAGAATTTGATTAAGATGGCTTCAAATGACCACCAGAAATATCCAGTAGGATGAACACACCAACAAAGGCACTTGAGGAACTCCATGTAGCACCTACAAGAAGAAATTAAAATAGAAGAGTAGCAAGAAGATCAACGGGAGGAGAAACACATGGACCAATAAACAGAGAATGAAATAGGACAACATACATGAAGAACCATAAGGCAAGGAGGATGAATATGTTTCTCAGAGGATGAGCAACAATCAGTAGGAGGGTATGATGGGCCTCTAAACTAGACATAAATTAAGGCCCATCTAACCTTTCTTAGGCACATAAGAGATATATTAAATCTCTCCTTCTACACTTAATACTATTTTTTTATGCTTTAATATGTTCTTAGGAATGTTTAAAGATAATTTTATATTTGTGCCTAGTATTATTTATTTTTGTAGAATATTGTGAGAATATTGGGCAGATTATGAATATTTTGAGAAGGATATAATTTTTGGACTTGACCACTAGAGGATCAATATTGGAGAATAAATGAACAAAATATCATGAAATAATGAGAAATTATGGAGAGATTCTCAAACTTCGATGATTGAGAAAATCTAGGAATTTTTTTTTGTCATTTACTGCAAACTCCTAGTGTTGGGAACCAAATCCACTATTTGAGGGATTTTGGAGGGGAAAGATTCCTCCTTTCAAGGAGAATTATTTCTCATCATTTTGTATAAGTACCAATTCAAATTGGCGTCTAGGGGCATGTATTTTTTAGTCTTATTGTGAAGAAAACTTATTTTCTATCAGCTCCACTTTATTTTCTTGCAGGGATGTACTTGGACTGATTAAATATTGAATATTGATGCCATTTTTAGCTTCTAAGGCTTTTTTTCTTCCACAGGAATCTGAGACTCCTAGGATGGCCAGAGTCCTTAGGCTTGGCCATCCCAGGAGTATCAGATTCCTATGGAAGAAACAAAGCCTTAGAAGCTAGAAATGGCACCAATCTTCATTATTTAAACAATCCAAGTACATCCCTACAAGAAAAGAAAGTGGTGCTACCACAAATTTTTTTTTCTTCACAATACATGCCACTAGAGGTCAATTATAATTGGTACTTATACAAAATGATGAGGAAGAATTATCCTTGAAAGGAGGAAGATTTCCCCTCCAAAGTCCCTCAAATAGTGGATTTTGTTTCCAATACTATGAGTTTGCAGTAAATGACAGGGAACACATTCTTAGGTTTTCTCAATCATTGGAGTTCCAAAATCTCTCCAAAATTTCTCAATTATTTCATGATATTTTGTTCATTTATTCTCCAATCTTGAATCTCCAATAGTAGGGAGAAAGTCCCTAAATTATCTCCTTATCCAAATCTTCATAATATGCCCAATATTCTCATAATATTCTACAAAATTAAATAATATTAGGCACAAAAATGAAATTATCTTTAAACCTTCATAAGAACATATTAAATAAAAAAAAAAAATTATTAAGTGTATAAGGAGAGATTTAATATATTTTTATGTGTCTAAGAAAGGTTAGATGGGCCTTAATTTATGTCTAATTTAGAGGCCCATCATAGATATCAAGTCAAAGCCCTAATTTGTTATCACAATGAGTTCAATCAGTGCATAAACCAGAAACATATAAAGCATAATGTCAATGTTATAAAGCATATTTATGAACTATCAAGCATCATGACATTTCTCATCTATACTAATCAACCATTTCTTGTCAAACCCTTGAAAATGTTATCAAATACTGTGAGACACTAGCTTCAATGATCAAATCAAAATGACATACTAATATGCATATTTTGGACATTTGCAAACACAAGTTTAGTCAATACATTCACATTGTCTATAGTAAGTCAAACATTCAAACTTCCTTGCTCATGAAAATTTATGATGTCTGATCCATATATGAAAGGCTGTTATATTGTTGGCGCATTCCTATTTTATGCATAAGGCTTTAGTTCTGTGACCTACAAGAATAACCACACCCATAGGCTTTCTTACATGCTGTTGAGAGGCTACAACCACATCCTCGAGCTTTCTTCCATGCGTTTGAGGCTTAGAGTAAGGAAAAATCTCTCTTCTCAAACCATAACTTGCTGCATACTAACAATATCATATATTTATTTATTTATGTCCAGAAAACACACTTCAATAGTAAATAATTTCCTATACATCTAGTGAAAATGGAAATAGGAGAAGGGATCTTATAACGAGATTTTGTCTATGAAAGGGAAGCCACTTCAATCATCATCATTCAAAACATCAACTTGTCTATCAAGATACTTGTCGTGCATCAAAAAAATGGTTAGATCATAAAATATAGCTATATCATGTTCTGAAACATATATCCATCATATTCATAACATGTCAACATCAACTACTTCATTATCAAATATGAACTTGACATCAAAATTTTATCAAGAGTTAGAGTCTTATGATTAAGGAGACATATGGTGATTAAACATACTTCAAAGATCATGAATACAATATCATGTACATAAATTAGTACATCAATTTGGGTCATCCATATTTTACTATATGACATAATTAATAAGTTTATCAAAACCTAACCAAGGATAACAAGAAGTTCATGTATATCATTATTATTTTCATACTTTCATCATTAAGATTACCATGCTTATGACAAACATTATCAATAGTATCAAGTTACCATCTATTAGAATCAAGGTATTAGCCATCTTTATGGGATAAAGATATCCAAAATGATATATGTTAACCAAACTTCAAGTATACCAATATATCAAAGATCAATATTAAGTAGCTTCATAGAATAAATAAATTCATCATGTCTAAAAAGTAAGATACTTGTTCAATACTAAGTGCATCGTCTCATCATAAGTACCATGAATCAAACTTACTTTAATATGCATGCATGAACCATTTGTGAATGTGATATACTCATCATACATTGGGGCTTACCTTGTCATCCAATATTGTAGTTGAAACATAGAATTAAAACAATATTCCATGCATATCTTGTAGTATTCAAACACATGTGCACCTTGTAATTTAACATGGGCAGTTGTAGCGTTTTATAAATTTCCTTTTCATGGGAAACTATAGCTCTTCTCTTCCTCCACTAGCCATTTTTTTCTGGATATCATATGATCCTCAAGAAGGATCCCCTTATCACGTATCATTAAGAGGTTAGAGGTATCCGAATACTCAATTGTAAATGTAGGAAGTATAAGTACTAATCAAATAAATAAACTCAAATAGGAATAGAATCACAAAGAGGTAACATAAATATAAAAGGTATTTATCTTTTAACGAGAGGATATCAACTCCCACTTGAACGAACCTTCAAGAGTCATGAACTTCCATTGACCATATAACATTTTTGCCTTCAATATCCTCATCAACTTCATCTAACCAAGGCCTAATTAATACTATCCCATCTAGGGCTACATAAAATCTATCGCAAGTGCTTGAACATATTCACATTAATCATGTTAGGGTCTCGAAAGTGTATATATCCAATATTTGTCATAATCCATAGTTTCTTTCAAACTCCTACCTCATGATATCCATCAAACCCTAATACACAAATTTCCTAGGGTTTCCTTGGAACCCTAGTATTTTTTTAGGTCTCCTCCGTCTTCTCTTTCTTCGATGAAAGGTGTCTTATCAAGGGTGATCTTAATGAATTTTCTTCAGCCCTACTATGATACCATGTTAAGTTTTCTTAGGGCTATATTTTTCTTTTCTTTGATAATTGCATTTCATTATTTCCATGTTGAATTCACCCCATAACATTATTCAATTTTGCATAATCATTCAACAACATATGCAACTATATAGAAGGAACAATATCATCATCAATGAAACATAACATAAAGGAAAAATAGAAGATAATCATTCACACATAGAGACACCAGGATTAGTCGGAGACTAGGGGAAAACCCACTATGGGAAAAACCCTTTCAAATTCTTCTTCTTATTAGATTTTCATTGAATGATTCAACAAATGAGAGTACAATGATCCATATATTCATCCATATAACTATCCAACAACATCAACTAAACCATATCCATAAGATCAACCCAACCATGCTAATAATAAAAAAACCTTGATTCAAAAACCTTTAGTCAATTGTCACTGTTTGTAGTCAAAAGCCAAACTCTGTGGTCAATCGGTGAAAAATTCGGTCAAATAAAAAATTCAACCTTTAGGTTCTAGTCACAGGGAATATGTGTCATGCATGCAGCTGAAAGGCTTCAGATGAAATTTATCCATGAAATTCCTGCAGTTGTAGTCGAAATTTCTCCATGACATACCTATGAATAAGACCCAAAACCCTAAAAATAGAGATGTGAGCTTCATACCTTGAAATTTCGGACCTATGCCAACAAATCTATGCAAACTTTCCTCAGACCTTTGCGAGCCAAACCAAAGAAGATAATAGAATAATGTCTCATGATCATGTCCAAATTAGGTTTAGGTCACTTGTATTTATGGCCTTCCAAGGGTGTCTAATTTGTTTTAGGGTTGACCTGATCAGATATGCACATGTGGGCTTTAATTAAAAAATACACTTTCCCTTGTCCAAATTGAGCACTTCAATAGTAAAAATTGGTCCTCTCGAAAAGAGGAATCTCATCTGATGGTTGGAATTTGTCATTGAGCTACCAAATTAAAAAGTTACAACTTCATTAGCCACTTTTTCTTCTTCATGAATTTTTATTATATGTGACATCCAATATCGGTTGCATAACCCAAATAAATAGTGCCATACCTCTGCATTTACAGATTCTCTCTATTAACCCTTTTACTATCCCCAATATGGATACCCTCCCTAGATTCTAAGTTACAATTTCATCTGCCACTTTTTCTTGTTCTCAACTTCATATTATGTGTGACATACAATTTTGGTTACATAGTCTAAATGAACAACACCATACAATCTGCATTTACACATTACCTCTCTTAACCCGAGGCCCTCGACCAAACACCTCAGGACACTGATAAAGATAAGGGGTTTATTCTCAACTTCCGTGCCACAATTATTTAGGAAAATATTATAGTTTACGAGCATTTTGGGTTCTTCCATTATGCGCACATGTTTCATACTCAACACATGATTAAAAAAATTATACATCCATCGTAACTCATAAGTGCAGAGGTGGAGAGGATGTAATTAGAGTGCGAAGAAATTTTTTGAACATCTAGAGGATAACCTATTTTTCATACAAAACCTATTTATCAAGCATCAACCTTGATAGGGTTTGTTTGTTTTTAAAATATTATTTTCAGTCAAATATCACTATAACCATTGAAGGAAGTGCAAAAAAATCTTCCTGTGCACCTCTGCACTCAATAATTATTTTAAAAAACCATAACCATTACATTTTATAAAATCCATAAACCCACGTAGAAGTAATTTTACATAACAAAGAATTTGGGGGTGAACAGGAACCTCTTACACCTCCATACTCTTGTACCTTCACACATTCATGTACAAAGAGGTTTCTTATGTTGCACATGACTATTAAAGATGAACTATATTGTATTTATTAAATATTAACTATAATGAATTTATTGAAGATGAACTACAATAAATTAAGCCAATGAAGCTCGGGCTTAGCATCATGCCCTGCTATATTTATCAACGATATTTACTTATGAGATTGAGAATTCAGATTAACCACAGTCTCCATTTTTATTTCAACGTTTTGAGTCTAGAACCATACTCATCTTCCCGTTTGTTGGTTGTTGTTTCCTCACAAAATTTTGTAGAGTAAGTGTTGAGATTTATAAACATAGTTTTAATATGAGAGAATAAAAATGGTTTATGTATCTAATTCCCTAGAAGAGCTAGACAAATTTGGTTGAATAATCAACTCCCAAATAATATAGGAGATTTTTTTTTTCAACACGAAACCTCCAATCTTCACTTAGTTCTACAAATTGTTTGAATCAGTGAACTGTTACTATACACAAATTATTTTTATTTTTATTTAAAATTATTCACTTCAATCACGTGGAATACTTATAAAAGTGGCTAGGAATCCTTCTAGGTCTTCAAATTTCCGCTATTTATGAGAAATTTTAATTTTCATCAAAATTCCTATAGCTTTTATTGATCCCCACTCCTTGGTGTTAAATGCCACATTTCTCCAATAATTTGCAACCTTCTATCGACTTGATACTAGAAACTAAAATATGCATTTAATCGTGAGTCAATTTGCATAAAATTTGTTACATCTATATGGCTAGATGTTCACCACACTACCAAAATAAATATGGCAATGTGTACAACACACTACCAAAATCTAAGACATCTAAAATTTGAAAGGTGGAAACGTAGGAAGTACGGAGATGTGGGAGTGCGTAGAAGAATCTTCACATCCTATACACTTTTTCATTTTCTCTCTAATGAATAAAGAGTAGATGATAAACCTTTCATTGTGTGGAGTGTGGATGTGCAGAGGAAGATTTCATTGTGCTTCCTCCGCACTCCCGCACCTTCGCATGCATACATTTTCACTAATTTAGAATTTAGTGTGTTAAACTTGGTTTGTTTGCAACCTCAAGCATTATAACATACAAATATTAGTGATTTAATATATCCCCATTTGTTTAAATTGTAACTCCATTAGTCTGGTAGGCCAGGTTATTTACTTTATTGAGCTCATGGAAGAAAATACTATTGATCCATAACCTGATCTAGTTGATGACCTTGACTCTTAATAGTCAATCTGCCAGCATTAGAAGTGAGAGAGACTATAGCAAAGGAAGGGGTCATTGATTCATCGAAATCAATAATTACTAGTGGCTTCATTCAATTTATATTTGTGGCGGGTTCTCCCATAACAACTCTAGATTATGAGACATCGTCCATTTCATATTCATACCCAGTTGAAAACTCCTCCCTGTGTGGTTCAAAATATAGTTGTTTCCTATCGAGATCATGTTTCATATTCAGATAAAAAATATCCAAAGCTTGATATTCAAAGTATTTAATAATAAAAAATTACATTGTACACAACGAGGTCGTTTTGTGTCCAATGGAGATATTCATTTCTGGAAGAATGTGTGAGCATAGTTACTAAAGTAATAAATTTATACTTTGAAGTTTTGTTTCATATTGTATTTGAGGATAATTGTGAATTAGAATTTTAATCTAAGGTTGTTATACACAGGGTTAAAACGTGGGTAGTTTTTTTATTATTCCAACAAGGGATGAAATATCTTCCCATTGTCTAGAGAAATTTCCTATCAACTAAATATTTCATGCTTATAATAGTGTTCATGAATTGATCTAGACTTTTTTTTTAACACCCTTAAACAAAAATATTCATTTACAGGATCTTTTACTGACACTTATATTTGCATGTGTAACATGAGAAACACATTCTGTAAACAATACTTCAACAATCCATCAACATAAAAAAAAAAAAAAAAAATCATGAGAAATCATAACAGAATACATGATAACGAAGTTCATCAGTGTGGACTATGTCTATAGGCCTTGGGTCAAAAGTGGGGTGGTTTCTTCATTAGTCTTAGAAAAATATAATGAGTACATGGAAGACCTTCATCAACACAAGGATATATATCTCATCTCGAGTGGCAATGTCTATCCAAAGAGACATTCTCCTATGAATAAATCTCACCCACATAGACTTCTCCTTCAATAATACAAAGAAATGATCTCTCACAAAGTGGCATAAAATGGACATTCGAACATAAGTGGAAACAAGGCCTCTTGAATCCGCTGATTAGATTCAAATTAATCATACTCATCATCATCATCATAATTTTCTCAAAATTCTGAGAGAAATGGTTGTAAACATGACTAATTTCTGTCAAAGTGTCTGCATGGCCCTCTTTCAGTATTGCACCATCATAGTTTTCGTGAAAAGGCTAAAGAGATGAATTTTCTGCAAATATTCAAATATCATTGCCCAACTGCAGCATACAAAGATCAACAGAACCTCAAACAATACATCCATCCTTTCACCAAAATAAAAACAAGAAACTGGCCAAAATGCATCATTATACCTCCCAATCTGACAATGTCGTGAAAATCAGTTGCTCAAATTCCAAAATGGACTTCTCCATCGTGGTCCTTTTGAAAAGTTAAAAAGGTCCACATATGGGCTCTTGGTTGGCACAAATTTGTGAAAGTGTTGTCATGTGGGCGGTCTTCAAGTCAAACCCTATGGCCCTTGTTATGATATATATCATAACTTGTCATCGAACACTCCGTTTAAGCTTGACTATCAGATCAATTTAACCTTTTTGACCACCAAATGTTATTTACTGTAGCTAATGAACCACCATTGTTTATAGTTTAATAACCATATAAACCTTGTGGTATAAAAACCATATGGTTTTTTTTTTGTTACATATTTACCCACTTTGGATGCGACATTTGACATATGGGTTTTATAACAACCATATAAGAAACTTCCCCCACCATCTATTCGTTTGGCATAAAGCTTAACATATGGGTTTTATTTATTTTTATGGTTATGGTATATTGTTATATTACACACACACACACACACATGGTTTATTTTATATGGGATTTTGTTTTTGTCTTTTCTGCAGGTGAAAGAATTCAATGATGGAGTTCCATATGTCGTTGACTAATTGGCCAGTCAACTTCCATGTATGCCTCATGGGTCCCACTTTCTTTCTTTAACTTGTGAGATTTTGAATGCAATAAGTTCACAAGTTAGAATCGTAATGATGAGCACTACAACTTGTCAATGTTTCCATTGAATTTTGAGCACTTTAATTTTTGAGGTTTCCTGAAGCCACTTGGAACAAAAATACTTGCCCACACTTTCATTTGGTCCTTGAGGATTTCTTTGCCTTTATGGGACGTGCTATTTAGGACTTGCACAAGAATCTTGTCCCATATAATATTGGGTGAAATAAGAAAGTGAAAGTAATGTGGATCCAATGCATGGATCAAGGTCTGGAGCAATGCATCCATTTCAAAAAAAAAAAAAATAATCCAATTGATTGGAGCTCATCGAAACAAATAATATTTGGTGCAATTTTGTGCATTTCCTCCAATGGATTTCAAAAATATGCATGGGGAATTGTTAAGGAGGGAGACACCAAAATCCTTGAGAAGGAAATCATTGCTTTGCAACCCACCATCTCAGACTAGTGAATCACCAACCCACCTGCTTTATTAATGACCTTAGAACATAGAGAAAGTCATATCGCCACCACACACAACTTTTAGAATATGTCAAAACAACCATTTGAGTTCTTGACAAAGAAAATATACATGTTAGCACAACTGTTAACACAAATACATTGTGTAGAGTGTGGAGGTGTTGAGGAAAATTTCTTCCTTTGAACTTCGCACAATGTATCAAGATAAGTTTTTTGTGGAGGATTCATGATATTCGTGTTTCCATATTAGCAAATTACTCCCCTGCACACAATTTCTCTGCACAACCTTTGTCCCACACTTTGACTACAAAGTGAGTGCTATAATCTGTGGTGAGGCATGGAGTAACAAGATCCACGTGGTGGCAATGCCACTGCTCTTTTTTTTTGCAAATTTTCACCACATGGTTTGTGTTTACTGTGGAAGACTCATATGGATTTGTGTTAACATAATATTATCAAGGTATTTTTTTTTTTTTAAATAAGAAGTATAAAAAAAATGAATAGTTTTTTAGAGTTTTTAATATAAAATTGAAATATAATATGTATGTATTAAAAATGAATATAAATTTGTATTTATTTGATTAGAGTTAGTTTAGAAATTGTTAATCCTACATGCAAAAAAATCTTCAATCAATCCTCTTTTCTAAAAATGTTCCATTCCCCATCAAATTTCACTTCCTTTATTAACTCAGAGTGAGAAATAGGAATGATTCACCAAGGAATTACTTTAAGTAAAACATTAAGGACAATATCTATTTGGTCTTGCACAAAAATCAACGACCAACGAGTTGTTATGTAAAATTATATACAATAAATATGTCTTTTCTTGCATACTATTATCTACAGAGGCCCATGCACAAGAACAATAAAAAAGAAGCCATCGTTTTTCTTGGATGGACTCTAGAGGCGAGTGAGCGCCCACTACAAATGCTGCAAAAGAAAATATAATTCATAGGTTTTGCTTATGTTTCAAAACTTGAACTAAAACAATCAGTATTCTAGACAGATTATAATAAGTAAGCAGTTATATCAATACATTGGAATCCAAAAAAACATAACAATACATGTCAATTAAGCTATGTAAAAATTAACAACAAGAAATGAAATGATGTGCAATAAGCTGATGAATGATGAAATACAATTGCCATGAAATGAGAATTGTGACTAGTTGAACAATTTTAGTTCATGTACAACAACAAGACAAGATTAGCTTGGGAAGTAACAATTCCATGCTAACAAATAACTTGGATAGTAGCCCAAACTTCCATTATTATTTGCACCCTGGATGACCATTGGATGACCACTTGCATCCACCAAACCTAATTTCCAATTCAAGTAGAGACATAATTGACCTATGGGATAAAACATCATAAACGCGCCCTTTTGAAAAACAAAATACCTGAAAAACAATTTTGAAGTCTGTGCAATGAGGACATTTGTTAAAAATAATATCATATGGAAATCAGGTCAATGTTGCATCTCCATGATCTCAAATTGGGATTCTTCATAACAAAGTTCAGTGCTCAAACTTGATATGGTTCAGTACTTGTTATAATACCTAGTTTTTTATATATAAAGCATGTTTCTTACACTTTCCTTTGAGAGGCTATGTATTTTTCCTTGGGATAGGAAAACATTTGGTTGAAAAACTGTAACTTCTATTAGAAACATAAATTTTCTATAACAACATTTGATAATGGAAGGATAAGGAAATATTATGTGGTTCTTTGATAAATTGTTCAATTTTTTTGATTGGACATTCTAAGTTCCGTTCACGACCCAAGTCCTTAAGATCAAATATTAAAACATGGTTGGCTTCCATTATTATATAGTATTTACTAATATTGTCTATTGGATCGTTCTCATATTCTCTATTATTCCGATGGATGAAATATCTAATCAATATAATTACATCATTTAGTGGTGCCAAGGAAAGTAAAAGATATAATATTAAGAATATTAAAATTTGTCCTGAATCCCTCTTGTTTTCATTGTTACTCTAAAATAATGTAATACAATTATATAGTCACACCACTCAGAAATGTCTACTACTACATATACATGGACTACAGATGAAAAAGAGATCATAAATGTAAAAGGTCAGAATATTTATAACAAACATATAATATGGGTTTAATAGTGTATTGATTAAAATAAAATTGTTCTATTAGAAACATAAATTTTCTATAACAACATTTGATAATGGAAGGATAAGGACATATTATGTGGTCCTTTGATAAATTGTTCAATTTTGTTGACTGGACATTCTAAGTTTCATTCACGACCCAAGTCCTTAAGATCAACTATTAAAACATGGTTGGCTTCCATTATTATATAGTATTTACTAATATTTTCTATTGGATCATTCTCATATTCTCTATTATTCCAATGGATGATATCTCTAATCAATATAATTACATCATTCAGTGGTGCCAAGGAAAGTAAAAGATATAATATTAAGAATATTAAAAGTTGTCCTGAATCCCTCTTGTTTTCATTGTTACTCTAAAATAATGTAATACAATTATATAGTCACACCACTCAGAAATGTCTACTACTACATATACATGAACTACAGATGAAAAAGATATCATAAATGTAAAAGGTCAGAATATTTATAACAAACATATAATATGGGTTTAATAGTGTATTGATTAAAATAAAATTTTTCTATTAGAAACATAAATTTTCTATAACAACATTTGATAATGGAAGGATAAGGACATATTATGTGGTCCTTTGATAAATTGTTCAATTTTGTTGGCTGGACATTCTAAGTTCCGTTCACGACCCAAGTTCTTAAGATCAACTATTAAAACATGGCTGGCTTCCATTGTTATATAGTATTTACTAATATTGTCTATTGGATCGTTCTCATATTCTCTATTATTCCCATGGATGAAATCTCTAATCAATATAATTACATCATTTAGTGGTGCCAAGGAAAGTAAAAGATATAATATTAAGAATATTAAAATTTGTCCTGAATCCCTCTTGTTTTCATTGTTACTTTAAAATAATGTAATACAATTATATAGTCACACCACTCATAAATGTCTACTACTACATATACATGAACTACAGATGAAAAATATATCATAAATGTAAAAGGTCAGAATATTTATAACAAACATATAATATGGGTTTAATAGTGTATTGATTAAAATAAAATTGTTCATAGTCTTCAACAAAAACCAATCATCTATGATATTGGTTTTCGTATTAAAAAGCCAAAAAAAAGGAGTTTCAATGTTATGCAAATTGACCTCAGTTAGTGCTTGATTAACAAGGTCACCTTTTGAAACAGATTCATAACAACTCCATTACAAAATAAATTGTTTAAATAATCATACATTGCAATTTGCATGTATCTTTTGCATTGTTTGATGCCTTTGTATATATGTATATTTACTATGTGGAAGGTTGACAAAGAATAAGGATTACAGAACAAGGCTTGGAGTTCAAAAAAATTTAAAAAGCTTAAATAAAAACCCAATTGTTTTTCACTTTGACACACAACTATAATCCACTAAGTCCTAAATTGTAAATAATAATGAATAGCATGGAATGACATCACTTTGACAAAAAATAATATTGAATCACATAGAATGACATCACTTTGATTGAAGAGTTTCCTTGAAATAAATATTCTCCCTTCATTAGTATAACAAAGTCACATGATTTTGTATATAAGTCTATTTAATCTGTGGAAAGCTAACACAACACAAGGCTTGGGGTTCAAACAATCGTATAAAGACTAAATAGAATCCCTATTGAAATTCACAACTCTCATCTATTTTCTACTGAATAATAAATAATAATGAATCATGTGGAATGGCATCACATTGTTTGAAGAGCTTCCTTGGAATAAGTAGTATTCCTTCATTAGTGTTATAGGCCATTTTTCCACATTCGGTCAGTAGGCCTGTAAACCGGGCCAGTCATCATCCGTGAACATGTTATCACCATCCATACATAAATCCCTAAGTATGACCTTTCCAAATGCCTAAGACTTAAGTTTTTGGATCTGACTACTCCAAAACAGTGCTTTTAAGCCCCAACGTACCCTGGCCCTTTAGAGACCTGCATTCAGCAATAGGTTTCTCCCTTTTGCACCAACGCTAATCAACAACAACTTGTCCCATGTTGGGAGTGCACTGATTCTATAAATTTGGGAAAATTAAAAACGATCCCCAAGCTTCCTCTTCCATAAGCTTCTAGGAGTTGTTTTCACCATTTACCTTGGATAAGAAACTCTAATCCTATCTTATCATACCTTGGATATTTCACCTCTTATCCCTTGAGCCCATCCTCCCATCTTAAGTGGATCTCAAGCCTAGATTGGTAAGTGGATAAGAATTCCTAAACTACCACACTCTCCTATATATTTACTACCATCCACAACATCAGGGTTGGCTTTTTGAGATTGATTATTCCCTCACGTTGCTTCCTTGAACCTAAAGGAGATATCGTCTTCATGCATTAGGGTGACATTGAGGTGTGATTTTTTACAAGGAAGGACACGTCAACTTGGGGAGATCTCTACAAGATCAACACTATATTTGGTTGTAAAATCTCTCCTATTTCTATTAATAAAAAGAGTATCTTGTTTTCCTATATGTGTTATATTATGTTTATATTCATGTATTTTATTGAATAAAGCGATTGAATCATGCTACACAAATATTGTAGATCCTTGGCTTGTTTTGGTTGTATGTGAAAGTTCTAATTATAACAATCAGAGCTAGGATTGGAGTTTACAAGTCGGTAGGAAAGTAAAGCTTGTGACGTCCAATTAGGCCTCTTTCCATATTTTAATTTCTCGAAGGGAAATCTATATTATTTACCTTCTGTTGTTCTAAACCAGTCCACTAGGTATAAATATCGTATAACAATTAATATCAAAAGGCCACATGATTCAGAAAACCAAAAATAACTATGGGAATAGTATTCACATACCATGTATCACATATCCATTTTGGTCATCTAACCTATTATCATTAGATGGACCCAAGTACACCATGTAAGACCAATTTTACCCTAAGTAAAATTGTCTTCACTATGTTAAAACAGGAAACCCCAAAAGGAAATATTAAACAAACCTATATTTGTTTGATTTTCCTCATGGAATAATTAATTAAACCATAATTTAATTATTATTCCCAGTCATGTTTAACCCAAAATCAAAGAAATTAATTAGATAAACCTTTATTTATCTTATTATTTTCTAGGAATAATTATTTAAACCTTATTTAGATAATATTCCTTGTTAAATATGACCAAATCACCTACAAATAATTAAATAAATCATTATTTATTTAATTATCTCCCAACCACTTCCTTAAATAATTAAATAAATCATTATTTATTTGATTATCTTCTAACCGCTTCCTTAAAAAGATAAATAAATCATTTATTTATTTATTTTTGACAAATAAAGGAATTTGACCCAAGTCAAATACTTTTTCCCTCCAACAAATATAACAAAATATTCCATAAAAGGTGGATCTAGATTTGGTTAACATTATTTTAATCATGCACCAAGATCTAGAATGACCCAATATTTTGTTATAAATAGGAGGGTTTTCCCCATCATTCTTCACCTTTTGTTGCCTATTAGATCACCCTGGATCTATACACTTGGTCTCATTTCTACCATTTTGCTCCCATTGAGCTCTATCTTCTACATTGGGTTTTCTACATCTACAAGAGAGAGAAAGCTTAGATCTGAAGTGCCGAGGACTACAAAGAACCCATCCCATTGAGGAGATCTGGATACACCTTCTTGTTTCCTCCCAGGTGCCCTGTAATATAAAAATTCATTCAAAAATCGTGTTCTTGTCTTGTCTGTTGGATGCATGGAGCAAACTCTTTACTTTACCGCTTAATGTCTTTCCATTTATAGATCCGTGTTTTGTACTATTTTCTTGTCTAACTAATTCCAGATCTAGACATTATGTACCTACCTTTATTGCTGTGGCTTGCTGGGGCTATGCGCAGCTGTGTGTCCTTTTCTATTAATTCTCGACAAAGGATTCACACTAACAAATGGCGACTCCACATGGGTTTTAAATTACGACCGCTGTCGTTTTTCCTATTCCTGCATATCCAGCTACTTCAGAACCTAGGGTTTCTCTTCAGCTGTTTATTTCTCCTATTTTCATGTTGTTTTTCTCACATAAAAACCTAAAACATCAAAATTTCTAACTTCTGTGTGTTTCTGGCCCTATTGTGCAGGTAAGCGACACCAGCCGCAACTGAGACGGCAACTTTTCTAAAAATCTGCTGCCGAGACAACCGGAACGGGGGGTCGCACTTTTTGGCCCCAAAACCTGCGACCTAGACCTCCAGGTCGCACTTTTCAGCCTGTTTCCTGCGACCTGCCAGTTTTTCAGTGATTTTTCTGTAATTTTTCTGGGTTTTGCTGCAGCTTCTGTCAGGGTCTTCCAGCCTCTGTCTCAGCCCGCTTTGACCAAGTTCTGATCTGTTTTTACTCATCTAAGTGGGAACCTAGCCCCCTAGGGCTTTAGTACCCTCCACTCTTTGTGGAAGAGTTTTAGTCACAATCGTCTATTTTTTAGGAGTCACCTCCCTTTTCCCGCATCCATACCTCTTCGCATCCCTTTGAAATCAGCCTTTCTTCCTTTCAAATCACCTCCTG
>CM076583.1:472894999-473098596 GCA_034641835.2 Pinus albicaulis | reverse complement strand
CCGTCCGATCTTCAGATCAGATCGACGGTGTAGAACGATTTAAAATTGGAACCGGCGGAAATTTTATAAAATAATAAAGCCGGCGATTTTTTTTAATATAAACCAAGGTTTTAAAATATTATTTACGAAGTGGCTTGGCGCCCGACTGCGGGACCTTTGGGTGTATGGAGGATAATACGACCGGGGTTTATGGAGGAAGGGGCTTAAGACTTAGCCCGAGGGGGCTTAAGTCCACACCATAAAAAATGTGATTTTTATGGTTTTTGAATGATTTTCAAAGGGTTAGAGGGGTTCGGATAAGGCAAAGAAGGAGTCTTTAAACCTTATAAAAGGGATTTTGATGAAGGGGGAATGGGAAAAACATGAAAATGAGGGATTTTCATGGGAAATAGAGGGATATAAAATGAGGTTAGCTTTGGAAAAGGGGAAAAGGGGGAAAAGGGTCTTGCAGCAGTATTCTTTCTTGGGAATCAGCAGGATTCTGAAAGGGGAATAGGCACAGTAGTGAAGATTTGAGGACAGAGGCAGGAGGCCTTCAAGAGTCTTCAAGAGCCAACACTTTTTAGTAATAAAATTTGTTCCTTGAAGGCTCAAAAAGTCTTAGCCACCTTTTGCTATAACAAATATTATAGGTGGCTAACAGTGGCTCCACTTGGGGATGGTGCCTTCTTGAAGGCATCAAGAACTTCAGACCTGCATTCTCTGGGAGGTTGACCTGTGCCACATCCATAATGTTCTCTGGGAGGTTGACCTGTGCCTGATCCATTGGGCTGCTTTTTCTTTGCTGAGATGACTTTCTTTGAAAACATATTAGCAACCATAAAAATAATGGATCTTCATCAATACAAACTTTCTACCTACCCAATCCTACTGATCTAACATTTTTTCTTCATTAGAGTGCACTTGGATTGGCAAACTCTTTTACAACATTTTATTCTTTTAAAAGCAGGAAATCTAATCTATTTCTACTCCTTATTTCTCCATGGACCCAGATTAAATAGTTGAGCCCATATGATTCTCTACCTAATCTACTGTCAGTTGGGATTAAACTATCCAACAAAATTTATTCTCTAAATTCTACAACAGAAATTGAAAAGCACTCAAGTCAGGATTGAACAGTCTAACTTGATGTTGGTCTATGGCATAAGAACAAACTGCACATAGAAATTATTTTGCACACAATTTAAAACAAAAAATGGAAGGCTTGAGATCGGAAATTTGAAAGCACTTCCTTGATCTTTTTAACAGCTCTGTTTTGACTTTTGTTTGAGTTGTTCCTCCTTTGTTCTCTGGTTCAGATTTTGAGTTAATTAGAACCAGATTTACATGTTTTTTGACTCAGAAAATGAAACAGATTTGAGTCATCTCTTTTTGGAAACTTACGTTCAGATTTTGATCATGTTTGAACCTTTAATTTCTATCCTAAATTATCTACTGATAAGCCAAGATTAAACAGTTTGGAAAATTGATTTCACTATCCTATCAACAGAAAATTTAAAGCTAATTAGTCAAGATTAGACAGTTTGACTAACTAGAAGTGTGTTATTCAGGAGTGGCATTTGAGCTTGCACACTTTCAGATTTGTTTCTCTTTTTTGGTATGGGGCTATACCTTTTTTGTTTTGACAATCTGCCCTCTTTTCTTTCTTTCTTCTGTTTTTGTATTTTTGAATGTTTGATTTTCCTTGAAAGCAGAAGACAATCAACTAACTACCTGCTCAGAACTGAGCTTTATTGACATTCCTATCTAACCTATTCTAAACATGGAGTATTTACATTTATCATATGATACAAAAATGCCAATGCAGCCAGCTGAGTAATGTCAAGAAGAAGTAGAAACTCTGGCTGCTTGTCAGAGGTATCCATAGAACATATTGAAGATTAACCTTCAATATCAAGGCTATCACAGAAGGTGACATCTTTTCATGTCTCTGGCTCTTGCAAAGGATCACTGCTTGATAATTTGAGCTAGTTGGTATTTCCACACACTCTTCCATAGGATCAACAAAGAAAAGATGAATATTCTCTTCTTTTTGGCCCTCCATGTCTGGTAGATTTTTTGCTTCCAAGACTTCAACTTTGAGGAGCATATCTTCAGAAAGTTGTTTGGAAGCATCATCATCCTTAACCTGCATAATAGCAAACAGTGAAATATCTTCTTTCTCTAAATTTATGTTTGCTTCTAATATAAATTCAGGTTCTTTAAATGACAGATTGATATCAATGATAGGAGAAGTTTCTTCTTGAAAAGAGGGTATATCCACAGTAGGATAGTCTTCTATCTGTTTCTCTCCCTTTTCTTCATCATCATCTGAACTGGAGGACTCATCATATTTGGCAATGTTGTCCTCTTGTAGCCCTGGTATGCTTGGATTCAGTGGGCTGAACTCTGTGAAGAGGTTATTATATTCTTGAGTGGGGGTGTATTCAATGGTTTCCTCTTGCTCAAAAATTTCTTCATTACTCTTCTCTTCACCTTCTGAGTTGAAAGGCTGCTGATTCCCAATTAAGTGAAATATTTTTATGATGGATCGAAAAGGATGATTGTGGCTTTCAAGTTGATGATGGTGAAACTCATAACACCAATCAAATGTTGGTTTCCCTGCATGATTAGTTTCTACTTGGAAATCATCATCATCATAAGACTGATTGAAGTTTGAAAATTTATTAGAATAAACATTTTCATCAGTCAAACATATTGGGATATCAGTAGGTCCTTCATTCTGATCCATAAAAGGAATTTCTAAATCTGTACAACAAAGTTCTCTATGTGAATGGGCAAGAGTGTTTGTTTTGCAAAAAGTTTCAGAGACTGACTGTTTATAAATAGTCTGATCTATTTCCTTCTCTGTTAAAGGGAAAGATGTTTCCATGTTCTTTTGAACAGAAGTACAACAGTTCTCTGTCTCTTGTGAAGACTGATTTTGAGGCTGGATGTCTTCTTGAGCCTCGGCTATAAGGGATGATGAATCAATATTTGAGTTTTCAGGGATATCTTGAGGGATGTTCTTTATTTCTTGGATCATCTCTTCCTCAATTGATTCATCTATGTTCTTAAAATTTTTCAATAGGAGATTAAACTCATGAATGGCTGTTAAAAGATCTTCAGGATGCATCTCTTCCAAAGCTTCCTCATTATCTATAATGTGTTGGGTGATGTTTTGTGATGGATCATAATATATTGCACCCAAAGATAATGATGTAGTGTTTTCTTTATAGTTCTCATAGAACACATATTCAAGGTCTCTTAAAGAAAACAAACTACTAGATCTTAAGTATTCATACCAATCCCTAGCTTTTCCTTCTAATGTTAACATGAACATTTTCATTAGGCAATCTTCATGCCATTCAACTTTCAACCTCCATACATGTATATGAAATCTGATGAGATGTAATAGAGGGTCATCAAACTTTTCACCTTGGAAAACAGGCAGGTTGTCATCCCAATTCACCCGAGGCATCTTATGTGGAAACCCAGGGATATGATCTCTACTCATTGGGGCATATCTTCGTTGTATTCTTGGAATCATGTTTGTAAATCAAGAAAGAGGTCACTATGTCTGGTCAATCAGTTCAGGGTCTTCTACCAGTGGAGTCATTTGGTCTTCTGGGAGTTTCAGAGTGTGGAGTCGCCAGGTGGAAAATTTTTAGCTCGTAAGGAGGTAAAAAGTTTTATGGTTCCACCACCATGTTTATTAGATACCAATCTGAAATATTTTTGGGTTTTTCTGAGTTTCTGTGGTTGTATGGAAAACTAAAGAGTCTATAAAAGCTGGCCAAGCAACTATGAACTCAAAAAATTCTCCAGTGGAGTCGCCATAAATGTTAGGAATTTGTAATTTTAGCAGATTGGCGAGACTAAAACTGTAGAAACAACATCGTTTCAACCAACTTTGGGATTCTAGGATCTAGCTCTCCTGAATCCGGAGAGGGATCTATCCAATAAGTGCAAAGATGGATTTGTCTTTGAAGTTTGGGGTTATGATATTAGGCTAGTTATGAAGGCCAAGGGTTTGTTTTGTTTTTGGATGGTTGAGCATGATTACTGTTTGAGGTGGAAAGTCCCAAATGCAAAGAGTTTCAAAGGTGAGAAGTTGCAAGCAATCAGAGTAAGCTTCGGCCAAAAAGATAGATAATTGCAGGTTTTAGTCCATTGGGCTATGGAGTCATAATAGGGTTTAATTGGAACAGCAAGAGGCAAGAGTGGTCCATGGGGCAAGTCATCTATGTCTAAGGATCTCTTTGAAGTTTGATTTATGGAATGAAATGATACAATAAGAAAGAGAAATGAACATACGCAGAACAAAGAGCAGCCCAGGATCTGGTAAGTACTTTTAAAATAGCCAACCTTTGACATAGACTCAAGAAAAACATAAAAGTAAACTAGGATCTGGTAAGTACTTTTAAACTAGCCAGCCTTTGATACACTTTCAATAGAAAACATTTTAAAAAACAAAGGGAAAATTGAAGGCAAATTTTGGAGAAGAAACTAGCGGGCCGAGCTCACCACAAATCCTCTCCTAGCTCTGCTTTACTTGGTTACTTTCAAGACAAACACAAATATAACACATAATGGCCTAAGATCTGGTAAGTACTTTTAAACTAGCCAACTTTTAACACATTCCAAGGGAAATATTCAGATAGCCTTTGGGGATAAAACTAGGACCAGGGCACACCATATCTTCTATAGTTCATCTCTACTTAACTAATATTGAACATAACATTCAAGAATAACATTCATCTAAGACAATAAGACGAGGGAACGCCAACATTCCTATGCTTGAACAAAATTAAATCATTCCTAAATAACATAGTTTAGAAGAAAACATTCAGATAACGATTTTCAGTCAGAGAAGTTTACTGATGTACAATAGGTCTTAACTCTATGCATGCTGTTATTTATAAGAGAAAATGGAACACAGTGAAAACAGAAACAAAATAACAAGTTACAATTAGAGAAACATCACCGTCAACATAGATCAGGATCCCATAAATCAGCTTGTATTGTTGCTCCAAACCAGTTACAGCTTTAAGTCCAGTGCTTTAGTTTAGAAACCATTTACACATCTCAGCCTAACCTATCTATCACAATCAGAGCTCCAAGAGCCAGTGAACACTATTTACAATCAGAAAATTAAGCTCAAGTGTATATCAAAGTTTTGCAACCAACCTCTCACTCATCTTCTGCAGAAGTATATATAGAAGAATGAGGAGGTGAGATCTGATAAAAGATCTCCAATTACAATTAATACAGATTTAATGGCTTCTTGGCCTTTGAGGGGCTGAATAAAGAAACTTACATGGGTGCACTCTGTATTAAATGTTTTACATAAATTTTAAGCTCGGTGGGAGCTTTGTTGACATTTGAGGCTCTGTGTGGCGTCGAAGTAACTCTACAGATGTTTGTCATTAATTTCCTTGGCAGAGTTTCCTCTTTGGCTGCGTTTTGAGACAAATATCTGATCCTGATCAATAAATTCGGCCTCTGATTGAATACTTTGAGGCACAGGTGGCATCGTGGTAGCTAAAGGGATCAATTTTCCTCATTTGTGGCGGTGGAGGTTTTCTGTCGCTAAAACACTTTAGATTTTCTTCTTTAACTGTGTTTTTAATCGGGGATTAGGCTTTTGATAAACATTCTTAGCCATGATCCCCGCGAAATATATCTTTAATCCTCTGTTCTGATAAATTTTGGCCTTCGTCACTGATACTCTCTGACTGTGCTTGATTCATGTTTTTCTGCTAGTGTGCAGGGCTACGCAGGGGTCGAATGGCATCAATGCCTGAAGAAACACTGATGAAACGTGAATCTCGATCCTGCGAAGGATTTTCTTTGCTGAATTGGGGGCGGGAGGATCGTCACCCTCCGACTTTGAAATTTCCTGAGTTATGGAGAAAAAACCATAGAAACCCTGCACAATACAAAAACTATTAGAAAATTCTGCATATATAGGTTTATTGCTACAGAGGACATGTGGAGGAAGTGTGGTCGTTGGATGGCAT
Source organism: Pinus albicaulis (assembly GCA_034641835.2). Classification (NCBI taxonomy): domain Eukaryota; kingdom Viridiplantae; phylum Streptophyta; class Pinopsida; order Pinales; family Pinaceae; genus Pinus; species Pinus albicaulis. The sequence goes on along the minus strand of CM076583.1, from coordinate 473,092,594 downwards.
CATCCAATGGTCAGGATTGATTGGGAGAAGTGATAGAGAAGGCAGAAGATTTTTTTAAATCAGAGCCGTCGATCGCGCAGAGATCGATGGTCGGGAGCGGAAAATGGAAAGTCAAAACGAGAAATGTTGACTGGGCGACGGAAGTGGGTGATGAAATATGAACCGTCAATCTGCAGATCTGATCGACGGCAGAAATTAATTGGATGCCACACCGTAGCTTGGTTAACTGTCGGGCATCTTCGGTGAGCGATAGCCATTGGATGACCCGCCCCAGATCGAATGATAGATGTCAATATCGCGTGGGGTCCATGTCCGAACGTTAACGCGCGATGGACGGCGGTTTTATGAACAGTGCCCAGGACGCATGTCAACCGTTGAATGGAATCGCTGCCAATCGGGAAAAAATTGCCCTCGCCCAAAGGCGATGCGATGAATACCACGTGGTTTTTGGACAGGTGAGTGGAATGTGGGGACCGCAGAGAGTGGAATCCGCGCCGTCCACCTTAGATCAGATTGACGGTGCGGCATGGTATTTAAAACGAATCGTGAAATTTATAAAAATAATAGCCGACGATTTTTAATATATAACCAAAGGTTTTAAACTTTGGGCGTGAATAATTAAAATGGCTTGGTGCCCGATTTTGGGCCGTGTTGCTACGGGAGACAATAATACCGAGTGATTATGAAGAAAGGGGCTTAAGACTTAGCCCGAGGGGGCTTAAGTCCACACCATAAAAAATTTGATTTTTATGGTTTTTGAATGATTTTCAAAGGGTCAGAGGGGTTCCAATAAGGCAAAAAAGGAGTTTTCAACCTTGTCAAGGGGATTCTGAAGAAGGGGAAAAAGAGAAAAGTATGAAAATTAGGGATTTTCATGGGAAATGGAGGGATAGAAAATGAGGTTAGCTTTGGAAAAGGGGAAAAGGGGGAAAAGGGTCTTGCAGCAGTATTCTGGCTTGGAAATCAGCAGGATTTCTAAGTGTAAAATGGGAACAACAGTGAAGTTTTGGACAGAGGAAAGGCATGAGGCCTTCAAGAGTCTTCAAGAGCCAACACTTTTTAGTAATAAAATTTGTTCCTTGAAGGCTCAAAAAGTCTTAGCCACCTTTTTCTATAACAAATTTTATAGGTGGCTAACACAATATACGTGGTAGAAAAATGTAATATAGTGTACATATAGCGATGAATATGCCTCTATTATTTAACAATGGCATGATGGCATGGTGCCCTATGGGTCGATGAGTGTTGGTGTTTGTAAACTCTACTTCTACACTAATAGATGTTCCATAAGAAAAATTCCTCTTTTGTTTCTGAAAAATAAAATGAAAAACATGTCTCATATTCATCGTGGGAAAGTATGATGTAACATTCATATGCCATTGTTTCCCTCCATTTGATTCGATGATGACCATCCTTTTTTGGAGTCTACAGAGATTAGAATGAGTGGGATGGGCCTCCCACAGTTACTAATATACGTTGAATTCATATTATTATAAAAGAGCTTAGAGAGAGAGACACACAATACTTTCATAACTCACTTCATCAATGATTCATTCTTCTTAGGTCATTTTAATAATAAGGAATTTGGACTTAAATAATAAAAAATAGGGTTGTGAGAACACAAAATTTATCGAACAATTTTTTGACTTTTATAATGATAAATATGGACACAATTTTTGTAACATAAGACTAATAATACACCAAAGGGTCATAATGGTAACCTGCCACCTCCCATATTTACCCACTTTCATCGGTTCCCTGGGGTGAACATAAGCTGAGGGTCACTATGATAAAACTAAACCTCCTATATGAACTTAAGGAAATGAAGTTGACAAATTAAGACTTTACTGACTTCCCTCAGGTGCTACATGACCTCTAAGAGAAACCCAACCACTCTAGATGTCCAACCTCTGAGATAATTATATATTTCATTGTCTTAGAGCCCCAGTCTCTCCCTTGCCAAGGCATGCAAGAAATTATATGCCTTCAGTCGCTCCCATAGGCCTACCTACCAGCGACTACGTACTTTTCCAGTCATCTCTATGCCAAAGACCCTGCATTTTGAGCCACTTTTTCAGGGTTAAGACTCAAGCTTCTGCCCAAATCTTAGTGAAACTTTCAGAAATAATGAGTGACATAGAAAAAAATATTATAAACCAAAACTTGAACTAGGACTTGACCTAACCCTTCCCCACAAGGACTGACATTTTATCAAACACATGATAAACATGAAACCTACAGGACATGAATGCATAATTGAGCATAGAGATCTGAAAACTTATCTAAGGTTTAACAAGGACCACTTCCTTCTCAAAATAATTGTTATAACACCATTTAAGTCAAACATTCATGAACTAGACATTCATTAATGAAAATATAATAAGACTCATACTTAGATCTGTCAAATAACCATGCTTATAATGAGCATATAACCAAAAACATACCAATGATAGAACATCCATTAAAGCCACAAAACAACAAGTACATTCCTGATAGGATTATAAATGATTTGAATAAAAATAAGCATAAAAATAAAATAAAAAACTTCATAAAAACTATCAAACTTCCATATATACGAGGAACTACTGACAAGATAGCCAACATCCTAAACAAATTTCAGTCTAGGGTTTCCTTCACTCCTACTAACACGTTACAAAAAATTATGGACCACTCTAAAGACATAACTGATACTAAAACAAAAAAAGGTGTATATTCAATCCCTAGTGGATGTGGGAAAGTATATTTTAGGGAGAATGATCGCTCAATTCTTACCAGACTTAAGGAGTTGTTGAAGCCTCGAAAATCGGGTCTACAACAAGGGGGATACCCACCCGGTCCGGACCTTGGTTAGTAGCTCCTTTTCCGTTTGGTATAGTGGGTCCGACTGGGGATATGGGACCAGTTTCCCAATATGTGTGTGTGTGTGTTGATAATTGATATTTCCTTTCTAAAAGTTCCTAAGTGAAATGCTTTTATTCTAACTCTAATCTAATAACATGCAATTGTATTCTAATAAACATAAATATTTAATTCTACACTAACCCGGGATGCAATCTTTCCGTTATGCTATCTAAAATGATTTCAAATAACAATTGGTAATAAAGATCATTCAACTATTATGAGAAAAGAATTCAATGGAGATAAACTACTTCGTATAAAAAGTTAGACGAAACAATTGTGAAAAACATATCACATAATAAACTACTCATATATTAAGCATAAATAAATAGCTATCACCGTACAGAAGTGCCAAATGATAACTCAAGCATTCACACATCAATATATAAACAAATAAACATGAATATCACTTTAACACAAAGGCAGAAATAGTTAAGAGATAAAAATACCATTTATAACTAGTTCTACTCATGAACTTCAAGCAATAATGACTTATTTCTTCTTAGTCCAACATCCACTAAGAGTACAAAAGTGCAACATCAGTAGTAGATATTAAATGCAGATATCAATAAATCTTGTTCCATTCATTCATCAAAACCTCCTCGGAGGGTACAAAAGTGCATGTTCTGAGGACAAGTTTTTGACAAATTTCAGGACCCTTCTCTAAATGCATGAGAAGGGTTTAAATACTACTAACTAAATCTAAAAATAATTTATTACAAAAATGTAGGATACTGTTTAAATTACCGTCCTCATTTCAGGCAAAAATAAAGAAAAATTAATACTAACACTGAATCTAAAATTAAAACTAACAACTAACTATTTGTGTATCTGTTCCTTGAAATCGCAAGCGTTCAACATTTGTTTGAGAAGAGTCGGCTGGCCGACTTCCGACTTTAATTGTCCTATGAAAACGGAATCGGCAAAAGCTGGCGCCATCTTCTCGGCAGAATTGATGATACATTTGAGAGTCATGCATTGGATGTGTGGTTTTACCAAATACGCCCAGTAAGAATCCCAATTCAACTTAGTTAATCTTTTGATTGATTCTGCCTTTTCTTGAGCCTTCTGTCTCCAGTCTGTCTGTAGTTGCTTTAATTTCGGTAGATACCCTAGAGTGATTTCTGAGATCAGATTTTCCCTATGCAAATTTTCATTTATGCAGTCAATAACACTGTTTGCTGCTGTGGCTTCTTCTTCTGCCACTTGCTTTGCTTTCCTGATTTGTGCATCCCACTTGTTAAAGAGCATTTCTTTGTGATTGTCGTTGATTATTGGTGCGCCTGTTCTTTTCCCCTCCTCTGTTTCTTGCCAAGCCAAATATTCGGTAACTCTTTTATCAATTAAATTGTAATCATGTCGTAAGTCTACAACTTGATTTGTGATTTTATCGCTTATTTCACAATAAGAGTTCCATTGTGATATTCTTTGGCACAATTCTTCCTATTGCTGCAGTAGTTGATCATTTAAGGAAATGGATTCTGTGATGAATTCTGTAAGCTTAGGATCATCCTTATGCATCTCTTGCATAACCTGTAACTGTTTTTCTTTTTCAGCCAAACTGTTTTGGTACCCTATCTACATTTGTTGGAAGTCCTGCTGTAATCTTTCAAGCTGTTTTTGTGCTTCGTTGTTGGCATTGGCTTGTTGCAGCTGTTGCTGCAAAACCTGTATTTGATCTTCTTTCTCTTTCAGTAGTTGCTGTACCTCAGATGCTTTATCAATGGTCGTAGAGGCATATGCTCCTGCGATCTGAGATAATTTGGTGAGATTTTCTGTGGGATCGGTGATAGGATCTTGCCATAGGATGTCTAATTGCTCTGCATTATGAGAGAGCACATTTTCTAATTTCCTTTTCTTTCTTTTTCTTCTCACTACTGCCTTGTGTTGTGGACTATAAAATACATCAAGAGGAGGAATTTCCTCTATTTTGAGCATAAGTTCAGAGGATGGGGTAATGGGAATATGTTCCATTTCTGAGACTTTGCTAATTGTTCCTGTGACTATATCTTCTGTTGCTCATACATTACTCACAGGTGTCTTTGTGCTCTGTCCTTCAATATTGATTAAATCATTGAATGTCTCCCATTCTTTATCTAGCTCGGTTCTAACTAATGGTGGCTGGATGATGAGAGGGAGAGGATTTAGCTATGGAGAGGTCAAAACCTGTTGCTGTGGGAGCTCCTTTGACTGGGCAGTATCCCTTACTGTCTCTTCACTTTTATCATGGTAACTTTCAGACCTCTTAGAGTGTTCTGACATTTCTCTCCCGAACTTAGATTTAGATCTGTCTGTACCTGAACTTCCACTGAGACTAATACTGGGAGTTGTTTCCCTTATGGGTTCCAAGCGTAATTTATCCAAAGGGATATTAGCTAACCTCCTTTCCCTGTATATCTTGAACTCTTGAAATTCTGCTGGAGGAAATCACATTTGGGACGAATGTAGAACCTCTTTAAGTGTACCTTCTCTTGGAACATGTTATCAAAAAGATCATCTTCTTTAGAAAACTCCTTTATTTTGACTGTAGTAGTGAAATTTTTAGCAATATCATAAGGGTCGAACGGTCTTCTTGGAAATTTGAACAATCGTAGACATGTTATGTTTTTTACTTCTTTGAATGCATGGCCTACATCAAATAGTGAAAAGGCCCCACAGGCCACAGGAAATTGTGGCCAAATAGCCTTCTTTTTGTCCTTCAAATCTTTAGTCAAACCTCCTTCTCCACAGGTTTGATAAGAAATTTCTCGTGCCATGAGTTTATCAGGAACATACAAAGGTAAGACATGAGGGGAAGCGAGACTTCCAAATACCCTGACATATGTAAACAGTTCTTCTCTGAACCATCTCGCGACAGGGAGTATATCTACCTCTGCTTCGGGAGAAAATCTTGGAGCGTCTTTATCATATAACATTTTGTACAGGGGCAACATGATTCCATGAAAAATCTTGTAAAAATACGGAGTGAACTTGGAATCCCACAATTCTTTGTGATAAATATGAATGGGTAAGGGGTCTTGAGTCATCCATTTCCAACCCATTAAAGGAAACTTGGAAATATAACAGATTGCATCCATCACATATGCAGATAAGTAGAAAGGGGGATAAATTCTCTGAGAAATAGTTCTTTTAGACCGGTAATTTAAAATGGCTGTGGCTAAGTTATCAGATAATATCTTAGCCCAATCCACAACAGTAGCATTAATGGCGGCATTCAATAATGGTAGCCATTCAGATGAAAATTTATTAATGTCTGGCTTCCCAAAAAGTCTACAGAGCATAGCAGCAGCAAAGCAATACGGGGAGGTGAGAGAACCAATACTATACATACCATGTTTATCCTTTTTTAGTGGTTCGTCCCTCCTTTACCAGTCCTTGGTGCATTCTGCCAGGATTTCATTTTCTTTAGCAAACTTCTCCATGAAATGTTTTTTATAAGTCCCCTGTGGCTCTGGTAAATGATACATGAGTCTCAAATCTTGTGGAGCGAATGAGCCAATGAGTCCTTGACCCTGAGTCTTAAATTGTCTGTTTGTGATGTCAGCGTTGTCCAGTACCCATTTAACCATGTCCGTGTATGGAAGAATTTTGGGCCTCGCCGCTATCCGGTGCAAGAACAAGCAAGCTAGCTCTGTAATAGACGCCTCAGAAGACCCATGTGAGCCTGCAATAGCTGTAACTTCCATCACTTTGGGTTCTCTTCCTCAAGTAGACTGTACATGCCTTCCCAAGTAGTAATACCAACATCTTTATTACAGGCGATGTCTGTATACAAGGGCGTCATTTATTTGTCTTCAGAACTCGGAGCTTTGTCTTTCTTTCCCATAATATCTTGAATACTTCTTTGTATAGTTTTATGTTCTTCGTTCCTGCAGTTTACAAACGAGGAGAGAATAATGATAAGAAAAAGGTGATGGGAAAGCTTTAAATGCCGAAGACATATAAAATATACCACCTTACGTGAAATGGCTCTTCGATCAGAACAAAACCATATTTCATTAATGATTGACAACTAACTCATTGATTAACATTTAAAGCGCATAACCAGGTCTCGGTTTATGGAAAAAACTTTTTCATACAATGAGCCCTAAAGATCTGCGATAAGGCGATCTGTGATTTTCTTCACAATATCACAGATCACAGTATCGCAGATCACAATCTCGTGGAATTGCAATATCACAATACCGCAATATCACAGATCGTAAAATCGCTATATCGCAAAATCGCTGGAGCGTAGCATATGACAATCATCTGTTAATGTTTTTTCTGCGAAATGCGATTTGCGATATGTGCCATCACATATCGACGGTTTGAGGTTTTTCAGCGTAAGTGATATTTGAGGCATGCGATGCGATGAATGTTTTTAGTGCGTAGTTTCGCATCGCGATATCGCAATCTTAGAATTCCGCTTGTAAGGAGGTATCCATTACCTTTTTGTGATGCCATATTTCTTTAAGGAATGATTTTATCTTACCTTATCATAAAACTTAAGATTTTTTATATTTTTCAAGGGGTATTCTCCTAAGTTTATGATAGTAAGTTTTATTGAAAATGGAAATACAAGCACTAATCGATTTTTAAAAAAATTTGACTAAGGGCCCCCACTTATTTAGTAGTAGTGATAATACTAAATAAGAAGGGGGGTTGTTGCTGGCCACAAAAATTGGCGATTCACTTGGAAGAACCAGTTATCTCTGCTTTTCTTTTGAATTTTCTAAACTTCCAAAACAAAAAAATTTCCAGAAAATCAAACTTTATTATAGAAAGACAAAGTACATCATGCTTTTATCTGTCAATGATATTTCGTTTCTTCTATATTTAACTTTGATTGTTTAATTCCTCAAGCTAGTCCTTGTATCTACATCAGTCATTACTTGGTTTATAAAGATAAAAACAAAGGCTTCTCTGTAAATCAGTTTTAAATATGCTCATTTGTCGTAGGTAGAGCCTCTGCTGCCAGCAGGCGTTTATAGCCTTGACAGGGTTACCTGTTACCCAGCAATGATCCTGTATCCTACTTAGAGAAATATACAATTTTCAAAGAGAAATCCATATCCACACTTATTTCTTTCATTTTATTTTTACCCTTAAAGAACAATGTCTTGGTTTGGTAGCCAATTTATGATAGTGCCATTCACTTGATTTATAACTTTGCTGAACAAGCTGGCTCGTGATGAGACCCCTTGTCTTTTGATTGCAACAATCTTGAGTCATTTCCTTGTTGTGGTATGAAAAATTGGCAAAGTCAGCAAGCTATAATATCTATGATCATGATAAGTCGGCTCGTGATGAGACCTCTTACTCTTTAAGTTAAAGTGTATCATTGGATTATTCCCTGAACGTTGTAATTTCCTAGGTGGGGAGGAAATCATTGTTTCCTTAAGATAGCTCTAGACGACAATGGTAGAGTTTTTTGGAAAGAGATTTTCTACAGAGAATCTTCGTTTTTTTATTGATACATTTCATTGGACTGATATAAAACAATTTCCCACTAAAGGTTGCTTTTTATCAAAATTTACAAGGTTGAAACTAGTATCATTTCTAGGCCTAAAGCCTTTAACTGTATCTTTTGATAATAATGATCAATTTTCTAGAAGAATTCTATTTCTACAAGTGAAAAAACAAAATCTAAAAGAGAATTTGTATCTTTTTCGTGAATTCCAAATGTAACAATTTACAACTGGTTTTATTATGAAAATAAAGAAAACTAATCTACAAAATAGAAGAATGATCTCCTCTGGAAAATATTTTTTGAGGATCTGTCCGTTAACAGGTAAAGACTCTTTTTTTCCTGTTAAATCCTATAACATAAAAGTATATGGACCTATGAATTCTGCAATTTGGAAAGGGCCAAGCCACATTCGTTGAAATTTCGTATGTTTCCATTTTTCCTCATGAGCCTTGTCCCATTTTAAAACTAGATCTCCCATCTGAAAGTCCTTTCTGGATATCATGTTTGAATCAAAAGAAGCTTTTATTAATGCTTGGTGATGAGCATGAGTTATTTTGGCCTGTTCTCGTTGCTCTTCTAGCTTAATTATTTCCAGCTGCCTTAGTTGTAAGGAAGAAGTTGGTGCTTCATCAATATATTGAACTAAGGCCAAAGAGGGAATTGCTAGATGAGTTGGAAGAACCACTTCTTTCCCATAAACTAAATTAAAGGGAGAAGTGCCAATGGAAGCTTTCTACATTATTCGATTTGCCCATAAAGCATATATTAAAGACTTATGCCAAATTTTTTGATTTTGATCAATGGTTCGCTTAATGATTCTGATTAAGTTTTTATTCGTAGATTCAGCTAACCCATTCCCCTATGGGTAATAATTGGCAGAGTATTTAAGTTTGAAACCTCTTTTGAGTGAAAATTCAGTCATAGCATTACCAGAAAAATAAGATGCATTATCAAACATTAAAGTAGAAGGTAAACCAAACCTAGTGATTATGAACTGATCTATGAATTCGATGATATGCTCGGCATTAGCCGTCTTGAGAGGAACTGCTTCTACCCATTTAGTAAAATAATCACTTGCTGTAAGGATATAACTATGCTGTTTAGAAGAGTGAGGAACGATCTCACCTACTATGTCCAATCCCCATTGATCAAAAGGCTGCTCAATGTCGATTGGTTGCAGCGACAATGATGGTTTCTTTTGTCTCCCAGCAGCGGTTTGACAAACTTGACATTTCCTTACGTAGCTATGTCAGTCTTTGAATAGTGTGGGCCAGTAATAGCCTGCGCGGAGGATTTTATGTGCAGTAGTGTTTCCATCATAATGTTCACCTGCTGGCCCATCGTGGAGTTCCTGCAAGACTTTTTCAGCTTCAGATTTCTCAAGACATATAAGGAGAACAGAATCATAATTCATTCTAAAAAGAACATCATTCATGAGCTGATATTGTTTAGCCTTCAACCTTAGAGCTCTTTTCTTGGTGTAATCGAGATTTGGAGGAGCATATCCATTCTTTAGATAAAATATGATATCAGCGTATAATGATTCAACATCGTTTAGGCTTACCTCGTACATTTGTATCTCTGTAAATGGTATTTCAGAAATAAGCGATGCTCCAGATAGCATTTTGCAAAAGCCTTGACCTTTTACAATACTTGCTGGTTTTATTTCTACGTCATATTCTTATAAGGAAGTAACCCAATTGGCTCTTTTCTCACCCACATCTTTTTGTACTAAGAGATTTCTTACCGTTGGAAACGGTACTATGATTTTTGTATGGGTTTTAAGTAGAAAGGGTCTGAAATATTTAATTTCTTTGAAAATAGCATAAGCTTGTTTCTCTACATCTGAATAATTTAACTCAGCCCCCTGTAAATTTGAACTGAAAAAAGAAATTGGGGCTTCTGCCTTGTCTTGATTTGCTTGAGTGAGTATCGCAACATATGATATATCAAAGGAAAATGTATATAAAATAAAAGGATTGGAAAAATTTGGAGTTGCTAAAGATGGAGCGTTAACAATTTCTTGTTTGATCAAATTGAATGCCTCATATTCGTCTTGGCCCCATTTGAAGTTTGAGTTCTTTTTAATCATTTCTTGTAAAGGAGATACAATTCTTGAAAAATCTGGCACAAATCTCTTTAAAAAATTAATCCGGCCAAGGAAAGATTGCATAGCTTTCTTGTTGTGAGGTAGGGGTATTTCGTAAATCTCCTTGATTCTGTCAGGATCAATATGAATTCCAGATTTTGACACTATGAACCCAAGAAGTTTTCCTTCATTTAATGCAAAAAAAGGATTTTTTCGGGTTAAGTGAAATTCCATACCTTTGACAACGTTGGAAGATCTGTTTTAAATCTCTAAGATGATTGCCTCGTTTCTTGGAATATACAGTTATATCATCCAAGTAAATTACCACTGATTTGTTAACTAATCCCTTGAATGCGATGTCCATGGCTCTCTGAAATTTGGCACCAGCGTTGATCAGACCAAAGGGCATCTTTTGATATGCGTAAGTGCCCCATTTGGTTTTGAATGTGGTTTTCAATTGATCATCGGGATGGACCAACACTTGGTTGTAAGCAGAGAAACCATCTAAGAAGGACATTAATTCTGATCTTGTGACTGCCTGTAGTATTTTCTCCATGGGAGGCAAAGGAAAATTATATTTTTGGCAGGCTTTGTTAAGATTTGGAAAGTCAATGCAAATTCTAATGTCTCCGTTCTTCTTTCTAACGAGAACCATATTGGAAACCCATTTAGAATTTCAAACGAGAAAAATGATATTGGCTTTCAATAACCTATTGAGTTCAGATTTGATCTGGTTTTCTAAATTGTGATGGATCTTTCTCAGCTTTTGCTGGACATTTTTTTCATCGTTTATCATTGGGATAGTATTTTGGATGATAGAAGTATCATAAGTTTTGAGTTCATCGTAGTTCCAAGAAAAGACACTTTTGTATTGTTTCAAAAGACGAACATACGCTAATTTTTCTTCAGGAGCTAGGCCACGGCCTAGGTTAATATTTTGTGGTTTGGTATCAGTTCGTAGATTTACTAATTCATAGTTCAAAGTTGAACTTTGCAGTTTTGAATTGGTAGATCTTTTGAATCGATCTTTCAAATCGTAAAGGTCTTCTAACTTGACTACTGACTTTGGCATAAAATTATTAGTGCTATCTTGTTGCAATTGTCTGTCATGTTGGTCCTCATCAATTATCTGATTGGTGTAAGATCCTTCAGATGTGAGGAAGTTTACAATATCAGGATCATCGTTGAAAATCCTCCAATTGGTAATGTTATCAGGAATCGAGGGTCTAAAGATTAATTCGATTGAAAATCGATCAGGGCTACAGTCTTTTGAAGGAATGAGCTTGGAAGCTACGTTAGCTAGGAGGTCTGCACTAGCATTCTGGAGTCTGGGGATTGATGAAATATTAAATGCTATAAAGTGTTCCATCAGATCTTGAACTAAATATTGATAATGCTTTAAATGAACTGATAAACAATTTATAGTATTGTGTACCTGTTTGATTACAATTTCAGAATCTCTGAAAAATTGTAGATATTTGATATCTAATCCAATTTATTTGTATAATCCTTGGACTAAAGCCTCGTATTCTGCAGTATTATTGGTGCAATCGAACTCGAGTCTGCAAGTTAGCATAGTTTTGTTTCCCTCTGGGCTAATCAACACGCATCCTGCTCCTGCTCATTCATTAGACTTAGAACCATTAAAAAATAACTTCCAAAATAAAGATTTATTTACAGGAGCATCTATAAAATTAATACATTTAGAACTATCTGTTTGAGAAAAAATTTCTACTTGAGATAAAACAGAATGTTTTAAGTAAGGTGAAGTATGAGAATTAAAATTTCCTAAGAAAGAATCAACTGAGTAGTTGCCAATGATATTATTTTTTTATGCTACCGGTTCATTTTATCCTTCCAGTTCTGTTACTATGTATTTCTAATGTCTTTCTTGCTCAACCTTTATCTGATTTGGCTTACCATTGTAAGGGAGCCACATGTGCGACCAATCAGTTGCAAAGTATCCGTGAATTTTTTCTGACCAATCTCTGCTAAGAATTAAGCCATAAAATTCTGGAATATCTGCAACTAAAATGTCGATAACTTGACATACCTTTGGATTAGATGACAGTCTTATGGTAACCAGATTTAATTCATCAATCACTTCAACTTGCGATCGATCTAGCTGAACTATGCGCACAGCAGATTTTTGCAGTTGAATGTCAAATTTGCACATATTGATTTTGGTAAAATATTAGATGAAGCTCCAGAATCCACTAAGCGATTATGCAAATTTTTATTGAAAACTTCAAAAGTAAGAAGAAATGGGGGAGTATGAGATCTCGACCCTCCTCCAATTAAAGCAATATCTTTTAGATCAACTTTATTAATCACATTAGTTGGAGGTCTTCCCATTTCATGGGAATCTTGAGAGATTATAGGGGCGGGTAAAGGTTTTTCTGGTACAGCATGTAATTCTTTCAAAAGTACCTTTTGCTGGTGTTTTAACTTGCTCAATTCATAAAAAGTGATGTTAGCCCTAGTCTTCTTCATGTCTTCTATGATATTATACTCCATTTCATCCAAAACAATCGACGTTTTTGATGGAGTTGATGAATATTTTTGGACTGGGCTAGTTTGAGTCGCTTTAGATGTCGTTTTCTTGGCTGCGACTTTATCCTTAGTCATTGAGCTTGCGCTCTTTGGCTTAGGAGTAGGCTGAGGAGGATCAAGTTTATTTCTACTTCGAGTGCTAACTGGGGATGCCTCTTGATCTTCTTCATCTGGGAGGATGAAATCCCACATACCTTGTACCTCTACAACTTCTTCTTCATCGGTAGTTTCTTCAGTATAAATCTCCTCTTCTTCTTCTTCTGATTCAGCACTTGTGATAGCATTTGGTGGCTTTGAATCGATCGAAGGGTTTCTTCTATAAGGCTTTTATGGATTTTTAGAAGATGTTTCTGCCACTTGTTTCTTAATGTCAACCATTTCGTTAGACATGGTTTTTAGAAATTTTTTCAATCCTTCTAAATCGAACGGATCTTTCGATTGTTTTTTATTGGGGTCTTCCTTAAAAGTAACCTTCTTGGATTTTCGTTCCTCTATCACGTTTTTCTTTTCTAGGGCTATGATACGTTTCTCTACTGCTATTGCTTCCTTCATATTGTCAGCTAAAGTTTTTTTTTTTATCCCTATCAATGAAGATTGCTATGTTTGATGGTAAAGCAGAGATGTACCATTCACTTCGCATTTCTTCGCTAGGCTTGGAAGCAATAGGAATTTTATTTAACAGTTTATTGAAACGTGAATTAAAATCTTTGATAGGTTCTTTTGACTCGGCCCTAAGATTAGAAAGGTCATTGATCAGTGTCGTCGTAGACCTGTCATCACCGAACTTAGTCAAAAATTGATCTTGGAAGATATCCCAACTAGTGATAGATCCAGACGGTAATGAGAAATACCATGATCTGGTTGCTCCTTGTAGAGTATAGGGAAAAATTCGGATGACAGCGTCTTCATTGGTAACTCCATTAAGATTTATGGGCAACATAAAGTTATTTATATGTTCTTCCGCTAGCATGCCTGCTTCAGGATTAAAATTAGGCAGCAATTTTTTAGGATGGGTTGGTATTTGACTCAAGGGCGTAGGCATTAAGACTGCCCCTGGGTTATTCCATGGAGATTGGGCCATCGCTGAACTACCAATAGAGGAAAGCGCAGAAGATGATCCCTGCGGTTGGGAAGATGAGGATATTATGATTCCAGATGTTTGAGAAGGAGATGTGGAAGTTCCAGTGGACTGACGGACAATAATCTGAAGTGGAGGGATGGATGGTTGACTTCACAGTGAAGAGGTTGAGATGGATGATGATGATGAAAGAGTCTCGCTATCAGACCTTTTAGGTGATTTCCTTGCTCTCTTCCTTGTAGGCAGAGGTAACTTGGTTGGCTGAACACCAAACTTTTCACTCTTTAATCTGGTGAGAGGATGAGCAGGGTTAAATTGTGAAGTCACGCTGCCTTGAGATTTATCAGATCTTTGAGGTGATATTGAAAATTGCTGAACTTTATGGATCAAAGATTCAACTTCAAGAGGTTCAATAGCAGAATCTTCTGAAAAGTCAGGGTTTGTGGCAGTGGCTGTTGTTCTTTCGACTTCTGGCTCTAGATTTAAAGATTCTAAGTGCGATGGGGAAGTCGGGGGAGATGGTGAGGGAAATTTACTCTCATAATGGTATTTAGATTTTGACTTACTTTCCATTCATAGTTCGAGGCCCTCCTTCTAGCGCCAAATATGTTGAAGCCCTGAAAATCAGGTCTACAACAAGGGGGATACCCACCCGGTCTGGACCTTGGTTAGCAGCTCCTTTTCCATTTGGTATAGTGGGTCCGACTGGGGATATGGGACCAGTTTCCCGATATGTGTGTGTGTGTGTGTTGAGAATTGAAATTTCCTTTCTAAAATTTCTTAAGTGAAATGCTTTTATTCTAACTCTAATCTAATAACATGCAATTGTATTCTAATAAACAGAAATATCTAATTCTACACTAACCCGGGATGTAATCTTTCTATTATGCAATCTAAAATGATTTCAAATAACAATTGGTAATAAAGATCATTAAACTATTATAAGAAAAGAATTCAATGGAGATAAACCACTTCGTATAAAAAGTTAGACGAAACAGTGTGAAAAACATATCGTATAATAAGCTACTCATATATTAAGCATAAATAAATAGCTATCACCGTACAGAAGTGCCAAATGATAACTCAAGCATTCACGCATCAATATATAAACAAATGAACATGAATATCACTTTAACACAAAGGCGGAAATAGTTAAGAGATAAAAATACCATTTATAACTAGTTCTACTCATGAGCTTCAAGCAATAATGATTTATCTCTTCTTAATCCAACATCCACTAAGAGTACAAAAGTGCAACATCAGTAGTAGAAATTAAATGCAGATATCAATAAATCCTGTTCCATTCATTCATCAAAACCTCCTCGGAGGGTAAAAAAGTGCATGTTCTGAGGACAAGTTTTTGACAAATTTCAGGACCCTTCTCTAAATGCATGAGAAGGGTTTAAATACTGCTAACTAAATCTCAAAATAATTTATTACAAAAATGTAGGATACGGTTTAAATGACCGTCCTCATTTTAGGAAAAAATAAAGAAAAATTAATACTAACACTGAATCTAAAATTAAAACTAACAACTAACTATTTGCGTATCTGTTCCTTGAAATCACAAGCGTTCAACATTTGTTTGAGAAGAGTCGGCTGGCCGACTTCCAAATTTAATTGTCCTGTGAAAATGGAATCGGCAAGAGCTGGCGCCATATTCTCAGCAGAATTGATGATACATTTGATATTCATGCACTGGCTGTGTGGTTTTACCAAATACGCCATGTAAGAATCCCAATTCAACTTAGTTAATCTTTTGATTGATTCTGCCTTTTCTTGAGCCTTCTGTCTCCAGCTTGTTTGCAGTTGCTGTACTTTCGATAGATACCCTCGAGTGGTTTCTGAGATCAGATTTTCCCTGTGAAAATTTTCATTTATGCAGTCAATAACACTATTTGTTGCTGTGGCTGCTTCTTCTTCCGCTTGCTCTGCTTTCCTGATTTTTGCATCCCACTTGTTAAAGAGAATTTCTTTGTGATTTTCGTTGATTATTGGTGCGCCTTCTCTTTTCCCCTCCTCTGTTTCTTGCCAAGCCAAATATTCGGTAACTCTTTTATCAATTAAATCGTAATCATGTTGTAAGTCTACGACTTGGTTAGTGATTTTATCGCTTATTTCACAATAATAGTTTCACTATGATATTCTTTGGCACAATGCTTCCTGTTGCTGCAGTAGTTGATCATTTATGGAAATGGATTCTGTGATGAATTCTGTAAGGTTAGGATCATCATTGTGCATTTCTTGCATAACCTGTAACTTTTTTTCTCTTTTAGCCAAACTTTTCTGGTACCCTATCTGCATTTGTTGGAAGTCTTGCTATAATCTTTCAAGTTGTTTCTGTGCTTCGTTGTTGGCGTTGTCTTGTTGCAGTTGTTGCTGCAAAACCTGTATTTGATCTTCCTTCTCTTTCATTAGTTGTCGTACCTCAAATGCTTTATCAATGGTCGCAGAGGCATATGCTCCTGTGATCTGAGATAATTTGGTGAGATTTTCAGTGGGATCGGTGGTAGGATCTTCGTCACAGTGGGATGCCTCACTGCTCATTTGACAGAGAGCACATTTTCCAATTTCCTTTTCTTTCTTTGTCTTCTCACTACTGCCTTGTGTTGTGGACTATAAAATACATCAAGAGGAGGAATTTCCTCTATTTTGAGCAGAAGTTCAGAGGATGGGGTAATGGGAATATGTTCCATTTCTGAGACATTGCTAATTGTTTATGTGACTATATCTTTTGTTGCCCATACATTAATCACAGGTGTCTTTGTGCTCTGTCCTTCAATATTGATTAAATCATTTAATGTCTCCCATTCTTTATCTAGCTTGGTTCTGACTGATGGTGGCTGGACGATGAGAGGGGGAGGATCTAGCTGTGAAGAGGTCAAAACCTATTGCTATGGGAGCTCCTTTGACTGGACAATATCCCTTACTGAACCTTCACTTTTATCATGGTCATTTTCAGACCTCTTAGAGTGTTCTGACGTTTCTCTCCCGGACTTAGATTTAGATCTGTCTGTGCCTGAACTTCTACTGAGACTGATACTGGGAGTTGGTTCCCTTATCGGTTCCAAGCGTAATTTATCCAAAGGGATATTAGCTAACCTCCTTTCCCTGTATATCTTGAACTCATGAAATTCTACTGGAGGAAATCACATTTGGGCCTAATGTAGAACCTCTTTAAGTGTACCTTTCTCTTGGAACATGTCATCAAAAAGATCATCTTCTTTAGAAAACACCTTTATTTTGACTGCAGTAGTGAAATTTTTAGCAATATCATAAGGGTCGAACGGTCTTCCTGGAAATTTGAACAATCGTAGACATGTTATGTTGTTTACTTCTTTGAATGCATGGCCTACATCAAATAGTGAAAAGGCTCCACAGGCCACAGGAAATTGTGGCCAAATAACCTTCTTTGTGTCCTTCAAATCTTTAGTCAAACCTCTTTCTCCACAAGTTTGATAAGCAATTTCTCGTGCCATGAGTTTATCAGGAACATATAAAGGTAATAAATGAGGGGAAGCGAGACTTCCGAATACCCTGGCATATGTAAACAATTCTTCTCCGAACCATCTCGCGACAGGGAGTATATCTACCTCCGCTTCGGGAGAAAATCTTGGAGCATCTTTATCATATAACATTTTGTACAGGGGCAACATGATTCCATGACAAATATTGTAAAAATACTGAGTGAAATTTGAATCCCACAATTCTTTATGATAAATATGAATGGGTAAGGGGTCTTGGGTTGTCCATTTCCAACCCATTAAAGGAAACTTGGAAATATAACAGATTGCATGCATCACATATGCAGATAAGTAGAAAGGGGGATAAATTCTCTGAGAAATAGTTCTTTTAGACTGGTAATTTAAAATGGCTGTGGCTAAGTTATCAGATAATATCTTAGCCCAATCCACAACAGTAGTATTAATGGCGGCATTCAATAATGGTAGCCATTCAGATGAAAATTTATTAATGTCTGGCTTCCCAAAAAGTCTACAGAGAATAGCAGCAGCAAAGCAATACGGGGAGGTGAGAGAACCAATAATATACATACCATGTTTATCCTTTTTTAGTGGTTCTCCCCTCCTTTACCAGTCCTTGGTGCATTCTTCTAGGTTTTCATTTTCTTTAGCAAACTTCTCCATGAACTGTTTGTTATAAGTCGCCCGTGGCTCTGGTAAATGATACATGAGTCTCAAATCTTGTGGAGTGAATGAGCCAATGAGTCCTTGACCCTGAGTCTTAAATTTTCTGTTTGTGATGTCAGCGTTGTCTAGTACCCATTTAACCATGTCCGTGTATGGAATAATTTTGGGCCTCGCCGCTATCCGGTGCAAGAACGAGCAAGCTAGCTCTGTAATAGATGCCTCAGAAGACCCATGTGAGCTTGCAGTAGCTATAACTTCCATCACTTTGGGATTTTCTTCCTCAAGTAGACTGTACATGCCTTCCCAAGTAGTAATACTAGCATCTTTATTACAGGTGGTGTCTGTATACAAGGGCGTCATTTCTTTGTCTTCAGAACTCGAAGCTTTGTCTTTCTTTCCCATAATATCCTGAATGCTCCTTTGTATATTTTTATGTTCTTCGTTCCTGCAGTTTACAAATGAGGAGAGAATAATGATAAGAAAAAGGTGACAGGAAAGCTTTAAATGCCGAAGACATATAAAATATACCACCTTACGTGAAATGGCTCTTCGATCAGAGCAAAACCATATTTCATTAATGATTGACAACTAACTCATTGATTAACATTTAAAGCGCATAACCAGGTCTCGGTTTATGCAAAAAAAAAATTTGTACCATGAGTCCTAAAGATCTGCGATAAGGCGATCTGCGATTTTCTTCACAATATCGCAGATCGCAATCTCGTGGAATTGGAATATCACAATACCGCAATATTGCATATCGCAAAATCGCTATATCATAAAATCGCTGGAGCGTAGCATATGACAATCATCCGTTAATGTTTTTTCTGCGAAATGTGATTTGCGATATGTGCCATCGCATATCGGCGGTTTGAGGTTTTTTAGCGTAAGTGATATTTGAGGCATGCGATGCGATGAATGTTTTTAGTGCGTAGTTTCGCATCGCGATCTCGCAATCTTAGAATTCCGCTTGTAAGGAGGTATCCATTACCTTTTTGCGATGTGATATTTCTTCAAGGAATGATTTTATCTTACCTTATCATAAAACTTAAGATTTTTTAGATTTTTCAAGGGGTATTCTCCTAAGTTTATGATAGTAAGTTTTATTGAAAAAGGAAATACAAGCACTAATCGATTTTTAAAATTTTTTGACTAAGGGCCCCCACTTATTTAGTAGTAGTGATAATACTAAATAAGAAGGGGGGTTGTTGCTGGCCACAACAAGTTCCCAAAAAAGTAACAAAAACAAAAGAGGATGATGATGATTAATGATTTCCCACATCAAATCACAATGATATAGAAGAAGAAACTAATGATGTAGAAGAAGAAACTAATGAAGTAGCAGAAGAAGACACATCAGATAAATACAATTCTTCATCCAGGTATGTTCAAAAGAAACATCCAGAAACTCAAATTCTAGGAGAAAATTAATATGGGGTACAAACAAGAAGAACCCTTGTAGGATCTCCTAGTTATCTAGCTTTATTATCCACCATTGAACCAAAACATGTAAATCAAGGTAGTAAATATGAATGTTCGGATAAGGCCATGGATGGAGAACCTGATCAAATTGCAAAGAATAATACTTGGGAATTGGTTCCAAGGCCTCATGATAAAAATATTATTGGGTCAAAATGGGTATTCAAAAATAAGTTGAATGAAATTGGAGAAGTCATTAGAAACAATGCTAAACTTGTTCGTAAAGGTTATGCTCAACAAGAAGGTATATAATTTGAAGAAAAATTTGGACCAGTAGCCAGACTTGAAGCCATAAGAATTTTTCTTGCATTTTCAAGTTTTCGACATCTCAAATTTTATCAAATTGATGTAAGATCTGCTTTCCTTAATGTAGATCTAGAAGAATAAGTATATATTGAACAACCAGAAGGATTCATTTTGGGGAATGATGAAAACCTTGTATGAAAACTCAAAAAGGCTTTATATGGGTTAAAACAAGCTCCACGGGCATGGTATTATCGTCTTGACAAGTATCTTAAACAACAAGATCCACAAAAGGATCCATGGGCAACAACTTGTAGACAAAAATTGAGGATGATACACTGCTAATAATTGTTGTTTATTTTGATGACATCGTCTTTGGGAGTAATGAAGAATCTATGAGTCAAAAATTTGCTTATGTTATGCAACAAGAATTTGAAATGTATTTACATGGGGAAATGAAATTTTCTTGGTTTACAAGTGCAACAAGCAAAAGATGGCATCTTTCTCTCACAAAAAAAATATCTCAAGAAGATTCTGACGAACTATGGGATGGAAGACTGCGAACATGTATGTACTCCAACGATGAAAAGATGTAGCTTGATTTCTCATGATGGATCTCCCACAATAAACCAACCAAATTATAGGTCTATGATTGGAAGTTTTCTTTATATAAAAATTACTAGACCAGATATCATGCATGTAGTTGGGATTTTTGGACATTTCCAAGCCAATCCAAAGGAATCACATCTTCAGGTAGTAAAGAGAATATTCAAATATCTCCAAGGAACCAAAGAATTTGGTGTATCGTATCCTAAATATGTTGATCTTACTCTTCATGCTTACACAAATGAAGATTGGGCTGGAAATGTTGATGACCGGAAAAGCACAACTGGAGGTGCATTTTATATGGGGCCCCGATTGGTATCTTGGTTCAACAAGAAACAAAGTTCCATTGCCTTATCTACAACAGAATCAAAATATGTGGTTGTTTCATCTTGTTTCACACAAATTCTATAGATGATGTAGACATTATAAGATATTCAAATTAAATGTTCTCCACCCATCTCCATCCTATGTGATAATACAACTGCTATTAGTATTTTGAAAAATCTTGTTATGCACTCCAAAACCAAACGTATTCCTATTAAGTATCACTTTCTACGAGAACAAGTGCTTGAGAAAAAGGTTAAATCACAGTATATTCCCTCCAAAGAACAAGCTTTTGATATATTTACTAAACATATTCCCATAGAGTCATTTGAATATCTGAGACAAAAATTGAGAGTTGTCTCTACCTCACTTTTATGTTAATATAGTTTTCTCAGTATACATGTGAAAATTCAGAAGTTTTCTTTCTGTACGTGGGTTTCATGAATTATAGTGCATATGTACGTGAGTTTCTTTGAAGATAAACACATATGTTATTCTCTAACAGAAAAAAGTGGGACAGACTGAAGAATAGACTCTGACATGTTGCTGACAGTTATGATTTGATTTGTCTGGGGTTGATGGGTGCAGTCCGTTGACATGGTATTCAGTTATGATTTTCTCATTGATATTTATCTAATTTATGAATATCCTTTTATGAAAGAGTTCTTGACAATGAACATGTAGCACAGGTTCAAGGGGAGAATTAGCCTTGCAAAGTATAATGCATTGTTGGCATTATGGTTGTTGAATTATGTTCAATTATCTCTTACTATTAAGGTCTTTTGGTCTTGGTTATAACAGTCATATATGTAATTTGATGTAAAGGTCACGTTAAGACCTATGATGTAAATATTATCACATTCAGTCATATATGGACTTTTAAGGTCATTTCAAATATGTAATCCCACTTGGTTGGGTCGTTGTGTTAAATATTGAAACCCACTTGGTTGGGTGGTTGAGTCAAATATGTAATCCCACTTGGTTGGGTGAGTGATGTATGTATGAGTCCTTGGTGATAGGAAAGGTCCTACTTTGTTCATTTATAGATTTTTTACTTCATTAAAAATATTTTTGAAGATTCAACATGTGCTCAGGGGGTGCATGGTTAGTATAACACATATTAGGTCTACAGAGCTCTTGTTTTCAGCATTGGCCCGCCCTTTTCAATTGATGTGGAAGGGGGATAGTAACTTGGTGTTTGAATATGCTTATGTTGATGTGTCTAACAGGTATTATAGGTTATGATGATCAAACACCAACATGGTTTCCATCAAGTCCAAAGGGGGAGATTGCTGGCAGTATGATGCATGCGTTGTCCTTGATGGAAAACCACTTGTAGGAGAACAAGTATATGGTAACAAGATGAGTTCACAGATCAATTTAGAGGAAAAAAAATGATGGATCATAATGATAGAGTTATGGGCCAGAGGTTTGCAGGTCATAACCAAAAGTTTGGTAAAGGTCAATATTTGAAGAAATATATGCGGGTTAGTCAAGTCCAAATCGCGTATACACACAGGTATAAATAATAAAATTCATGTACATGTTGGCACACTAATTGAATAATACCAAGGGTCTTTACCATGGTATTAGCGCATAATATGGAGCATAGTAATGGTTATTTTATCTCGTCCAAGATTACCACCAGCACTAGTGTGGTTTTGGCTCATGGTATTGGCTAAGGTTAAAGCTATATAAGGAGGATAAGATCAAAGTGTTAAGGCATGCATGTGAAATTTTTTTTGATGAATATTTCAATCTGAGGTATATTTGCATTGTAAGGGCCACAGTTGACATATAGATCTTAAATAATTATGCACCGATGAATACAATGATGGATCAGGATCACGAGACATGAAATGACTTTGCATTGTATGATATGCTCATGGATTGAATAGATCTAAGTATTGACGCATGTTTTTATATATGAATATTATGATTTGGGTCTTCCTGAATTTCTGAAGAGATTTGCAATTTTAGGTCAAAATTTGCAGATCTGTACACAGGTTGGTCTCAGTGAAGTCGCGTATACACGCAGGTTCATTACATCAAATTTGCGTACATAAAGGAAGGGTTTCTATTTATAAAAAATTGATCAACCTGATCATTGTTGTTGTATCTCTGTTGTCTATCAATGATGTCTTCATGTTGATCTCGATTGAATGATAATGTCTGAAGTAGATTTGGTTGAATGATGAAGTTGAATTTGGTTACATGATTGCTTGGTTGAAAATATTATTGATGCTGCTAAGTGTATGAGGGCTCTACATATTTTCAGGATAACATTTTTCAACTATGTGGTTGATTCTGAATAACAGGTTTTTGGTATATTGAGATCTATACACAACTTGTTTTACAGAAAAGTGTGTATAAACGCGGGTTTCCTTAAGTGAAGTCACTTATAAATTTTTGCATATGAATGATCAGGGTTGAAATTTAATTTGTGTATTGATGCAGTTCTTTGTTTTGGTTACAGTGATCTCATTATTATGGTTGATTTATGTAACTTTATTCTACAAGTCATGATGTATTAACGTAGGTGGATCCAATATGAAAATTTATGAAATGTGGTCCATGAATGGTGATGAGGGTTGGAGCCTTCAATAAGGGAGTCAAATCTTGCTGCGAGTAGTAACTGGTGATCAAATCAAGGGGGTTGAAGCTGCCTTCCAGTGGTTACTGGTAAACGAGATTAGGGGGTTGGATCTCCCTTCTTGTAGGAGCTAGAGAATTAGTGAAGGTTGTAGCCTTCAGTAGGTGGGTGCCTGCATACTCGCATGAGTCTGCACCAGTACATGAATGTAAAAAGTTTTTGATATTAATAAGATTTAAGACTGAGACAAAAACAACGAATATTTTCTCCCACATTGGGTTTCCACCTTAAATCTTGGTTTTCATGTGTGTTTCTTATGTGTGATTCTTTATTATGTTCTTAATGCACATGCTTACTTCTTGTAAAATGCCTGATGAATCTCTTACATTCTAGTTAAGTTAAACAGATAAAGAATTAGTTGTTTTACAAGTTTACTAAGCATACTCTAGTTTATTTTATAACAGTCGCGTACATATGCGAGTTGGGTTCAGTAAAGTTGCGTACATAATTATTAATGTGAGTTTTAAATACTGATTCACCCCCCCCCCCCCCTTCCAGTATTCTTTTCAACAACAACCAGAACAACATTGGACATTTTCCTTTCACACATGACATGAGTTTCTTTTTCCTCTTTTTTTGTTGAAATATATACAAAACTTGTCTCTCTAACTATATATATATATATATATATTAAAGTACACTCAAGATTATTATAGTTGAATGATGAATTTTATTAGTTATTAGTTTACACAAACGCAAAGGAGAAACTCCTCAAATCTAAACCATCATGAGTATTAGAGTAGTTGTGTTGAGGTGAATGATCCATCGTGTATATTCGAAGTCTATAATTTGTGATTTCGTTAATGATTTTTTGGCGAGGTGGTAAAGTAAACCTTGTATTTGAAATGTAATCCGTTGTCATGCCACCGTGAAGGAAGAGAACCTTGTAGACATTGCATCATGTATTCTTTATACGATTTCGTAAGAAACCAAATGATCTATTTCTATCAATTGTCCCCATGATTTCTTGCCAAAGGTATGATTGATCGACTACCTTCAAGGCATGCTAGTCTCATACACAAAGGATTTTATCTTTTGACAAATAAATTTTCATGATCTATGGTTGAAATAGATATGGGGTCAGTTTCATTGAAAAACCATCATAGAAACTATAGTTTGGTATTTTTGCATCCAATTCCCTATCACACATCAAATTTGAACAATAATTCATGTTCAATATATCACATGTATATACAGCTCAATATCGATGATCACAGTGTCATGCTAACACAAGTTAGGTGTCATAAAAAACTCCAACGGGTGTACCTTCCTCTTCACAAGCTCCATGAATCTTCCTTATGCAATATCCCAAGACTCAAAATTATTTTTATATAGACTAAAGCGATACAACCAATTGGAATTATCTTCGAGTACAAATCACTCTCCATCGTTGTAGAAATTATGTTTTATATTTTCAATTTCTATTTAAGTTTTAATCAAAATCACAAGACACAAACATACCTACTGCTCTGCGGAATTCAATTCCCAATTTAGAACTTCAATCACAAATATGAAATGAGACATAACACACATGCACAAAATATTTTTTTCGGGGAAATAAATATGCTGAAATACCCCAATGTGTGCTTGCATTAATATGATGAATAAAGATGTATTACAATTTCTTTGCTCAACTAAGCACAAACTGCAAGTGAATAACCTATCTCTCTGCTCACTAAGAAGATATAACCCAGAATTAGTCAATTTCTACCTCTTATTGAGCCCCTATTTACTTTTGCAATTAGGCCCCTATTATTTTTGGAAATTCTTCAAATTGATTGCACAATTCCCAAGGTTGATCATTTGACCACATGCAACACTTGTACACTCAAGACTAGTATACAGCCAATGCTACACTACGTTAGAATCTCCACCACGGGTGGGGAACTTAAATTCTCTACATGCACTAGATTTTTTGGTCTGATTGATTAGTTAACTGGATGATCACTGAGTTTGACTTAAGTCCCACTGCACAACTGACCTTCCACTAGTTCCTCCAACAAATATAACTAGTTTAACTGAAAACAATTTGAAATAATTGACCTTGATTGATACAAATTAGAAATCAAGCATGATTAACTAAACTCTAACTCCTCTAACTCAAATTGAATGAGCTAACTGAGTGACATGAGCCATGTCACCTCATTTAACTACATCCAAGTTTTCTGTTGATATGGAAATTTGAATTTTCCCAATTTGACCAAGGAAAAATCAAATTGAGTATTTCTTTCTACACTTTTCAACACTCCCTCTTAGCAAGAAAGGGATTATCAACCACCCTTATCCTACACCCGTGGAACTCAAAATTCCATCTTGGCAAGGCTTTGTCAAAATGTTAGTATGTTGTTCCTCTATCGGATTATATTGAAGCAACATTATCCACCTCTATACATAATCATGTAGATGGTGATATCAGATATCTATATTTTTGGATCGATCCTGAAATATAGGATTCTCAGATAGCTTGATGCAACTCTGATTATCATAGTAGATCACATTTGGATCCATCATTTGACCAAATAGTCCCACTAGTATCTTTCTCATCTGGATCGCCTCACATGCTACTTGACTTGTAGCCAGGTATTCTGCTTCTGTCGAGCTAAGTGCCACGTATCTTTACTTCCTTCTATAACAGGAAACCATTGTGGGCCCAACATTGAAAATTCCACTTGATGTACTCTTTCTTTCTAATGGACTCCCCACCCAATCTACATCTTTGAATCCAAACAACTTCACTCCCTATATCAACATGTACCATAGTCCAAACTAGGAAATTCCTCTGAGGTATTGTAAAACATGCTTACCCACCTTTAAACAAAATTTGGTTGACCTAACTATAGCTTGGATCAACTGGTTTACTGCATATCACATATCTTCTTGTTTGTTCACAAGATAGATCAGTGAACCCACTAGCTGCCGATAAATGGTAGAATCCACTTCTTCACCTGAAGTGGCATCCACCTTCCTATAGTTGGTCTCTAGAGGTGTCTCCATGGATTTGCAAATATCCATGCAGAATCTTTACAATATCTCATTTACATACTTTCCTTGAGAGACAAACAATTCCCCATCGCCTGTCCATACTTCCAAGATGAGGAAGTAGTGCATGAGACCCATGTCCTTCATTTCAAATTATTTTGCAAGGTCCTCCTTGCAAGATATGATCAACTATTCATCACTAGTTAAAATACAATCATAAACATATAAGAATATAATGAGCAATGTATCTTATACCAAGATACGATAGAGGTTTGCATCTGCTTCAGTTTTGGTGAAGCCCAAACTGGTGAGATAGTTGTCGATCCTGGTGTACCAAGCACGATGTGCTTGTTTAAGACCGTACAATTCTCGCTTGAGTCTGCATAGATGAGAATCCCGATCAAATGTATAAAAGCATTTTTTTTGCTCGATTTACACCTCATCCTCAATAAAACCATTGATAATTTATTTTTTTACATCCATCTAGTGGATCTTCCACCCCATCTCTACAGCCAGAGAAAGAATTGATCTAATGGATGATTACCTTGCTATAGGAGAAAAGGTCTGCCCATAGTCAATTCCTTCAACTTGAGAGTACCTCTTGGCCACAAATTTGGCCTTACACTTCTCTATGCTTAACCTTGAAGATGCATCTCGAACCCACAACTGATTTATCTCCTAGTCATTGGACCACTTCTCAAAAATTGTTCTTTACAATGGATTCATATTCCTCCACCATTGCATCAATCCATATAGGTTTCTCTAATTCTTCCTCGAGATAGGATGGCTTAGTATCTACAAGCTCAGTCATGAAATCCATGTAGCCATTGTATCGATTAGGTGACCTTCTCTGCCTGCTAAAAATTGAAGGAGCACCCACATTCTCCCTCACATATTGCACAAGTCTCTCAGCTTCTTTGGTTTTTTTTCTACATTCTCTAGATGGTACTGATTGAGTGGATATATCCATTCTCTTCTCCTCACTTTGTGGTTTCTCCACAACTTCCTGAGGATCCTCCTTTTGAGCTAAAATCTCCCCTTCTCGTGGGATATGAAGCTTCCTCTCAAGAGAGCACCACATCAATTTATCCTCATCAATTTTTACATCCTTTTATACAACTGTCATTATGAGGGATGGAAATTTTATGTTTAACCCACAAATACCCCCAGCTCTGCTATAATTTCAATATTATTCCTTAACTATTTGGAGACATGGCAGTAAACATAGGTTCCAAAAATCCTGAAGTGTGACACATCCAATTTTATCCTTGCGAAAGCCTCCTCTCATGTAGTCATTCTGAGAATATGATGGGGACTTTGGTTCTGAAAATAGACTGCTGATTTGCATGCCTCAATCCACAAATGGAAAGGTAGGCCTTGGTCATGAAAAATCACCCCCGTTTCTCCCACAATTCTATGGTTCTTTCTCTCAGCCACCCCATTTTGCTGTGGGTTGTGGGATGTTTTTAACTCTCGTCGAATTCCTTCTCTTGCACAAAAGTTTTTAAATTCATTCAACATGTACTCACCTCCATTTTCTCTCATGAGATCCTTCACATTATTTTTGGTTTCTTTCTAAACCAATTGCTTGAATTCTACAAACTTGGATAATGTATCCTCTTTATTCCACGTGTATAAGATCCAACACTTATGTGAAAAGTCATTAATAAAAATGAAAAAAAAAATTGGTGATGAAGGATGTCGAGAGAGGTCCACAGACATTTGAGTGGATCCTTTTTGTGAAATGTATGTGATTTTATCTCTCGATCATGGAATTTGGATTTTGTGTACCTCCCCAAAGTACATCCTTTGCATACATCTTGCTTCTCAAGTGCACCTTTGGGGAGGCTTGTGGTTATTTTTTGCATAATATTTAGGGTGCTATGATGAAATGGCCCAGCCTTATGTGCCAAAGTTCATTGACATCGTGGCTCTGCACCTTCTCCACCTTAATGCTTAATGCAACACAATCTTCCACATCTAGCTTATACAGGTTCTTCACATGAACCTCGATATGCTTCACCTATCCCATGGCTATGTGTCTCAGGAATTATTTTCCTTTTTTGAAGATCACATCATAACCACAGTCTTCCAAAACTGCAACAAAGATGATTTTTTTTTTTAGGTCCATAATGAACATGAAATCATTGATCCTTAGAGGAGAGTCTGACTCCCTTTGGAAGGTGATTGTACCAAACCCGGTCACGCTATACCTTTTTTCATCCCCCAACTCAATGTGTATCTGCAAATATTTTTCTTCTAGGTCACTGAAAATGTCTCTACACCTTGCCATGTGGAAGGAGCCACCTGATTCCAAGTACCACACACTCCCCGTCACTGTGTTAGCCATGCATGTGATAAGGGTAAAGTCAAGCTCGAAATTTGAAGCCAAGGCTTCACCTGCTACTCCTCCTGAGGTCTTATTGCTTTCCTTTTTGTGTGGACATTTCACGGCATAATGCTTGAATTCATGACAATGGAATCATTTAATTTTGGGAAAATATTTATTATTGCCCCTTGGCTGGATATTGGTTTGGTTTGAGATTTCTTCCCTTTTCCCTTCTTTCCCTTTCCAACCAATGCAACTTTTTATTCATCCTCTCCCTTGGATGAAGTCCCATCTCTGGTATTTCACCTTATTTCCTCATGTACAAAATCAAGCCATAAGCGTTCCCAATTCGGTAGTTTCTCCCTCCCATTCACCAAATCTTGATATTTATGCCAGCTCTTGGGAAGGCCCAGAAGGGCTAGGCTTACAAAGTCATCATCTGAAATAGTAACACCAATGTGTGCAAGCTCATCACAAAATATTGTGACACTGCTCAGGTACTGTTGAATAGTGTCATTCTTCTGAATCTTGATATTTTGAACTTTATCCTTGAGCACCAATTTCCTATGGTCACTTCTATTCTAGAACAGATCTGGCAGTGCTTGCCACATTGCATAAGGAGTTTATTTCCCATGGATATTGGTGAAAATGTGGTCCTGTACTCCCTCCAATATTATTCTCCTCGGCTTGGCATATTTCTTCCATTGAGCAAGGTTATGGGCATCATATTCCGCTGGTTTTTCAATATTTTTCTTGATGTATTCTAGCGATCCATTTTCATCCAATATTTCCTCCATGAAATCCTTCCATGCGATAAAATTATATTTGTCTTCCAAGGCATACTCTAGCCTCAGTCCATTGAAGGCCATATTCTCATCTTTGAAGAGATCCTGTTGCACTGAACTTCAAATTTGATTCTCCTGAGAAACAACTTTGAAATTCCTGCTCTAATTTGAATCATGATCTGATTACCATGTATAAATTATGTTGTATATTTGCAACTTCTCATGAATTTTTAATCAAAATCACAAGACACAAACCTACTCTATTGTTTTGTGGAATTCAATTCAAAATTTAGAACATCAATCACAAACATGCAATGAGAAATAACACACATTCACACAATATTTTTTATGGGATATAAATCTATTGAAAACCCCAATGTCTGCTTACATTAATCTGATGAATAAAGGTGTATTAATATTTCTTTTCTCAACCGAGCATAACCTGAAAGTGAATAAAATATATCTCTGCTCACTGAGAAGCTCTGACCCAAAATTAGTCAATTTATTCCTCTGCTTGAGCCTATGTTTTCTTGGCAATTCCTTGAGAAAACATGCCCTTATTGTTTAGTAATTTTCTCAAATTGATTGTGCAATTCACAAGGTTGATGATTTGACTGCATGCAACATCTGTACACTCAAGAATAGTTTATAACGGATGTTGCACTGCCTTGGAATCTCTACCACAGGTGGGGAACTTGAATTATCTACATGTACTAGCTATTTTGGGTTGATTGATCAGTTAACTGGATCATAACTAATTTTAACTGAAATCCCATTTCACAACTGGCCTTCCACTAGTTCCTCCAACAATTAGAACTAGTTTAACTAAAAACAACTTGAAATAACTGGCCTTGATTGCTACAAATTAGCAATCACACATGTTTAACTAAACTCTAACTCCTCTAGCTTGAGTTTAATGAGCTAACTAAGTAATAAGAGCCATGTCACATCAGTTAAATGCATCCAAGTTGTCTATTGATGTGGAAATTCGAATTTTCCCAATTTGACCAAGGAAAAATGAAATTGAGAATTACTTGCTGCATTTTTAAAAAATCACATAAGTTGAAAACCCTTTGTGATTCAGATAGAAGATGGGGTCAGAGATGGCATATGTAGAGTGAAATTCGTTTGAGATTTAACATAGGTTGCAATTCATTTGAGTCAATATGTAGGTTATTATTTGTTGGATACAAAATGTTAGTGGAAATTATTTTAAAGCATAAATCCTTTGGATAGATTTTTAACTACAATGATAGATTTTTGTGTCACTCTATGCCAACTTACTGATTTCCCTTTTTATCATTATAGTTCGCTCAATGTCATGGAGATGGGGATACCAAATGTAGGTTTTAACCCATACAGAGACTTCTTCAGCCTGCATACCAGTTCTTTCTTACCCTTCACCATAAAGCCTTCAGGTTGCTTCATGTAGATCTCCTCTTCTAAATCCCCATGAAGAAAAGTTGTCTTCACATCCATCTGTTCTATCTCAAAATCAAATGCAACAGTAACAGATAAAATTAATCTAATAGAAGTAACTTTGGCGACAGGAGAAAAAATATCACCAAAATCAATTCCCGTCACCTGGGAAAAACCTTTCGCTACCAACCGAGCTTTGTATTTCTCCACCTTGCCTTCTACATTCATCTTCTTCTTAAACACACATTTTCTCCTGATGGGCTTCCTTCCAACTGGAAACACCACCAGATCCCATGCCTCATTTTTTTGCAAGGATGCCATTTCATCAACCATGGCCTCCTTCTAGAGTTTTCCATCCTCTGAATCTACTGCCTCCCTGACAGTTCTGGGATCATCATCAGTTATAGTTAAGGAAAAACCTGAACATAAAGCAGATGGACTATACCTTTCTGGTTGCCTTCTTTCCCAAAATGATCTTCTAATAGCTGGAGTTTGTGGCTCTTCATCTTCTGAGTCTTCTTCTGTTGTAGAGTCTGATTCATCCTCCTTTAGCTCAAACTCTATCTTCTCAGGTTCCTTTGGTAGGACTTCATGTTTAACAACATCTTTCACTTCTATAAACACCACAGCTCGACTGTACACAACCTTCCTTGTTTCTGGGTTCCAAATCTTGTAACCCTTTAAACCATCCTTATACCCAATAAAGATGCACCTTTCAGATTTATTATCCAACTTGGTCCTTTTTTTCTTTGGAACCTGTACATATGCATCACATCCAAATACCCTTAGATGTGAAAGAGAGGGTTTCTTACCAGTCCATACCTCATGTGGAGTCTTATCCTCCAACACTGATGAAGGTGATGTGTTAACCAGGTAGCATGTAGTCTCCACTGCCTCTGCCCAGAATTCTTGTCCTAACCCTGTACCACTGAGCATGCTTCTTTCCTTTTCCATTAGTGTTCTGTTCATTCTTTCTGCAACTCCGTTTTTCTGAGGTGTGTATGGAGTAGTCTTTTGTTGTGCTATACCACACTTCCTACATAACGCTTCAAATTCCTTCTTGCAGAACTCCCCACCATTATCTGTCCTCAGCGCCTTTATCTTCTTCTCTGTATGGTTTTCCACCAGAGCCTTAAATTCTTTAAATATGTCAAAAGCTTCAGATTTCTTCCTCAAGAAATATATCCATGTATCCCTTGAGAAGTCATCTATGAATGAAACATAGTACATAGACTTTCCCAGTGATGGAACTGACACAGGTCCAAACACATCACTGTGCACAAGTTCTAATATCTTGTTCGCCCTCTTAGCACCAGAAGGAAAACTCACCCGATTCTGCTTCCCATACACACAATTTTCATAGAAATAAAAATCCAGAGAGAAATTAGACATACCTTCTACCATACCATTTCTGTACAGTATCCGAAGGCCCTTCTCTCCATTATGTCCAAGCCTTTTATGCCATAGCATGGTCTTTTCTCCAGAGACAGCTAGGCTTTCCGCTCCACTTTCAGGAACCACAGAACTGTTACACCCATCAATAATAGTGCTATATTGTAGCTTGTATAGAGTTCCAGTCCAAACTCCCCGCATTAATACCAGTGCTCCCCGAACCATCTTGCAGGCATTTTTCTCGAACACTGTTTTTACACCTGCATCATCCATCTTGCTTATAGAAATTAGATTTCTGGCCAATGCACGAATATGAAGAACATCAGGAAGTGTTCTAATCCTTCCACCTTGCAGCTTCACCTTCACCTTCCCACGTCCGACGATTCTCGCTTTCCTATCATCCCCTAGGAAGACATCATCGCCATCATAATTCTCATACTCGCAGAACCACTCCTAATGGGGAGTGAAGTGAAAGGATGCACCTGAGTCAATCAACCATGACTCATGATCTACATGTGTATTTGAAGAAGAAGCCAAATACATCTCCACCCTTCAGGAGAGTGTGGTTTTATACGAAACCGGGTGGTTTCAGGATCCACTTTCCCTTCTGTTTCAGATTTGCCTCTCTTTTGTAGTACCCCTTCCTTTCCGCATTTCCGGCATACCTTTAAACTTTCCGGGCTCTTGGTCTCCCTCTAGGTTGGCTTGTCCTCAGAACATGTTCTTGTTTGTTTGGGATACTTCTTATCTGAGATAAGGCATCTCCACCACGGCCCTCCATATTTCTCCGTCTCATTTTCCACTCGACAGCAAAGGTGAGACAATGCCATCAAAATTCAAGGTAGTTGTATTGCTACTTATTGCAATAACCAGACTGTCCCACGAGTCTGGTAGAGAACACAACAAACTGATGCACTTATCTTCATCTGAGATTTTAATATCAACAGATGACAGCTGACTTACCACAGTATTGAAGGCGTTCAGATGCTCTGTCACCGAGTCTCCATCCTTCATCCTCAGGTTATACAAATTTTTCCATAGGAACAACTTATTCACCAGAGACTTAGATTGGTACAAAGTCCCAAGTTTTTCCCACAAATTCTTAGCTTCCGCAGATACATTCAACAATATTGAATCTGAGGACACAACCATATTGCTCTTAGCCTTCGATCCCGATTTCTTCCGGTCTTCATCGACATTTTCGTTGGTTTAGTACCTGGATCTACCGCGATCCACTGATCTTTATCCACCAGCAGATCCTCCATCTTGAGCTTCCACAACTCAAAACTCTAACCATTAAATTTCTCGATCTCTATCTTTCCGCCGCTCGCCATCTTTTTTCACCGCGAGAATCGATCCCACGGATCTCCCATTGAACAAGGTCTACCTCAGGCCTGAGAAAAAAACCCTCAGCAACAAAGGCATCTCCTTGAAGCTGAAACAACTCCGATACCAAATGTAGGTTTTAACCCTAAACAAAAATTATCTACACACAAATCTTATAATGAAAATCAAGCTGGTCGTCCTGATTTGGGATCTAGGGGAAAATCTATGTGTTTATCTATTTTATGTTTTATGCTCTCGCTATTGTTTATTTTATATTATAAGATTCGTGTGTAGATAATTTCTGTTCAGGGTTAAAACCTACATTTGGTACCAACTCATCTCATCGACTCATCTCCACTACATATGTATGTCTGCTAAGAAATGGAAATATGATGTCCATAAGATAGTCTAGAGCATGAAATTCTCCACTTATAATTGAATTTAACTTTCATCACATTAAAATAATATTTATCATAGTGCATTATCATAACCTTCATCACAATCTTTAACATAGTCTTCATCACAACCTTTAATTGCATTCTTGTGATTGGCTTTGTATAAGAACTTTAAATTAGTTTATCCAACTCGAAGATAGTAGCAAGATTACTAATGACACCCTTATGGTCTCCCAGTCCATATTTATTCCAACCAAACAAACAATATGCATTTACAAAACATATCCCATTCATTTTGGATGTATTGTGAATTAGGATCAAATTCAAGAGTTTTAGTCAATTCTTTGACAAGTTCGTTGTTTGGAGAAACCAAATCTTTGGCCATAAGACTAGACCTGTCAAAACACATTGCAGGAAGATAACTACTTTGAACACAATATAATCTCACTGCTAAGACAATTAGTAAATATTTTGAGGACTTCCAAGAATACAATCTTTAATTTTTCTTTCGTTTTAAAGCGTGTTTGTGTGCGAATGAAAATCTTTCATTTCCTCATATAAGAAATACAAAGATGAGATTAATAATTTGAATGTTGAACTTTGAATGTACAATACAAGAAAAATATTGCAAGCTCAAACTATTTGAGTAAGCTATTTTCAACTAAACACACTTGGAAAACTCTAGAAGAAACCTTTAAGAGATTATGAAAATAAAAATGATAAGAATGCTTCAATTTTCTTTCCTTAAAGAGCGATATGAAATGTAATATGTGGAGCTTTGAAGACTCAATCTTGAATACGTGGACAAACCTTTTCCTCAAACCAATTTAACTTATTAGCATATGGATTAACTTAATGACTAATAATGACAATGTAATTACTTGTGACTAAAATTGCCATGAAATACTCAATATAATTCAATCTTAAAGATGAAAATTTGGGAATGAGGATCAAATTAACACATGGTTGAAATCTTCATCCATAACATGTTAGTAAAGAGCTTTCAAGGTGCATGAGTAAAACAACATCTTGACAAACCCTAATCCATTCAGAAGAAAATAGACCAAGGTGAAGCAAGGTAGCATAGGCAATATGCCTTGTAAAAACATGAGAAACCATAGCCCTCAATGATAGTTGGGCTATTTAAGGATTTGACCAATCCAAGACACAACCTTAGTCATTATAGGAAATTTCAGCTGAAAAGTGGCCTCCTAAGGAAAAATAATAAAACAATAGTTAAAATAATAAAAAAAGAGTTATGAATTTTGGAGGGAAAAAAAGAAAACTACTTTTTGAATTGTATTTTTGACTTATCTCCTTATAGGTTTACTCAAATTTCAAGTGTAGACATTCGTTGGATACGAAATTAAATTCCACATCAAACGAGTACCAATTATGCATACTTTTGAGAAAACCCACATTGATAAAAAATTAAGATACATTAAAAAAACATGTTGAACACACTTTTTTAATGTATTTTCATTTTTTATCAATGCGGGTCTTCTCAAAAGTATGCATAATGGGTACTCATTGGATTTAGAATTTAATTCCACATCCAACAAGTGTCTGCACTTGAAATCTGTGTAAACCTATAAGGAGATAAATAAAATATACAATTAAAAAAAGTAGTTTTTCTTCTTTTCCCTCAAAAATATTTACATGTACCTCTTTTTAAATTTAAAGGATTTTGATTGGTTTACATATTAAGATATGGAAATTATGTGAAAAATTCATGGGTAATTTTAGGCTAATATTTTCTCTAATGTGTTAAAACCTTGAAAAACATAGGGGGACCAAAAATTTGGGTATCCAGACTAAAAAATTTGGGGGCCTGGTGTTGTAGCAGATACAACATGTTATTTTCAACAATGTAGTTTGAAATTTCAATTAGATTTTGGTTTTTGATTGGTTATGATCTTGGATCAATTTCTGATATATTTTGAAAATTTAGGTTAGTTTAAAATGAGTAAAACCTTACATGTGGAGTAGGTTTTAACCCTGTACATAAATTATCTGCAAACGAATTCTTAAAAATAGAAAATAAAAAATAGCGAGAGCATAAAACATAAAACATATATACACACATATTTTCCCCTAGATCCCAAACTAGGATTACCAACTTGATTTTTCATTATATTCCATTTAGTGTTACAACACATATATATACTCAATGAAGAATTCATAAACCCCAATCCATTAACCCTGGATTAGAACATAACCGTAGACGTTCCTTTGACAGGATCTACAAAATACCATGAATTCAGTTTCAGTTTATGCCTAAATATGTAGCTTACTCCCGCCTAATCTGAGGGTCTATGATTAACTTACTCACTCCTAATATAAGGGCTTATGTAACCATGTAGTTCATAGAAAACACTCTCCAATTGTCTCCTGTCATAGTGTTGGGTGATATGTAGAGCTTGATCTTGGAAGTGGTTAACCTGGCAAGGTGTGCCATCTGCACGACACTAACCTGTGGTTGTTAGGTCGAATATCAATATTAAATGAGGATTGAAACAATCAGGTGCAAATTGCTTCACAACCTTATCTTGGGAGTTCACATCCATATTCAAGGTTCAAATTTAATGTTTCTTTTCAGTTTCTCAACCTTAGTCAGGGTTCACTCTAAGGTTCGATCTCATCAAGATTTTAACTTTGTTAAAATAGGTTCCATAATGATACCAATAGTCTCAAGTAACATATTAATATAAATAATCCTTAAATTACAAAGTTTATTAGACTCTGATATCAATAATATTTGGCTTTGGTCGATCCACATTACTTAATACAAAATCTTTGTAGGTGTGTCATGCTTGGGTCCATTTTCACCCATGGCTTCTACATCAAAATCCCTGAAGCTGCATGTCGATTTGAAATAATTAATACAAAAACATTACAAGTGTGTTGTACCTGCATCTATTTATGGCCTTGGCTTCTACTTGAGAATCTCCAAAGCTATATGTCCTAGAGGAGTTTCTTTGTTCCTCAAAAGGAAACAAACCTAAAAAATGTTGACTAGTCTCTATAAAAAAAGGGTACAAGTTCATATAGACAATCTTAGCCTTATTTTTATTATGGCATTAAGATAACTTATTTTTGTATTTGGTAGGTGTATTGTTTTGGGGGATGTTCAAATATTAATACAGTTTGTTTCATTACTTCATTGCTTCTCTAATGCAAGTCCAGAGTATACAAGTGGTAATGATGTTACTCAGTTCTTTGACTCCATCCATAGCCTTAGCATTGTTTCACAATACCTTGAAGGTGAGACAAGCCTTGAGAGTACGTCTATATAGGTTGGTTCAGTTAAAAACATACAGAGATAAGAGAATATAAATGCTGATATTGGCTTGGTATTATACCATCCTAGTACTGAACCCAATGACTTGATCACAATGATGGAGCCATCCATAAATGATGAACATAAGGTCAACAATGCAAATTGTGAAACTTCCCCACCTGATTCCTCTCCTATTTCTGATGAATCGATAGAAAGAAATGATAAAATTGTATAACTAATAGATAAAACCCAACACCCTGATCATGCACCATAGTAAAACTATTTAGACATCTAGCATAGAGGCAAGCAAAGCATTTTAGGGCTCAACCAACCAACGATGTAGATGATTTTATGTCTCAAGTCCCAAAAACAATTGTGCAGATGAATCCTAAACCATTGAAATCCCCTTATAAGATAATATTAGTGTTGATTATGGTATATTCTATTCTCATCCTAGTACTGGACTCAATGACTTGATCACAAAGTTGAAGCCACCTAAAAATGACGATTATATATGATTGGACCTGAAACCAACCCAGATATAGTGCATTCAAGCATGACTCTCAACACTTGGAAGCTTATAAATTACTTTCAACAGATGATGAAAGTTAGTGATGATCGATGGGAAAACTCGGCCTTACAAAATACCTTCAATATAAAAATCAATTAAATATTTACACCAAAGGTGTCTCTTTTTTGAAATTGATCAGGCTAGGCATTTTCTACCTTTTCATCTCTAAGTTTACATACATAAATAAGTGCATATGTATATATGCTTATGCAGAAACAAGAATAAATATATCCATTGTCATATATGAGCTAAATAGCACATAATATCTGAACACCAATCAACATATAAAGATACACACGCCCAACTAAAAGTGAAACAGAAACAAAAAAAACATAAGAAGAAATCAACCCCAAATTCATAAATGCAATAGTTGGATATTTATTGGTTTTAATATTGTTCTTACGAAGATCAAGGCACACATGTTCTCACAGTGGGTCACTTGTATGTCCACATTAACCAGTTATGAATTCTTATCAATAATTAATAGGTGTATCGTAAGGATTTAACCTCCATGAAATATTTTAGAATCTAGTTATGAATTCTTATTAATAATTATTAAGTAGATGTTAAGGATTTAAACTCCATGAAATATTCTATAATTTTCATAGTAGTATACACAAATCAATGATTGATATTTATCTTCAAAGAAGTTATGTAATTTTTATCCTTTTAATTAAAATAATTAATTAAAGAAAAATGTTATATGAACAAGTGTCATATGAAATGAGTTATGGTTTTTTGGGCATGTAGTATTGACAAGTCATAGTAATGACCCATGATATTATAACAAAGCCTATTTACAAATTAAGAATCTCCACGATAACGTAGGGATAAATATATTTAATTATTTTTTAATATCTAAATTAAAATTAACTTTGTTATTTATTTATTTTTAATGTTTTTGAAAAAGAATAATAATAATAATGATAATTTAATTTTAAGATTGTTGATAAATTAGATATTAAATTGATAAATGATACTTTTTCATTTAAATTTTATAAAGGTATATATATTTTAATCCTCTTTGAATTTGAACATATAACATTTTACCAAAGAAACACATACTCTTAACTGTTGTTTTATATATATATTAAATTTCTCTCCTTTATATTTATACTTTGTTAATATGAAATTGAGATTTATAATTTCTCCATTCCACAATAAAAACAAATATATGTAAAATAAACAATTCAATAATGTGAAAATTTCCCAAACTATAAATGCATATCATATACCTAGTAGGTACTCCAAATCAAGAGTGAGGAGTGTTTACTTATTGTTTCAAATTAAAAATGGGGAAAATGTTTACTCACTCATTATTAAAGAAAAGTAAAGCATAATAAAAAAATTATTAACACTTTAACAATCAAGTGATGGAAAAATTATTACATCAATTAAATAACTCACTTTCATTTAAACTAGATATTTCCAATTAAAATAATATATTCTAAAAAAAAAATTGTAAGTCAAAGTTTTTTCATTATTCAACAAGCATATACAAAGATGTCAAAATGCATGTGGTCTCACCTCGACCAAGTTTGTTTACCAATGTTATTACCATGCTACATACAAAAAGAAAAATTCCCAATAAAGAGATTCACAACCTTATAGGCCTTACATACGAGAAAACAAAAAGGACTAGAAAGACACTCGTTACCATAATTAGTCATCAAAAGTTATTGAAGCGGGATTATCT
The DNA here is from genome assembly GCA_034641835.2 of Pinus albicaulis. Taxonomy (NCBI): domain Eukaryota; kingdom Viridiplantae; phylum Streptophyta; class Pinopsida; order Pinales; family Pinaceae; genus Pinus; species Pinus albicaulis. The sequence goes on along the minus strand of CM076583.1, from coordinate 473,052,899 downwards.
GGCCCCATTCCTAGAGGAAGAGGAGGATGGTAGAGGAAGTTGACATGTTGGTCAAAGTGAGCAAGCCAAGCTTCCAACTTTTCGATCTTCTCAGTTAACTGATTCTTCCCACGCTAGACAACCACAATTCTTTTACAGACATGGCATTGAAAATAGTGGAATTGCTTAAGATTTTCCATAAATGCCTCATGTTCCTCCCTCTAGACCCTATCATGAGATTCTAGAATGTCTATGATAGATTGGACCATCACTTAGAGCACCGTAGTTCTCCCAGCACGCCTAGCAAATGCACGTCCAACTGAACCCACACCACCGAAATTGCTGCTCCGCCCCCGTGTGCTCGAGACTCGGTCACGAACCGTTCCCCTACATGTGCTGCATGCTCCACAACCACTCTAAGCCAATACCTTACTACCCCTGCCAACCATAGGGCCGATCGAATACCTTCACCCACTACGTGCTCCACGACCCCCACGAACAAATTCGTGCACAATTATGGCACCTTGGATGCTGCTATCACCATATGCTCTCACACCGCCACCCCAGAATCCATATGACACAATTCACCCCTCCCCAAGACAAGATCCTTTCGCCTTTGCCTGAATAGGGGAACAAAAGCAACACATACTTGGGTTCATGCTGGTGGTCGTGTCGAAACCCAAACCCCTGAGGCTAACCCAAATCCACAGGAAGGATCACCTAATCAAACCCAACACCACACACCTAGAAACAATGCACACTACGAATCGACCACCCTCCACTAGAAACTCAACATTCCACACAAAAAATAGAGAAGGCAAGGTAACCTATTCATGATAGAACTTGCAGGAAACCCCTCCCCTGGAAAAGTTAGAAGGACACCTCCCAGCTATGCACAAGAAGAACTGGAATTTTAGGTTCCTAGAAACCGGACCAATGCCAAAGACACTAGGCTTCACCGAAGGGAATTCTTCTATCAATGACCCGAGGAAGGAAAATGCAAGCAATGCCTATGCTAGAGAGCCAAAACAACACCAGCGCTAAAAACTACGCCCGAGAAAAAATACCACCACCAGAAGCTAAAGCGCAACTTATAAAATAAACAAACACCTTACACAGACAAATGAAGGATCACCACCCTGAATGCCAAAGAAAGATTCCATGCAGGCTCAAAACATCAACACCCAGAACCAACCATATCTTCAAACAACACACCCTCCAACCAAGGAATGAAAGGGAAGCTTCACCCAGAGCAATAGGGAAAGAGTTGTTACCTTATTGAGCCCGCAAGAGGAGCGATAAAGAAAAGACCACCACCATACCCGCACGACCCTAAGAAATGATAACATAGGTAAATTTGTATCCCTCAATGAGCCAAGAAACACCTAGTCTACTCCATGTGCCATACTACTTAACCATTGTAACATTAGCATGATTTATCCTTGAAACGATATTATTCCTTTGCCCGCATGTGAAGGAATATGTTTCACACATTCGAATGTAGAGCAATTAACAACAACGTGATGGAAGGGTTGAATGCCTTCCATCCTCCACTCATACCTTATTACAAATGTCATTCTTCACATGACGTATGGTTCCAAGTGTATGACACCCCCATTGGGGATAATTATTTTATTTTTTAAATATAATTACTTTTTAAGTTATTTATAAAAAGTCTCCAGTTATCAAATTCACTTTTAATTAGCATTATTTTTTTTTAAATCACATTTAAATCTTTATATTAATAAAAACTTGATAACCTTACTTTTTACAATTATATTACATATTTAAATTACTAAGACATAAGAAATAAATATGCATCACTATAATATGACATTGAAAATAAAATATAAAGAAGTGTCTCATGCAATCAAGTACCGAAATCATTAATACTTTTACAAGAAAATAGTTCTTATTTTATTAAAATATAATGAATTATCTTCATCTTGGAAATAGGAATGGTACAAGAGTTTTACATAGGTTGATTTTGGTACATGTAATGTGCATTCATATGTTTATTTCTATATCATAAGTAAAAAATAAATATATTCATTTTTAGGATGTGATTATGGAGCTTCATGTTCAAAATCCATGATATCTATGATGTAGTGAGGAACAAACACCTTAAATTAAATTTGATTTAAACAAGTCATTTTTGTCATGGCTTTTTACACTATTCTTGATGCTAGCATATTAATGAATATGATAAGATTTACATTAAATTATGTATTTTTAAATATTTTCTTTAGGTGTTTAAGGGATTTTTTTAGGTAGAATGATATAAAATGTTTAATTTAAAAATTAAATGGGATTAATTTTGATTTTTTCAACCAATTTGTAATTGGATCATAACCTAACCAATTTTTTTATATAACAAGAAATATCTAAATTTTTGGTAGTTCTTATAGAAATTTAGGATTTGGGGATTCTTAAGATAACTCCCACACAAAATTGCTTTAACTAATTATGATATAGCTCACTTTAAATTGTGTTAAACCTAAGACGTTATTAAGTATGTTTTTGTTTATGAATGACCATCCTTGACATAAAGACTTCTTAACTACAATTAACTTACATGGCCATTCGTTATTGTGGGACTCGCACGAGCTGTGCAAAGGCAACTGTAATTACTTCTAGAAAGATGAGAAAGAAAATTTTAACATCCACAATGCTAAAGATAGCCTATGGGGCCTCTTTTAGACTGCAAAACTTGAAAAAAAGCATACACCTCAAGAGATTTAATCCTCTTCAAAATGGATATATATTGGTTCTATATATACATATAAAGTTTGTAACTTTTCATTTTATGAATGCATAAATGGATACAATGCCTTGAAATTTTACTTGGACACTTGGATTGTGTGAACTACACCACATAAATTTGCAATTCCAACAAATCTTTGCTAAACAAAATTTACATTTAAATTTAAAACTTGAATTAATGGCTCCAAATTAATTTAAATTTTTTAAAAAGAAATAGCTAAAATTCTAAAACAAACTCATTCTTTATATTGATTGTAGAATATCTTAGAATCTGAAAATCATTCTAGTGACCTTATTCTTGATTGGAAAAAAATTATTTAACCATATAGTTTGAGCAACATTTTCACATCAAATCATAAAAAAAATTAAAAAGACTTATTGGACTGAAAAAGTATATATGTATGAAGTGAAATGGGTCCACTTGCAGCTTTACTGGACAGCCAGTCTTACACAAGGCACGCAAAAGTAACGTGTATCATAATTATTTGGTTCCACTTTAAAAGTAACATATGCTCACCATAATTTAAAATTATTCCGTCTCTTTACCTTTTTTTTTGTCATGTGACTTGCACTTCCCATCATAATACAATGGTACATCATACGTCACGGTTCCATAAGTATTTATTTTTAATATTATTTATAAATATTTAATTGTTATCTTAATATTTAGATGGTTATAGAGTAAGTATGTTGCATTTTTTTAAGTGTAAATTTACTTAAAAATGCAACATACTTACTCTATAATCATTTAAATTTAATTAAATATTTAAATTAATATTAATATAAAAAAAAAATTATATATATATTTAAAAAAATATATTTTAAATTAAAATTTATGTAAATTAATTAATTCTTTAGAATTCTAAATCTCTTGATATATTCAAAAATAAATTTTAAATAACTCGTATAGATCCATTTTTTTTACTAATCTAATATGAGCCAAGTGAAATTAAATTTATTCACGCCCAAACTTTTTAGATAGCAAAATACAATGTGTTATTTTTCATTGTTTAAATTGTATTTGTAAATGTTAAATAAAGTATATATAGAACCAAATAAACTTTTTAACCATAAAACTTAAATTTTTCATGACATTTACATAAAAAAAAAATTAAGGATATGTAATTGGCATTAAAATATTTTACCTAACATGTACATCTAGACATTTTATTATGCAAATTAAAATGTTTTTTTTATTATTAATATATTTTTAAGTATATGTGAATATTAATTCGTATTAAAATATTTTATTGATAACCTACATTGAATATTTTTTATATACAATATTAAAATATTTTATTTTAACATCTTTATTTTAATCCGATAATTTTTTTTTCAAAAATTAGGTAGTTGGAGTGTTTGAATTGCATTTTTTAATGGTGGAAATGGATTCAGCACCATCAAAAACCCTTAGAGCATCCAAACTAGCAAGCTGCCAGTCGTCTCAAGGAGCCACACACAACAACCTCAACCAACTCTGAAAACACAGTATGAAGTTGAGATGGACATAAATTACTTAACATCGACATTTAAATTTGTTGAAATATTTTTGAAAAGTATAAGATTTAAACATCTTACTCACACTTTTTTTTTTAGAAGATCCTCCCTATTTTCAATTAAATCAAAAAAAGAAAAGCAAGTTACAATCAATATATATGTTGGATGGCCTCAACCTGTCCTTAGGAAACCATGTCTATTGGCCACCTCAAAGAGTTATAGGCCAACCAAAATTAATAAAGTTTGAACCTGATACTGTATGCCTTAACAAATTTTCTATCTATTACATTCAAAGACTTAATCAGAAAGTAACTGCTACTTGTAATATACATGTCAAAAAGACAAAAAAGAAAAGGATTTCATAAGAGTCAATCATCAGATGACTCGATAGGCACAGGGTCTTATCAACTTGGTTCATACTTTGCAGCTAACGTTCCAGTGCTTGACACTGGATGGCGGCATATCAACTTGGTTCATACTTTGCAGCTAACGTTCCATGAGGCCTAGACAAAAGTTCTAGCGATGTTGCAGAAAATAAATTTCTTGTGCATAATTTAAACGTCAAGCGTGTGCATAATTTTTCTAGCCAACACTTTCTGTTGAATGGTAATAGATTAATATTCATCATCCATGATTTATGCAAGATGATCCGCTATGTACATGATGGATATAAATCATCATCATCTGTACTGGGTTGGAATCCGTCCAAACAAGTCATCTCATAGTTAAACAAGTCCTCTCCCAGTGAATTGCGAGTGCAGGTTGAGGTGACAACAATTTAAAAAAATGCATTATACGTAATAGCGGGCCTGTATAATTTGAATTTGAAATAAAAAATGAGAGGGAGAATTTTTTATATTCATTTATTCATTTAAATTTTGAATTTAGTTTAACATTAGTTCTACGCAGTGCGCTAAAGTCCCTTTTTATCTGAAGCTAATTCTTGGTTGAGTTGATAGTAAGTAAAGAAGAATATTTTGACAAATCTAAAGACCCACGGTCTTGCAGTAGGAGGTGCGCTTAAAGCCCAAGGCTGGGGTATCAACTACGTGCCACCCCCACCTCAAGTCAGTGCCACCCCACCTATGTGCCACCCCACCCCTTTGGGTTCCACCTTTAGACCTTAGACCTTAGATCCCCTTTATTTAACTTTGGATAAAAATCATCTAATAAGGATTGATAAATTTGATTATTATATATCAAGTGAATTTATATATTACTTTATGAATATAGTTATTGGTACAAACTTCCAATTACATAAAATTTCAAGGAAAAAATTATCAATAGTGTTATGCTTCTTGCCTTGTTCTAATTATTAATAGTTAAAGGACACCATTAATATTAGAAGTGATTTGGATAATTTACTTGAATGAATAAATGTAATTAAACATGTAAGGTAAATGTAAGGTAAATTGACATGCTTAATATTTTGTTCAATTTTAATTTCTGTGTGTTTTATTATTTTGGATAATTTTTTAAGCTTTTTATAAATGACTTCTAACTTTTCTTGGAGAATGAGTTTAGAAAAATGGTATTTTTTTATGCCTAGGTTATCCAACGAACCATAGGAACATGAAGATTCATCTATAAGAAGCATGGTATTTTTCACACCACCCAAAATAAATTTCAAAAAAGACTAGCGTGGAATTGCATTTAGAAACCAAGAAAGATGTTTAAGCAAACAATCATTTGTCTTCAGGTTTTATATTTCCATGATATTTTACTGTGAGAGAAGATATGTGGCAACCCATATATATAAATAGTAGCATTTTGTTTTTTTGAGTCATAGTGTTCACTCTTTCATTAGTCAAATATTTTGGTTGAGATAAGTAAAAGAGTGTGAACATATGACTTCAGATGATGTATTTATTCAAATTCAAGTAAACAACTAAATAAGACTGGGTGTAAAAAAAATTGAGCATTAAACCATATAACCAATTCGTTCCATTTACAGATATTAGTTGATATGTCATTTTAATATTAAATATTATTTATTAATACACAACAATAGATTAAATTAGTGCATGCAATATTATTGTTGTGATTTATGAATTTGCAAGTTTCCTATGCACAATTTATACATAATATGGATGTTACAATATTTCAAGACAAACAACATTAATTTTTTATTATAACTTCACTTATGCTTTCATAATGTTAACTAATTAATAAAGTGATGACTAAAGTAATGTTGTGAAACCAGTACCAAAAAGAGAAGAAAAGAGATATCAACGCCTTAGAAATAAGCCACTTCGAGGGGGAAACCTCCAATACATTACATGAATGAAAAATTCTTCGATGGTACAAATGACAAAACCTTCTTTCTATATATAGGAGTCCATGGGGCCACAATGTCATCCTAGCCAACCTAACAATAATAATTTAAGGGCACAATAATAACAATATGGGGGTTACACGGGTACAACAATAACAATAAAGGGGCTACACTAACAACAATAAAGGAATATACTAGTAATATAAGGACCTAACATGCTCCTCTCCTTAAAAAAGGTGTTGTCCTCAACGCTTGAGTAGATCCGGGTGCTTTTTTATAAAATTCTCATCCTCCCATGTAGAATCTTCTGTGGGTAAGTTCTTCCATTTGATGAGATACTCTGAAATTGATCGATTTCGTAGTTGTCGAGTTCTTTTTTCCGTGACTGCTTCAGGGTTCCAATATGGTTTTTCCTTCCTCATCAAGTTCTGGCAATATTGTTTGAATTGGAATTTTGTCCCCTATAACCTTTTTTAAGCATGAAACATGGAAAATTGGATGCACTTGCGAAGAAGCAGGAAGCTCCAATTTGTATGCCATAGTACCAATATTTTGCAAAAACTTATAAGGACCATAGTATTTTGGTGATAATTTTTTATCCTTATTAGCTTGCTTGGGGGAAATTTGTTTGTATGGTTGTAGCCGTCAAAATACCCAGTCTCCCACATCAAAACTTCTCTCACTGCGATGTTGATCTGCCTGTTGTTTCATTCGATTTTGTGCCAAATTTAGGTTATCCTTTAAGAGTTGGAGAACTTATTGTTAATGCTCGATGTGATCCTCCACTGCTTGAACCATAGAATTTTCCCTTAAAGAAGATGTGATGGATGGTGGATGATATCCATAAAGTGCCATAAATGGGGTCATTTTTGCTACAGTATGGAAGGAAGTGTTATACCACCATTCAACCAGAGGTAACCACTTGACCCATTGTGCTTTCTTATCTGATACAAAACAACAAAGATATCCTTCCAAACATTTATTCATTATCTCTATTTGACCATCGGATTGAGGATAATAATATGAGCTATGAGCTAGTTGAGTACCCAAACAAGAAAATAATTCCGTCCAAAAATTTCCTGTAAAAATGGGATCTCTGTCACTTACAATAATCTTCGGGTTTCCATGTAGCTCTTGAATTATTTCCATAAATGCAGTAGCAACTATACTTGCTTTAAATGGATGAGATAATGCACAAAAGTTTGCATACTTGGTAAGTCTATCAACTACCACCATGATGACACTCCTTCCTTCGGACTTAGGGAAACCTTTGATAAAATCCATTGAAATCTCCTCCCAATGTTGACTTGGAATGGGTAAAGGTTGTAGAAGACTCGGGGTCTTAATTGTCTCCACTTTATTTTTCTGGCAAACCAAACATTCCGCCACAAACTTTTGAATATCAGATTTAAGGCCATCCCAAAAAAATTCTTTCTTCACCCTGTGGTAAGTTTTTAAAAATCCTGAGTGTCCTCCTAAAGGAGAAGTGTGCAATTCCAGAAGAATCTTTTGTTTAGTTGGGAATTCTTACAAAGATATAAGCGATCTTTGTACCATAAGGAATCATTTTTCCAACTAAATGTATCAGATGTACTAGGATCTTGCTGCAACTTTTGAATGAGTGTCCATACATCTTTGTCCTTCTTTCATTCATCTCTTGCTTCGGTTATCCAATCTGGTTGGATAATAGAAATGGCACAAAGCAATGCTTCCACCTCTTCATTCTTTCTTGAGAGTGCATCTGCAACAACATTTAGCTTCTCTTTTTTGTAGATTATTTCAAAGTCATAACCCAACATCTTTGTGACCCATTTTTGCTGCTCTTCTGAAGATAGTCTTTGTTCCAAAAAGTGTTTAAGACTATCATGATCAGTTTTTACCTTGAAGTGTCTTCCCATTAGGTAGGTTCGCCATTTCTTTAGTGCATGTAGTATTGCTAACATTTCCTTCTCATAAATAGGTTTCTGTAAATACTTTCCTTTGATTGGACGACTTTCAAAAGCAATGGGTCTTCCTTCTTGTATTAAAACAACACCAATTCCATTTCCTGAGGCATCACATTCCACAATAAAGGTTTTTGTGAAGTCTGGCGTAGCTAAGACCGGTGCTAGGCACATTGCCTCTTTAAGATGTTCAAAGGCCTTAGTTGCTTCAGGAGTCCATGAAAATGCATCTTTCTTCAACAATGTTGTTAGAGGTGATGCTATTCTCCCACAATTCTTAACAAACTTGCGATAATACCCTGTTAACCTGAGAAATCCTTGCAACTGCTTTATGGTTGTGGGGACTTTCCATTCCTTAATGGCTTTAATTTTGTTAGGGTCTACTTTAACACCCTCGTGAGATACAATATGACCTAGATATTCCACCTCTTGTACTCCAAAGAAACATTTGGATGTTTTTGCATATAATTGTTTCTCCTGCAATAGTTTGAGCACCCTGTCAACATGTTCAACATGATTCTTCCAAGACCTGCTATAGATTAGTATATCATCAAAAAATACTAGCACAAATTTTCTAAGGAAGGGTTTGAAAATGGAATTCATCAACCCTTGAAATGTAGAAGGTGCATTGGTAAGGCCAAAAGGCATGACCAAAAATTCATAATGATGCTCATGAGTTCGAAATGCTGTTTTTAGAATATCTTCAGTCTTCATTCTAATTTGATGATATCTGAACGAAGATCCAACTTGGTAAAATAAATTGCTCCATGTAATTCATCCAATAATTCATCAATCACAGGAATGGGAAATTTATCTTTAATGGTGAGCTTATTGAGCTCCCTATAATCCGGACACATTCGCCATGATCCATCCTTCTTGTGTACCAATACTACAGGAGCAGAGAAAGAACTTTGACTAGGTTGAACTATACCCGCCTCTAACATTTCTGCAATCATACGTTCAATTTCGCTCTTTTGGACGTAAGGATATCTATAAGGCCTGATGTTTGGAGGAACACTTCCTGGAATCAAATGAATAGCATGATCATGATAAAAAATAGGTGGGAGTCCTTTGGGAGTTTCAAACACCTTGGAATGATTGTCCAAGACTTGTTGGAGATCTGCAGAAATAGATGATTTTGATGTTGGAACTTCTAGTGAGCATAATTGTGCAATTATGCCTCGTTGTTCTTTCTTTAGAAGCTTTGTCATGACATTATAGCTTATTATCCTTCCTGGCTTCCCTTCAATACCCCGTAATTCGACTTCCTTTCCTTCTGAAAAAAATTTCAAGAAAAGTTCTTGAAAATTAAAAGCTACCGTCCCCAAAGATTGTAACCATTGTACTCCTAGTACAACATCGGCACCTCCCATAGGAATGGCAAGCATTGGACTATTCAATACATATTCCCCCATGGTTAGCTTGATATTATGGCATTTTCCAGAGCAATTTATAGTTCCTCCATTTGCAACCATCACTTGACATTCTGGTGCTGGGTATAGGAAACAATTCAATTTCTTGGCTACCTTACAATGAATAAAATTATGGGTACTACCTGAATCAATCAACATTATTACCTTTTTCTTCTTGATATGTCCTTCTATCTTGAGAGTTTGAGGAGTGGTAATTCCTGCCAATGCATTACATGATATGGTCAGACTCATTTCTTCTTCTTCTAGGGTTTCTTCCTGGTGTATATCCTCTACTTTTGAAGTTTCTTCTTCATTTTCTTCTTCCTCTTCACAATCTATGTAAAATAATTTCTTCTTAGTGCACTTATGACCTTTAGTGTATTTTCTATCACAACTGTAGAAAAGCCCTTTTGCTCTTTTTTCTTCCAATTGTTGTGGTGTCAACCTTGTAGGTTGTGGAAGTCTAGGAGTAGCAACACTTCCATCTTTATAGATGTGAGTGGTAGGCTTCCTTGTCGTCATAATTTTACATTCAATTTTTCTTGCCAACCTGAATGCCTTCTCCAATGAATTAGGTTCCCAAACGTGAACTTCATGTTGGATGTTATCCTTTAAAGTCCCTATGAAGACATCAATTCTGTGTTCCTCTGGAATATCAGTTACTCTTATATTCAATTTTTGGAAGTCCTCAATGTCCTCCACCATTGAACCCTTTTGTTTGAGATTTATCAATTGGCTAAAGAATGTGTTTCTCTTTGTATCCTCATAATGTGCTATCATTTCCTCCATAAAAATTAACCAAGTGACAATTTTTTTATGGGAGAAAAGCCATCGATACCATACAAATGTATTTTCTTCTAAACGTAAAGTTGCAATGTGTACCTTTTGTGTGGTTTGCACATTATTAAGATCAAAATATTGCTCCATCTGTAGTATCCATGTTACGGGGTCCTTTCCATCAAACTTCCTCATATCCATCTTTGGAATATGGTGGTTCTTCCATCCAACATTAGAGTTTATGAAATCACGATTAAAATTTATTTTGTTCTCATCATGAGTTTCCTCTACTATATTTTCGCCATTAGGAAAGATTTCTTGTATCAACTTTGCCAAACCTTCGATGTCTACTTTTAGATCATTCTTCATGTTTTCCGTGTTGTCTTTCATTTTTTCATCAATCTTAGCTTCCATGTCATCCATCTTAGCTTCCATGCCCACTTCCATGCCATCCATCTTAGCTTCCAAACCATTCATCTTAGCTTCCACGCCTTTCTTCAAACCATCCATCTTAGTTGCGACGCCTTTCTTCAAAACTTCCATTTCATTTTTTGTTTCTCTTTGCGATAGCGAAATTTGGTGCACTTGCTCTTGTAATTTTGATATCTCATGTTGTGTTTCTTCGTCTTCATGAGTCATAGTAGAGCCTTCTGAAGGCTTAATTGGTGTTGAATTCTTTTTAGGGGGGATTTTAGAACCCAATGCTGATATCTATTCTTCAATATGCCCTTAGAATAAATTCAAGCTAATTTTTTTTTCAAGCGAGACTTATGTAATTCGAAAAAAATACACACCTTTTTCTTGCTTTTGAGGAGCTAGATATTGAAACTGAATTATCTCTATGATTTCGGATCTTTAATATTTTAAATTTGGCCCTAGGGTAGCCCTTTGAATCCTCTTTCGAATGCCATAGGTCTGACATGATTTTGATTCTTCAAGGCAAATTTATGTTCAATCTCCCACAATGACCTAATTATGGACTGGTTCAGTAGAGATAACTTGTACGACTTTCCACGTGTCACTGTTTGATCCTTTGGCCCTGAAATTGATAGACAAGAAACTAGAGTCCGTGTACTTTGAGCCACTTTTTACAGAACCAATCTGATGGTAAGAGAGAGAGAGTTATGAAGATTTTACCACGATCACCTCTTTGAGATGAAATTCAGGAGCCTGAAAAATACCTAACTTCCACAGATCATATCTTCGAAAATATTGCGAACCAAGCTCTAAAATTTTACGACGATGTTCCTCAGGGTTTCCACTTCGCGCTTTAAAAATTTTAGCTTCTGAACCTTTGTGAAAAATAGTTATATCAAAAATTCCATGATGACCTGTTTGGTGCAGCGAAACCCTAGAATCCAAAGCTCTGATACCAAATGTTGTGAAACCAGCTCCAAAATGAGAAGAAAAGAGATATCGACGCCTTAGAAATAAGCCACTTTGAGGGGGCAACCTCCAATACATTACATGAATGAACAATTCTTCGATGATAAAAATGACCAAACTTCCTTTCTATATACAGGAGTCCATGAGGCCACAATGTAATCCTAGCCGACCTAACAATAATAATTTAAGGGCACAATAATAACAATATGGGGGTTACAAGGGTACAAAAATAACAATAAGGGGGTTACACTAACAACAATAAGGGACTATACTAGTAATATAAGGACCTAACAAGTAAGGGTAGAAAATGCTTCAATTAGATGAAAGAGAAGCTTTAAACTAACACTTTCACTACTTCCATGTTCACAAATATCACAATTTGAGCATATTGAAGGTAAGAAAGAAGATAAACTAAGGCTCACCTTGATGGCTACCTTTTGTTAATCATGTTCATAACATCATTGTTTCCCATGCATAACAATTAAAATTTTGTTTTCTTTCTATAAGAAAAATGCATCTCCATTGCACCTTAATTAATGTATATTATTTTCTCACCATGAAAGATTGCATCTCAATACCATATTACAATAATTGTTTGTTTACTTTCCTTTAAAAAATTCAATGCTAGAGATATGGAATCCCAAAATATATTTCAAAAACATCCAACCACATCCAAGTTCATAGAAACACTTTCCAAATATCACAAAATTGATCCCACATTTCTTTGTGACTTATAATTTAGTGTCCCTGTCCAAACACCAAAAACTATTCAAATTTGGATATTCAAGATTTCACAATGCCAACCACTATATCCAGGATTTAGAGCCAAGATTGGATTGGATATGAAAATTAAACAAGACTATTGGAAAAGGTTTTCTTTACTTGTTCTCTAATTTGGAACAAATTATCCATTGTAGTGTGCATCTCCTCATTGTAAAATGTCTTAGTGACAATCCTATAAGTGATAAAGTGTACACTTGAGGTAAAGACTACCTCTAGATTGGGAAATTGTGGATAATATTCTCACTTAACCCTTGGCTAAGGAAACTTTTAGAATCATATTGTACTCAATTCTTTTTCTTGATTTACTTTTAATCCCCTTGAAAAAAACCCTCGATGAATCTGTAAAGAAGTTCAAGAAGCGAGTTGCAACTCGCTCAGAAACTGTAATTAAGAATCAAATTAACAAACCATTGATTGAATAAGACTTGTGATAATGTATTATTGCAATTGACACCCCTCTTCAATGATTCCATTTCCAAGATAATGTTTTATTCAGTGATCCTTGGAATAAAGGTTTTACTCAGTAAGAGATAATTCATTTTTTGCATTAGAGGGTTGATTCTTGAAAATTTCAGATAGGGCAAATATAGGTAGTGTGTTCACATTGGCCTAAACTAGAAAAATATTTGGGAGCTTATAAAAGTATTTTCTTCTATTCAATTTTCCTTTATTCTTTTTTACCAAATTATGCATATGTCGAATTATTGGGGCCCTTGTTTTGAAATTCAACAGATTTTGAGTTGCGGTGAGAACGTGGTGGAACGCAACCTCGATAAGCAGAAAGGTGTCAAGGTTCACGAAGGAGCAGAGGATAGGTGTCGCAGCTATTGCAGGAGCAAGTATAGATGGTAGAAGAGTGCGGAAGGAAACAAGCAGTGAACTCCTGATGAACAAAAAGAAACAAAAGACAATCGAGCGAGAAGAAAGGAGGAACTGTCAGTCGTGTTGGAAAAAGAAAAAATAGGCAGTCAGCCAGTGGATAGCGGGGTTGGCGCAGATGGGAATAGGCAATAGGGAGCCGCGGGAGAGCTCTGTCTGGGTTGCATTGTTCTCCACTCCTCTGTGTTACTGTGTTTTCTCTCTCTTTTTCCAATAGGAAATATTGTATTCTGCTCTGTTTATGCTCATGTAGCTATGCCTTGTAATAGTTTGCCACTGTTGGCTGATGATTAATATATTCAGAGTGTTGTTCTTAGTATATGTTATGGGTTTGAATGAATGAAGTTACGACACCTTTTAAAATTTTATTCATTTTAAGTCTGACTGTTTTCTTGAAAGGTATATGTTATGGAATGTTGTGTTATAGCTGTCTAAGACTTTAGTTTAGCTTTGATTCAATTGCATGGATGTTGTCAGGATGATACCGATCTACTCCCTATCACATTAAGGTCGCAGCACGCCTCGGGTGAGACTCTCTGCCCTTCATATCAGAGCATAAATGCCATCATGAAACTAGACTACGGCGGAAAACCTTGTTGGCCCTTAACCTGAACCCGGCTCTTCTCTGCGAGACCTATTCTCTTGCCAAAAAATGGTTCTATTGCCGGGACCTGAAAGAACATTTGGGAGCTAGATCATGGTATCGCGGATCTTCAAAAGAGAAATACAAAGCTGGTGGGAAAACCACCTAGATCAGTTCATAACTCAGCAGGCTGAGCTAAGACAAAAGAAGGAGAAAACTATTAAAAACTTGGTTCTATTCTCCGACTCCGCTAGTGATACCTACAAAATATTTTGGGGAAAGTTCCCAGAAGATCTCTATAACAGGTTGCAGAGGCTTTAGACCAAGACCGTCAAGGAAAAGTCACGGAAGATCAATCGCAAGTGGGCGCACGAGGATCTGGTGGCCCTTCATCGGTTAAACACTGATTTAACACGAGCTATAGATTTTTGGGTGGAATCTACCTTGGACGGATATATAGTAGAGTTTGTAGTTGATTGCTACCAGTATTTCTCAAGAGCAGAGGATACCTTCAGATCTGGGTTAAGAGGGAAGCTGCTGAAGGATATTCCCTTGTGGATCAAGGCATTGATGGTAGACGAAGGACTGATGGGATTCCAAAAAGCAGAGATGGAAGCGTAAACCCTCCAGTGTCGAGGGAAGGGACTAAGGGAGATATGTTACAAGAACCATGAGAAGGGGGAGTAGGAGTATGGATGTCGAGACCGCCAACAGGCTCATGGAGCAACGAGCACATTGGAGGGCACAGATTGCAGAAAGGTGGCGAGAGAGGGTGACGAAGGATTTGAAAAGACAGGAAAGCATTCGAAAGAACGAAGAGGAGGTGCCTCAGATGACGAAGGGAATGGAAGGCCAGGTGTGTCCCCATGATATAGGAGGGACCATGAAAGAAGTGCGACAGGTGTATAGGAGTCCAACCCAGATGGAGAAAGGAAGGAAGTATGATGGAGAAGGTACAGACGCGTGCCCAGAGGAGGTGTCCGATGTGGAGATGCACGTTGCAATGGAGCAACTATTTCAATAAAGGTCGGCATCCATATCTTAACGTAGTCCTAGTCCCCACAGTTCAAGTAGCTCTAGTCCCAACCTTCCCCTGGTGCTCTACAAGCCCATAAGTGAAATTTTTGTTAGATTACGTGAATTAAGTAGATTGCATAGTATTCAGTCTCCAATTGGAACACAAGCTAGTAGTAGGATTGCTAGTGGCCCCATCTCACAACTAGGATCCAACGACTTCATTTTAGTAACACCTATTCAAGTGAACATGGCGGTATCACTCACCTGGTACCCAGAATTATCTGGGAAGGGGAACGATGACATCGAACAACACTGGTACCTCTGCGAGGCCATTTGGAGGGCACGACAGACACCAGATGTTGGGAAGTTAATATAATTTCAGACCACCCTTAGGGAGAGAGCCCTACGATGTTTTATGAAATGGTAGGAAGCTCACCCAAATCCAGTGATGGCTGATGTAAAGAGGGATTTCATCAAGGAATTCAAACTGCCTCAGACAAACCAACAGGGCTTGTCAAAGATGTGGGAATCAAGCAGCGGGAAGGAGAAACTGCTTGGGATTTGATGCGGAGATTCAAGGATGCAATCGGAAAGCTTAGTTATCCAATTAATCTAAACCACCAGAGAGAATGGTTCATTAAATCTCTACTACCTTTAACCCAAACTCCATTGACTCAATAAAGGATCGACACATTGCAGGACTCGTTGGAGTAGGTAATGAAGTTAGAAGCTATGGCAGGTTACCCGCAAGAGTTTAAAGTAGGATCAGTGGTACAGGACCCCTCCATAATGGGTCTGCAGCATAAAATATCCAGTCTAACAGAAAAAATCAAGGAAATGCAACCAATGTGACCACCGAGACCGAATGTATGGTGCACGCATTGTCTCGTGGAGGGACATGTGGCAACCGAATGTCCCTGGTTGTGGGGCAAAAACATGGGGACATCGGCCGCAGGAGCCCAAGGGGCTCCACCACTAGGAGGGGTCGCGCAAATAAACACCCAAGGGACATATCCACCGCAACAACAATACACAGGGTTCTCTGCACAACAAATTCTAGCCACCAATGAGTATTATGAAATATGCAAAAGTATGGGCCATCAACCTCGCCTATGTCCAATCTTACAGAAATAATCCAATGTTCCAAATAATATATACTGTGAATTTTGTGCCTCAACCACCTACAGCACAGATCAGTGCCGAGCACTGGACACACTGGCGGAGCGACTGGACCGTCCATCATACAGAGTAAACGAAGCTCCCCGGGGAAGAAGAGGAGGCATGAGAGGAGGCCGAGCAGGAGGTAGAGGCCCAGTAAGATGCTATAATTGCGACCAGGAAGGACATGTAGCTAGAGAATGCCCACTCCCTAGAAGACCTTGGTGTTCGCAGTGCCAGGTTAACACACACGCAACAGAAGATATCCCGGAGCTCATCAAAAGATGGGAGGAAAGAGCTAGACAGAGGGGGGCGAATCTAGAAAATGCAGAACCCAGGCTAATGGGAACTCAAACAATGCAAAACGTGGCCATAGTGACACGGGGTAGCAAAAGAACGGGGGAGGATGCATGTGCTATGGAACCAATTAAATTGATCAGGCCAGCATCCCCAAAGCTCTTGGTCAAACCATAATGACAAAAACAATTTTTCCAGGAAGCAGCAGAAATGTTTTTCCACTTAGGGGGAAAAAAAGGAATCGAGTTACAGAAAACTCAGGAAGACAATGAAATACAGAATACTTCTGAAGCTTTGATCCAGGAGTGGTTCCATCTATTCCTGAATATTGTGAAGAACGCGCCGATGCTAGAACGGCTAAAGCAGAACCTAGAAGGGGTGCTGAAGAAGAAAACCGAAGCAAAAGAATCAGCAGAAGTGGACCAGAAATATGTACAGAGAATAAAGAGAAAAAAATAAGGACGGGAAAGGAATTCTGAGTGAGCACACAAGTGGCAGGGTTCCAGATTAAAGATACCATGCTTGATTTGGGATCTGATGTCAACATCCTACCAAGGAAAACTTGGGAGGCATTGGGGAAGCCAAGATTGACATACTCTCTGATTCAACTTTGGATGGCAAACCAGTATTGCATTGTTCCCATCGGCCGACTGGAGGAAGTTGAAGTTGACATTGCAAGAGTAAAGACATTTACGGAATTTGAATTCATTGACATCATGGGGGATAAGGATCTGTACCCTGCACTATTGGGAATTGATTGGGATTTTGAAAATTATGCAGTAATTGATCTGAAAAAAGAACTGATGATCTTTGAGGATGGGGAAATCAGATTCAATCAGCCACTCGACCCCTACCAAGGACCGAGATATACAGAGACTGTACATAACAGGGAAGATGCTCAGCTCCTGGACCATCTTTACCAAATGACTGTCGGGAGAAGAGAAGACTACATTAACCTGATAGCAGAAGGCTCTATAAGCTGGAGAAGCATCCAAAGCTCAGAGTTAGGATTAGAAATAGCTTGGGACGATTGGCAGCAGGGAGGCTATGAAACAAATAAAAGGAGATGTGCCAATATTGCAAGAGTTAATTAGATCGAGACCGAGATCCAGGAATACCCAATTTTATTAGATATGAATGTTGTAAGTCTTTTCATAGCCAAAATAGAAACTACGATACCTAAAAGTAGCAGAGTACCATTGATGGACATGGCATTACAATCTACATCCACAAGATGGTGGAGAAACCATCGCAACTCATTGACGCGATGGGACGAAGTGGCAGTAGCACTGAAATCCAGATTTAAAGAGGAGGAAACCAGAAGTAAGGACCGGTACAAAGGGGACTCAGACCCCAGATACCATTTGAAGGAATGTAAAGCCCAATGGAGAACTGATGAATATCCCGAAGAACTATGGGTCCGCCGTTTTATCCACTCCCTGGATGTAATTCCAAAGGCTTGATACTTGACGGAAGAGAAAATAAGAGGGACCCACAAATGGCAGGAGGTTGCGAACAAATTCACTCACTATTTCTTGTTTGAAGGAAAGACAGAGCTAGTTACATAGGCGTTACTGGCCATCAAGAAGATACTAGTCTTCCCAGATTTCCAACAGATGGACGGGCAGTTGGTTCAATACCAGGATATCCAACAAAAGGTGGCATGTAAAAAAATTAATAGTGAGATGGACGATGACAATTTGGAGGATCTCAGGCACACGTATTTTGAAGAAACAGAGGGGGAGAGAGACATTAAGGAAGAACCAACTACAGAAGGTATCCACTTGTTACCTCTCAGGAAAAAAAAAGTAAATATTGGAACAGAAGACAAACCTAAGATGGCGACCATTTGAGACTACTGGGACGAACAAACAACTAAGGAAATATTCAGTCTACTCAAGGAATATGAGGACTTGTTTCCTTCATCATTAGCGGATCTAAAGGGCATAAAAGGAGAGATGGGTGAAATGCGGATAACACTAAAGCCTAATGCAAGGCCTGTCAAACATAGACCATATCATCTGAACCCAGGGGTAAAGGAAAAGGTGAAAGCGGAGATCGACAAAATGTTGAAAGCCGACTTAATATTCCCAGTAGAGGAAGCAAAATGGGTAAGTCCCATAGTTAGATAAAGAAAAAAGGAGAAATCAGAGATACGAGTCTATGTAGATTATAGAAGTTTAAACAATGCTTGTATCCATGATCCGTTCCCTACTCCATTCAGTGACGAATTCCTCAACAACGTTGCAGGGAACCAGGCATACTCATTCACCGATGGCTTCTCAGGTTACCATTAGGTAAGAATAGCAGAGAAAGACAAGAGAAATACAAAATTCACCACAGAATGGGGCTCTTTCGCATACACTGTGATGCCATTCGGATTGAAGAATGCACATACAATCTTCTCTCGCATTGTGATATCTGTGTTTCGAGAATACATCCACAAGTTCTTAGAAGTTTATATGGACGACTAGACTGTGTATAGAATAATGAAGGATCATGCGAGCCTGTTGAGAATAATTTTTGATAGGTGTCAACAACTACAGATCTCATTGAACCTGAAGAAGTGTATATTTGTCGTTCCATTTGGAACACTTCTAGGGCACGTGGTGTGTAAACAAGGTGTACGTGTAGACGTGGGCAAGGTAGCAGTAATTGTCAGTATGGAGGCACCAGAAATAGTAAAACTACTAAGGTCACTGTTGGGCCACAACGATTACTACCAGCATTTCATTCGCAACTACACCAAGATAACAGTGCCCTTAGAAAAAATATTGAAGAAATCATAACAGTTCCAATGGACGGACAGCTGCAAAACAGCCCTAGACACCCTAAAGGAGAAGTTAGCGAGTGCGCCAATACTAGTCCACCCGGACTGGGACAAGCAGTTCCATGTACACATTGATGCGTTCGGCATCGCGCTTGGAGCGGTCTTGGTTCAACTTGGAGACACTTCTGTCGATCATCCGGTATATTTTGCCAGTCGCAAGTTGTCAACAACTGAACAGAACTATATGACAACAGAGTGGGAGGCATTAGCAATGGTGTGCTCTCTTCAGAAATTCCGCCACTATCTCTTGGGAGGTAAGTTCAAATTTTCCATAGACCACTTAGCCTTGAAATAATTAGTCAACAAGCCAGTCTTAGAAGGCAGAATCTGCAGATGGCTCCTACTTTTCCAGGAGTTCACCTTTGAAGTAATTATAAAGCCCGGAAAACTCAACGTAGGGCCTGATCACCTATCCCGACTAGAGAATGGAGACAATGGAGGATCTCTAGATGATCAGTTGCCAGATGTTGATATTTTTAGAGTATAGCAGCCTATCTCACCACTGGGTAGTGTCCACAGGAGTACATTACAACACAGAAACGGCACCTGGTAGTCCGAGCCGCGGAGTATCAGCTGATAGCAAGACACCTATACAAGATGGTGCTGGACCACATACTTCGAAGATGTGTCCTAGACCACGAAAGGGAAACTATACTATGGGAAAGCCAAAGTGGTGTTGCAGGAGGGCATGTGGGAGCTAAACCAACAACACGCAAGGTACTACAAGCAGGCTTATGGTGGCCAACAGTACACAGGGAAAGCAAAGCAATTGTGCAGAAATGTGACGTTTGTCAGCGGACAGGACGACCATTTCACAGGGATGAGCTTCCGCTTCATCCAATAAAGGTACTGCAGCCATTTGAAAAGTGGGCAGTGGATTTTGTAGGACCAATTACACCAGCTACAAGGTACTCAAAAGCAAGGTAAATATCACAGCGATAGACTACCTAACGTGCTGGGTAGAAGTTGTGCCAGTGAAGAACTTCACATCAGAAACTGTGGCTAGGTTCATATTTGAAAATATAATCAGTCGATTTGGATGTCTCAGAAGCTTGACCAGCGACCAAGAAACAAATTTCATCAACAACACCATTAAGTCCCTCCTAGAAAGCTTCATTATACAACATCATAAAAGCAGTCTGTATCATCCGCAAGAAAATGGCACAGTGGAAGCATTCAATAAGATATTAGAAAAGGGACTGAAGAAGATATGCAACGCGCAACGTGATGACTGGGATGAATGGATTCCAACAACACTGTGGGCATACCGAACAACGGTAAAATGACTAAACAACCAGACGCCATTTCAACTAGTTTATGGAAGAGAAGTGGTAGTCCCAGCAGAATTCATTGTACCAAACCTTCTAATTGTAACAAATCTACAGTTATCTGAAGAGGAATCCTTAAAAGAGCAATTGCAGGAGCTACAAGAATTTGAAGAAGGATGATTTCTTGTAGAGTTTCACCAAACGGTAGAAAATGAAAGGCAGAAATCTTGGCACGACCGACATATTAAACACAAGACTTTTCAGGTTGGGGAGAAAGTTCTATTCTATGTTAGTAAATTCTAGAAGTTCCCAGGAAAACTGTAGATGCATTAGCTGGGACCATTTCATGTCATAGAAATCAAACAATCAGGAGCAGTTCGATTGGCACAGTTGAATGGCCAAGTTCTACAAGGATGGGTCAACGGCGCAGGCCTGAAGCCCTTCCATGAGTAAGTTTGAAATCTCAATTCCAATAACTCTCGCAACCGAGAGGAGTCAGTAGGGTAGATTAGAGTCAATAACTCTCTCGCACTCGAGACGAGCATAGATAGGTTTATCATAATAAAATAAATTTTAGTTGAGTTGCGGAGACTGCAACGCAACCGATAGTGGTCGGGGAGGGGTAGTGTCCAGCATGTCATCCACGTCAGATATGAAAGTGTGCCGAACATCAGCCCATCATCATTAAGCATAGTACCAGTGTCAGTCTGTAGGATCACCAAGATTTGGAAATAATTTCCATAATTATCATTATCCATACTGTAATAAATTTTCCATAATTAGACATAACCACCATCCGTCGCATCTGCCCAAGTCTCGAAACCACAGTCAGCAATGTCAGAACCCACCTCAGTAGCTAACTAATCGCATGATTGTAGCCATAGGAGAAGCCAGGGAAACATTAATTAGTTATGGGGTCTCATCAACCTCATTTGTGCCAGTTACTTACATAACCTGCATGCAGAGAAGTGGGAGAATGTCGGAAAAATCTGAGTTAGAGTTAGAAACCTCCAAAATAGCAAGGGAAGTTGAACGAGAATCAGAGCAGAGAAGGCGTCCGAAAGAAGAAATTCAAGGGAAAAGATAGAGTTGTTCTGCAGGTATACCAACGACGAGCTAAAATGACAAGAGTAAGCCCAACGGTTGTGGAACAGGAGTTGGACAGCAAAATTTAGAAAATGGAGTCCCTCGTGGGAAAATATGACAGTGCGACCTAATCGACGCAGGCCTCACAGATTCCTTTGAGATTCATCCGCTAAAAAGGTAGGTATACATTGAGAATTATACAATAGAAGCAGGACGAGACGTAGAAAGATTCCTGCTTGAGTTTAGGGGTATCTAGCAGTCCACGATAATGAATTTAAGAAACTTACCAGTATTTGGGATTACAGGCGCTGCGATGCAGTGCACAAAATTTCTATTGAGCAGGATTAAAAATGACTCTCTGTGGCTAGGAAAGGAAATCCTGATTCATGTCAAAGACATTCATAGGTTGACAGGACTATCGCAGGAAGGGAGGGACGTATCTTCAGCATTCCAAACGATATCTAAATGGACGAAGAAGTCGGGAGACACAGACTATTATGCAAAGTATGGCACCCGAAGAGGAGGAAAGGGAGAAAAGATTGTGTTAATTAATAGGCCAGAGATCAGATTCGCTTGCTATCTCATTGCTAGCAATACGATGAGGCATTACACAAAAGGGGAGTGCACATTAGACACAATTTCAGCTGCAGAGCACTATGTCCAGGGGACTAGGCTGAACTAGTGCTCCTTCCTGCTGAAGGAACTATTCGAGGCTTATGAAGACAACTATAAGAGGGCAACTGATTTTATCTACAGTTATTTTATCATGGTGCTGGCCATGTGGAAATGGACTTTCCCCATCATCAGTATACCAGTGGAGATAACAGAAGACCCGCCGGTGGCGATGAAGTTTGTACCATGGAAGGTGTCTGGGGACCCTAGCACCAAGGAAGTAAATGCAGAAGCCTTCAGGAGTTGGTACGGAAAAATGGTTGACGTTGTAATGAGTCAACAGAGAGTCCTAAGAAGCCTACTGGATGGATATAGTGAGCAAGTCTGGTTCGGAGTCACGCACAAGCATATGTTCCTCAGACCTACATGTGTACCAGAAACAATCTCCCAGATGAGGCCCCTGAAGTTCCAACTTGATAAAGTGGCTTTCCACACAGAGGTCTGTTCGTGGCCAGGAGTGGCGATGGAGATCAAGGATGGAGTGTACACGTACCGCTTTGATGGAATGCTACCACAACGGCTGCCAGGAGAAACGTTGGAGGAAGAAGCAAATAGGATGTCAAACCTACAGCTGTTCCCAATCATTTAGCAACTAAACACTAAGGTAAGAAGCTTTAATGAAGTATTCCAGGTACTAGCAAGCGATGCTACTCCATTCCCAACCTTTTTAGAATTCCAGATATCCCAGTCTAACCCATCTCCCAGCACAACCACCATTTTTGCACCCATCCCCAGTGTCTTGTTTAGTTCACCACCCCCAACAACCACAACGCTGGTGGGAAAAATTAAGGTTGTGAAACCAGCAGCGGCACCGAGGGCCAAAAGGGCCAAGGTTGTAGAATCAAGCCCGGTGGTCGACCTCACGGGAGAGGATCCACCTCGGCAATTAAGAGTAGGGGTACCAATCCGGGAAGAGGCGATATTTGAGAGCGAAGAAGCAAGAGGGTTGCCACCTCGTAACCCCATAAACCCCTTTGATTTTCTTCGCATATCGCTACCTCATCTAGATCAACTACCACCCACCTCATTCGTCTCCCAAGAACCTCACAGCTCTGCATCGTCCACCTCATCTACCACCGTGTCTGATCCAGTTATCAGATGAATAATCAATGGGGACCACGGGATGGAGGTTAACTCAGGTACGGAAGTAGTACCACCAATTAACCCAACCGTGGTCATGCAAAATACTTTTTCCAACCTCATTTATCAGTTAGAGCAGACAATTGAAGACACAGCTAGGCCACTCCCCGAGCATACTCCGCTCCAACCACTTGACCGAGCGAATTGAGAGGGGCAACCAGATATAAATATGGCAGACTCTATACCACAACAGACTTCGCCACAGTCACCTCAAGACCAGTCAGCAAGATCAGTTTCCAGTGGACAACCACTCCAGGTGCGAATGCCAGATCAGGGTACCACTAGTGCCGAAAGTATGGAGTCATGGGGGACAACTCAGCTGTACCATTTCATTCAGAGGGTAGCACAACAGGCCGAGAGGCTCCACTCGGAGCTCCAGCAAAAGTGTGAGCAGTAGAAACAACAGATAGGCACGCTTACTGAACATCGTGAACAACTGACAACAGAAAAGGAGAAGCTACAGGAACAACTGGAAATAGTGACCAGGGTTTTCAGGGAAGTGTGGCCTACAGTAACGGCCAGCAGCGATCAGTTACCAGAAGACATGCAGGAGACTGACGTAGTCAAGCGGGCAATCCACCTCAGGGTGGCATATTCAAATCTTCACCATGAAAAAGTGGATCTCAAGGCGGCATTAGCAGCCTGACCCAGCGGTTGTGTACTCAGCGCAAATATCAGAGAGACAGGGCCAAGTAACGAAGATGAAAGAAGTTCTAAGTACTACAGCCAGAGAAGCATATGACCTACTAAAGGGTCTGCAAGAATTCTCAATGACCCTTACTATGAAGGCACAACTGATTTCATCCCAACTACAGCAGATCTCTAAGGAAATATTGGAAGCAACAGACCCAACTAGACTGGACCAACTCTACACCCAGGCAGATGTGTTAGAGGTCCAAATACAAC
Source organism: Pinus albicaulis (assembly GCA_034641835.2). Taxonomy (NCBI): domain Eukaryota; kingdom Viridiplantae; phylum Streptophyta; class Pinopsida; order Pinales; family Pinaceae; genus Pinus; species Pinus albicaulis. The sequence continues at coordinate 473,028,248 of CM076583.1, read as the reverse complement.
AAATAGAGGAGACTTCAACGGTGGCCAAGCAGGCCATCCGGGAGCTTTGGCAGCCCGTAAAACTCAGCGCACAAACGATGCAACAATTGGCTTCTGAGGCCGACACTCAGATCAGCATAGTGTTCGATGCCTTACTGCTGAATTCCAGGGATGAAGTTGTCACAAGAATCATGGCTGAGACTGAAGAGTTATTGCAAGGGTGGTAGCAAGCCATAGCAAATTTCCAGGAACTCAAAGCTTCAGCTCTAACCAAGGTCCCCGTGTTGGGGCCCTTTTTTGGAAAACCAGGAGGAGGCGCGTAGCCAGAACAAGGCGCAGGGTCAAGCAGACCCATGGAAGTGGAGACAGTGCAGGACAATTGACTCAGGACGAGTCAAAAGGATGTGGTTGGGGCCTGTTGGGGCCCTTGTTTTGAAATTCAATAGATTTCGAGTTATGGTAAGAACGTGGCAGAACGCAACCTCGGTAGGTAGAAAGGTGTGAAGGTTGCGAAGGAGCAGAGGACAGGTGTCACGGCTGTTGTGGGAGCAAGCATAGATGGCGGAAGAGCGCGGAAAAAAACAAGCAGTGAACTCCCGATGAACAAAAAGAAATGAAAGATAGTCGAGCGAGAAGAAAGGAGGAATTGTCAGTCGTGCTGGCAGCAGAACAAATAGGAAGCCAGCTAGTGGATAGCGGGGTTGGCGCAAACGGGAATAGGCAACAGGGAGCCGCAGGAGAGCTCTGTCCGGGTTGCATTGTTTTCCACTCCTTTGCATTATTGTGTTTTCTCTCTTTCTTTCCAATAGGACATATTGTATTCTACTCTGTTTATGCTCATGTAGCTATGCCTTGTAATAGTTCGCCACTGTTGGCTAATGATTAATATATTCAGAGTCTTGTTCTGAGTATATGTTATGGGTTTGAATGAATGAAGTTACGACACCTTTTAAAAATTTATTCATTGTAAGTCTGATTGTTTTCCTGAAAGATATATGTTATGGAATGTTGTGTTATAGCTGTCTAAGACTTTAGTTTAGCTTTGATTCAACTGCATGGATGTTGTATGGATGATACTGATCTACTCCCTATCACAGTAAGGTCGTGGCATGCCTCGGGTGAGACTCTCTGCCCTTCGAAGCAGAGTCTAAATGCCAGCGTGAAACTAGAATATGGCGGAAAACCTTGTTGGCCCTTAACCTGAACCTAGGTCTTCTCTGCGAGACCTATTCTCTTGCCAACACGAATTGATTTAGAAAGTGAGTTAAACCTCACCATAAAATAATAATTGTGACCTAGAGCAACAAATTTCTAATTGTGGTGGACTCATGAAACCAATTTTCAACTAGAAAAAAAATGTATTGTATGATAGAATTATCTAAAAAAGGGTTGTATTGGATTATCTCTAGAAATATGGTTTTTCTTAGTGAGACATGATGCAATTTTTGCACTAAGGGGTTGAAATTTTAAAATATAGATTAGAAATTTGTGGATAGTGTGCTCACATAATCCTTGTCAAACACACTTGTAGGCTCTCAGTGAACTCAATTCTTCTCTTAGGTTCATTTTCTATCTCTCTAAATGAAATTCTTCATTTTCCCCTAAATAAATTTAGGAAGTTAGGTGCAACTTGCCATAAAAATATAATCAAGGATGATACTATTGAATCATGAATTGCATTGGAATCATGACATCATACCATAGCTAGAATAATCCTATTCCCCTGATTTTGTTACCTAAAATTTGTGTTATATGATGATCTACAGATCTATGCTTTTGTTAAATAAGAGGTAATATATTATTTGCACTAAAGGATCAACTTTGATATATGTGCATATATGGTAATTACGCATATAAGAAAGTTTCACATATGCACATATATGGTGTTAGCGTTGGAATCAAAACTTGGATTGTGACAAGCACCTGACCAGACACATCTTAAGCTCAAGGTATTTTCTTATAACTTGATTGAGTTTTTGGAAAGTGGTTTTAAATCACACACACTGAAAGGGGTTTTGAGGAAATAAGAATCTCTCACACATATGAGGGCACTGGTGCATAATGTGGTAGCCAGGTTGGGTTTGTAGCTTAATGGTTAGAAAAATGGAAGATAAACAGTAGATGTGTAAAACAGAAGTCCACTGTTAAGAGACAAGGGTGACACAAATTCTGGACCTGAAATGTATAGTGAAAGAATGCTTTAAAAGACTTACAAGAGTCTCACTCTACATTTTAAGAAACCCATTACATAGAATGCTTCCAACTAACATGACCTCATTAATTAGGAATGCTTGATAAATCAAGATTGACAAAAACAGATTAATCATGTATGCTAGATCAAAAGACTTATAAGAGTATGAGACGGGATTTAATTCAACCTCAAGGAATGCTTATGAACTATCTTCAATTCATACTGAATCAGGAATTCTTGATAAAACAAGAATTAAAAAAACATATTAATATGTCATGAAGGTTCACAATACTGAGAAAACATGAGATAGAATTATGTAAATCATAATCCGGAATGAACTGCAAATTATGGAAACACATAAGGAGATAAACAATACACACACCATACAATTTGTGAGTCCTCAAGAGTGCCTCTGGATATATTATATATTCCAAAATTTACAACACGGTATGCAATGAAATAAACAACCAACGAACCTTCTCCTCCTTGCCTTACATAGTATATATACAAAAAGGAAGTTTTGTTAAAAGCCTCCATAAAAATTTCATTTATGTTTTAGAGACTTTATTACAATCCTCTACATATAGTAGAGCTTATCTTAAACATAAAAAATTAAATTGAAATACAATTGAAGATAGAACATGATAGTATGGAGCTCGAAATGGATGAGTTGAGGTGGTTGAGTGCTCCTCGTTTCTTGGAAAAACTGCCTTCACAAAAATTGCAACTGCCAACTGAAAATGACACCTAGACCCTTATCTACAAAAGTGTAGGAGTAACCAACTGAAATGACATCTAGAAGATAGCTTGATTGGATGACACTTGGAAAAATACCATTACCATTGAGGTTTAATTCACTTTATCATCATTTAGTGTCATTCTTTTGAAAACATAACCAAAATGCAACCTTTTCTCCTTATACAAGATCCAAAAATAATAGCTACTTTTCTGAAAAAGGTAGCTATTTCTGAAAATACTGTGTATAAGCCAAAAATGAGATATTTATTCAATTTTTCATGGTTTTGTACATTCAATCATCAGAGATCTAGTATAGAAGCAAAAATCTAGATAGCTTCTACCTTGGTGACCCTCTTGTTTGGCTTTCCTTTCTGTACTTTCTTTTTCTGTTGAATCTTCTTCTTCCTTGGTTCATTTTCTGGGCTTTCATCTATGTTTATTCTTTTGTCCCTGAGAGCAGGGTTGGCTATGAGTTTACTAGCTAATCTGAGCTTGTTCTTTGGTCTGGTGTGAGACCTTTGAATATATGGGTTTGGAATGTATAAAGGCCTCTTTCTCACATGTATAACTCTTCTTGATTGTCCTTCTTCAAACATTGACTCATTGAACTTTGTTTCACTGTTATACTCCTCAAAAGATGAATATGAGTGGATTATAGCTTTCTTCTTCCCTTTGGATGAGGAACTATGATGTAGGGGCATTAGACACTAGCCAGCAATGTAGGATTTTTTTCCACATGTTGTGGCTAGGAGGGTTTGAAAATAGTTGAATTGTTACAGCTAGGTGTCAATACCTTAGCTGATTGTATTATTGGATCAGTTAGAGTCGTAGAAGTTGAATAGCTCAGTTAGTCTAGCTGTCATATTCCAGTTAGTTGAATTGTTTTAATTAGGTTGTTGATTTCCTAAAACGGTCCCCTCAGAGGAACCGAAGAGTCATAGGTTTATGTATATAATTGTAAGCCCTCAGATGTATGGAGGAGGACAAGAAGAGGAGATGAGATTTCTGCAATAAACTCTGTGTGTTACAATTTCTTCCAGTTGAATAATTTCAATTTTCATTGGCCATCGAATTGTCTTGAATTCTTATTAATGAAGAAATTGTTTGATTGAGAAACGATTGTATACTGGTTCGGGGAGAAATCGTTGTGAATGGTGATTGTGTGAATGCCATATATCTCTATCGGGTGTTTCCTAAATTTATTCGAGCAAACCCTGTGAAGTTATCCCCACCAGCGGGCATGGTCTGTATAGAAAATCCGTTGGAATAGAATCTCGTCATTGTTTATTGAAACCTGCCGAGGATTGACCCGAGGTTAGACGTGAGTTAATAAAAAAAGAAGAGTGAAAACCTAGCGAGGAACCCTAGTTAAACACTGTGCAAAAACCGCGAGTGGTTTGGGTGAACAGTAAAGGCTGGAAGCGGTATTCATCGCACCACTCTTATACGGAATGCGGTGTTGAAGAATTTGTAGCGATTCCATAGAGTGCCTGATGTGTGTCCCTGAGCGAAATTGGAAAACCACCTTCCCATACGCACCATCGCGCGTTATCATTTGCGCATGTTGATCAAGCGATATACGTTGGATCGGGAAACGCAATAACAGCCGTCAGATAAGGAAGCAAGATTAACGAAGTTATATGAGCCGCGAGATATAATATAAAGTATTGAAAGTTATAACCATCGGTTATAAGGTCGGGCGGTGTAATATAACGCGAGAGATATATTTAAAATTGCAATGGTTTTCAAATGAAATTTATTTATCAAATTCCCCGAATTTGATAAATAAGATTCCAAGAAAAAGAAATAGACCACGTGGGGAAAAAAGAAAGGAAGACAGAGCCACGACGATGATTGACCAATCCTCCTCAGGACTGAATTTCAGCATTGTTGCGTCATTTGTGGTATGAAAGCAAGTCTGAAGTTGTTTTTGCTGACATGGCAATCCGAGTTGGTAGAGGTGCTGGCAGAAGAAGACCTGTTGCCAACACAGAGGTGTTGGGGATGTTGCAGAGGGTCGAGGCCAGAATGGATGCCATGGAGTGAAGACAGCCCAGAGATCCTGAAGACATCAGTGAACCTAAGACAGAAGAAGAAAAAGAAAATGTTGAAATTCCTCCTGACATGAGGCTCCTTAGAATTGTTCTGGGGTCTGCAGTTAAGCCCAGAATTTAAGTGTCAAGCTATGTAGGAGGACTGAATCCAGAGGAGCTGGTGGATTGGATTAATGAAATGAACAAGTGCTTTGATTATGAAGAAATAAGTGAAGATAAGAAGGTCAAGTTTGTAGTAACAAAGCTGAAATGGCATGCTGCACTTTGGTGGGATGGAGTGCAGGCAGAAAGAAGGAGAGTTGGCAAGCAACCTATCAAGAGCTGGACTAGAATGATGGCTAAATTAAAAGGTAAATTCTTGCCTAGTGATTACCAGCTAACATTATATAAGCAAATGCAGAACCTGAGACAGAGGTTGCTGACAGTAAAATAGTACACAGAGGAATTCTACAGAGTAAGCATAAGGGCTGGGCAATTCCAAGACACACCGGAGAAGACTGCCAAATATGTGAATGGTCTCAAGCTGGAGATCCAGGATGAGATTGGTCTCCTGTCTCCTAAGACAGTGGAAGAGGCCTATCAGATGGCCTTGAAAGCAGAGGAAAAACTCCTGACGAAACAGTCTGCCAAGAAGAGAGGTACTTTCCGAGGGAAGGGAAGTCAGGGTGGTAGAGGAAAGCCTGCTACACCCAGGGATGGAGCTAATAGTAGCTCACCTCAGAATGCATCTACAGAGGATGATGCAAGGGGCAGAAAGGGTTCTTACGGAGGAAAAGGAAGAGGAGGTAGAGACATAGGCAGAGGTAGAGAATTGAGGTGTTATAGATGTCAGCAAGTGGGACATAAGCACTATGAATGTCCAGAGAATGTGGGTGCTGGTCCAAGGAATGTTGTTGTTGCCTAGACTGGAGAAGAGGTAGAGATTGAAGAAGAAATTCTTTCAGAGAGGGGAGAATCCTTGGTGGTGAATAAGGTCCTGTTGAAGCAAGCCAAAGAAGTCACTGAGCCTGCACAAAGAAAGACTTTGTTTAGGAGCCTATGCAAAGTACAAGGGAAATGCTTCCAGCTAGTCATTGATAGTGGCAACACAGACAATCTGTTTTCCACTGAGGTAATAGAGAAGCTGAAGTTGAAGACAAGGGAGCATCCAACTCCCTACAGGGTGTCCTGGCTGCACAAAGGGCACCAGCTAGTTGTGTAAGAACAGTGTGAGATAGAGCTGCAAATGGGCAAATACAAGGATAAGTTCCTATGTGATGTGATGCCCATGGATGTGTGTCATATACTGCTGGGTAGACCTTGGCAGTTTGACAGAGCAGCATTGCATGATGGCAAGAAGAACACTTACAAGTTCTTCAAAGATGGGGTACACCATACATTGATTCCCATGGAAGAAGGAGAGCCATCCAGCAGAGTGATTGACCCAAATACCTTGTTGCTGAGCGGGAAGGAATACCTGCAGCAGATAGAAGAAGAAGAGGTAAGCTTTGCTTTAGTTTGCAAGCCTAAAGTAGTTCTTACTTCTACAAAGATTTCTGATTTACCAGTAGAGATACAGGAGATGTTAGATGATTACTGTGACATTGTTGTGGATGATTTACCTCATGAGATGCCACCTGTGAGGAAGATCAGCCATCAGATAGATTTTATCCCTGGTTCAAATCTGCCAAATAAGGCAGCCTACAGAATGCCTCCCAAGGAAAATGAGGAAATCAGGAGACAAGTACAGGAGTTGGTGGACAAGGGGCTGATCAAAGAAAGCCTGAGTCCATGTGTAGTACCAGCAGTGTTGAGCCCAAAGAAAGATGGAGGCTGGAGGATGTGTACTGATTCCAGAGCAATTAATAAGATCACAATCAAGTACAGGTTTCCTTTGCCCAGAGTTGAGGATTTAATGGATTGTCTAAGTGGTGCCAAATATTTCTCAAAGATAGATTTAAAAAGTGGATACCATCAGATTAGAATAAGAGAGGGTGATGAGTGGAAAACTTCCTTCAAAACAAATGAAGGACTGTATGAATGGATGGTAATGCCTTTTGGGTTGTCAAATGCACCTAGCATTTTTATGAGACTTATGAATGAAGTGTTGAAAGAGTTCATTGGTAAATTTGTGATAGTGTATCTGGATGATATATTATTTTTCAGCAGAACTAGAGAAGAACATTTAAGGCATCTTAATCATGTCTTGAAGAAGTTGCACCAAGAGAAACTGCTGATAAATCTGAAGAAATGCTCATTCATGAAGGAAGAGTTGGTGTATTTGGGTTTTTTTGTTTCTACAGAAGGATTGAAGATGGACTCGGAAAAGGTTATTGTGGAGTGGCCTTCACCCAGGAATGTCTTTGAGGTAAGAAGTTTCCATGGACTTGCTAGTTTTTACAGGAAGTTTATAAGGAACTTCAGTAAGATTAATGCTCCCATAATTGAGACAATAAAGAAAAGAAAACAGCCATTTAAGTGGACTGCTGAAGCAGAAAGAAATTTTAAAATTTTGAAGCAAAAGATAACAGAGAAGCCTGTTTTGATTCTGCCTGATTTTACAAAACCATTTCAAGTAAAATGTGATGCCAGTGGAGAGGCCATTGGAGCTGTGTTGAGTCAGGATGATAGGCCTGTGGCATATTTCAGTGAGAAACTGAATGACACCAGAAGACAGTATTCCTCTTATGAGAAGGAATTCTATGCAATTGTTCAGGCACTGAAGAAGTGGAGACATTATCTGATGTCCAGGGAATTTGTATTATATTTTGACAATCATGCTTTGCAGTATATTGTACAGCAGCCCAAATTGAAACATAAGCATGCTAAATGGGTTGAGTATCTCCAAAGTTTTAATTTTGTTTTGAAACATATAAGTGGCCAAGCCAATAAAGTAGTTGATGCTTTGAGTAGGAGGCACATGCTTGTTCAAGAAACTAATTTTGAAGTTGTAGGGTTTGATTTTCTGAAAGAATTGTATAAAACAGATCTAGATTTTAAAGAAGAATTTGAGGCATGTAGTAACCCTATTTTAATAGATAGAAGCCAGTGGATGGATTATTTCCTGCAGGAGGACTTACTATTCAGAAGAAGCCAACTGTGTGTACCAAAATGTTCCATGAGGGAAAATTTGATCAAAGAGAAGCATAGTGGTGGACTTGCTGGACACTTTGGTACTGATAAGACTTATAAGCAGCTGAGTCACTTTTATTTTTGGCCCAAGATGAGAGCAGAAGTGGACAATTTTGTGAAGAATTGCAAGATTTGTCAATATGCCAAAGGAAGGAGCTAGAATGCACGATTGTACACTCCCTTGCCTATTCCAGACAGGCCTTGGGACATGGTGAGTATGGATTTTGTTCTAGGATTGCCCAAGACTCAGAGAGGGAATGATGCAGTCTTTGTTGTGGTGGACTGATTCTCCAAAATGGCACATTTTATTCCATGTTATAAAACTAGTGATACCACCCATGTTGCTAACTTGTTCTTCAAAGAAGTTGTTAGATTGCATGGGTTACCCAAGAGTATTGTTTCAGATAGAGACACCAGATTTGTGGGACACTTTTGGAGGACACTGTGGAAGAAACTTGGTACCAAAATAAATTTCGACTCAGCTTATCATCCTCAGATTGATGGACAAACTGAGGTAGTGAATAGGAGTCCGGGAAATTTGTTGAGATGTCTTGCAGGAGAGCATCCCAAGTAGTGGGATCATATTTTTCCCCAGGCGGAATATGCATATAATGACTCACCGAACAGGAGCACAGGGTAGAATCCATTTCATATTTTTTATGGAATGCACCCCAGAGGATTATCAGAGTTAATAAATCTGGGAAGAGCAGAGCTAAGGAGTGCAGATGGTGAAGAATTTTCTTCAGAGATCCAAGCCATACACGAACAAGTGAAACAGCAACTACAAGGCAGCAGCATCAGATACAAAAGCAGAGCAGACTTGAGCAGAAAAGAAGTTCATTTTGAAGTAGGAGAACAGGTTTTGGCACACTTGAGAAAGGAGAGATTCCCAAAGAAGAAGTACAATAAATTGAAGTTCAAAAATATTGGGCCATGCAAGATACTTAGGAAGTTTTCTGCAAATGTTTATGAGATTGAATTACCTCCTGATGTTGGAATATCTCCTATTTTTAATGTTGCAGATTTGTACAAGTATGAAGATGATGGTGCAGAAGAAAGAGCAGCAGACAAGGAACAGATTGATTGGAGAGAGCAGCTACCACCAGCACAGTCATTACAACCAGAGAAGATATTGGAGAAAAGGGTGTTCATAAGGACAAGAGGACAAGAGTACTTTCAGTATTTAATCAAATGGAAGGATAAGCCAGAGGAAGATGCCACTTGGATGAATAAAGAAATGTTGCAGAAGATAGGCAGATCAGTGGAAGAGCTCATGGACAGTAGCCCATGAAAAAAATTGCCCTCGGGAGCCAGCAATGTAGGAGTTTTGTCCACATGTTGTGGCTAGGAGGGTTTGAAAATAGTCGAATTGTTACAGCTAGGTGTCAATACCTTAGCTGATTGTATTATTGGGTCAGTTAGAGTCGTAGAAGTTGAATAGCTCATTTAGTCTAGCTGTCATATTCCAGTTAGTTGAATTGTTTTAATTAGGTTGTTGATTTCCTAAAACGGTCCCCTCAGAGGAACCGAAGAGTCATAGGTTTATGTATATAATTGTAAGCCCTCGGATGTATGGAGGAGGACAAGAAGAGGAGAGGAGATTTCTACAATAAACTCTGTGGGTTACAATTGCTTCCAGTTGAATAATTTCAATTTTCATTGGCCATCGAATTGTCTTGAATTCTTATTAATGAAGAAATTGTTTGATTGAGAAACGATTGTATACTGGTTCGGGGCGAAATTGTTGCGAATGGTGATTGTGTGAATGCCATATATCTCTGCCTGGTGTTTCCTAAATTTATTCGAGCAAACCCTGTGAAGTTATCCCCACCCGCAGGCATGGTATGTATAGAAAAGTCGTCGGAATAGAATCTCATCATTGTTGATTGAAACCTGCCGAGGATTGGCCCGAGGTTAGACGTGAGTTAATAAACAAAGAAGAACGCAAAGCCAGCGAGGAACCCTGGTTAAACACTATGCACAAACCGCGAGTGGTTTGGGTGAACAGTAAAGGCTGGAAACGGTATTCATCGCACCACTCTTATACGGAATGCGGTATTGAAGAATTTGTAGTGATTCCATAGAGTGCCTGACACGTGTCCCCGAGCGAAATTGGAAAACCACCTTCCCATACGCACCATCACGCGTTATCGTTTGCGCATGTTGATCAAGCGATATATGTTGGATCGGGCAATGTGATAACAGCCGTCGGATAAGGAAGCAAGATTAACGAATTTATATGAGCCGGGAGATATAATATAAAGTATTGAAAGTTATAACCATCAGTTATAAGGTCGGGCGGCGTAATATAACGCGAGAGATATATTTAAAATTGCAATGGTTTTCAAATGAAATTTATTTATCAAATTCCCCGAATTTGATAAATAAGATTCCAAGAAAAATAAATAGACCAAGTGGGGAAGAAAGAAAGGAAGACAGAGCCACGACGACGGTTGACCAATCCTCCTCAGGACTGAATTTCAGCGTTGTTGAGTCAAACTAATAGATGAGTAAATCTGAGCTATGGTAGCTTCTTCTACTGTAATGGTCTCTAAAACTTCGTTTTCCCCTTTATGAGTGAGGATAAGACTTATGCAAGTGTAGGCTCCTCTGGTGTTGGAGTGGAATTGTTTTCTTGAGTCTCCTGTATAACCTCTATAACAAGACTTGGTGTCAAGGTTTCAGGGTTGACTTCCACTGAAGGTCCCTCTGTCAAAATAAGTTTTCTCTTGTGTTTAATCTTTGAAGAAGAAGCTACCTCTTCCTTGCTCTTAGACAATGTTTTTGTCATGCAGGGTACCTTTTTGTTTGATTTTGTTTGCATGCTCCTGCATGAAATACCTCAAGGTCTGTGGCTCCTTAGATGATCTTCTGGTGTAGACCTCCTTGGTTGGTTGTATTGTAGGTATAGGAGTGATGGTTGGTGTAGAAGTGGTGGTTTGAACTCTAGGGGCTCAATGAGAAATTTCATTATATATATATATATATATATATATATATATATATATATATATATATACACATACATTAGTTGTAGTTATAATAAAAGTTATGCAATTTTGTAATTTTATAATATAATTAGAGATCTAATTTGAATGAAGGGAAATGTTACATTTCACTCTTAAGGGTTAATTCATTTTAATTTTTCAATATTGACAAGTTAAAATAAACTATTATTTTCATATAAAAATGAAAATTAATGTTAAATTGTATATGTTATTTATAGGTTACAAGTTTTTATTGTGATAAGTTGTGCAAAACTTAAACAAAAAATCTTATTTGCAAATCAAACTTCTAGGTACAATTAAATCAATAATAGTGATTCATCAATATTAGAATGTATATAAAAATCATAGGCATAAAATTTAATAAGAAGATTTGCTTACACTTTATATATGAATCATATGGAGGGAATTTAATAAGAACATTTACGCATTCATGTCATGAACATTATTATTCTAATATGGAAGGAATTTAATAAGAACATTTACTCATTCATGCCATGGACACTATTATTCAAATACAATGAAAATATTTTATTTATATACAAGGTAAATAGCCCAATCATTAAAATAATTGCAATGAATTTTTTTAAGGAAATCAAAATATAATATTATTTTATGAATATCATTGCAATCTCCAATAAAAATGAAACATTAAGAACTATTTAAAACCTTTAATATCAGGGTCTCCATAAAAGAAATAAAACTTCCAAGAATCTGCTATAAAAATTAAAACCATCATAATTATTTATGTGTGGATTATGATGCATGGGGTTACTAAAAAAGAACACATAAATCACATTATTCTTGTGAACAAAAATTAATGAGTATTACTTATTATTTAACATAATTTCTTATAGTAAGGAATCATAATTGCATTAAATCATTTTGATAGGTAGTGTCTCTGTGTCTTCACATTAATTAGGCATGAAGATAATATTCATAAATGAAAAAAAGTAGACAACTAGGAAATACAAGCAAGTGGAATATGAAGTAAAAAAAAATTCAAATGCAACCATGGAGAATTTGTGGGTACCATTTGTAAGTCCGAACCCCAAGAGGATGGGGAGCTAATTTAGCACTGAATTTCTGATAATAAGGAATCATAACAGTATTGAATCAATTTTGATTCGTAGTGTCTTCGTGTCTTTACATTAATTAGAAATTAAGCTAATATTCAGAAATGCTTACCTCAATAAACGAAAGTAGAGCAACTAATAATTACAAGCAAGTGGAGTATGAAGTTAGAAGATTTGCAAGTGTACCCATGGAATATTTGTAGGTACCATTTGTAAATTCAAACTCCAAAACCTCCAAGAGGAGTATAGAGAGCTTGTTACCATTCAATTAAAAAAAAAAATGAAACAATTTCCATTTAAAAATTTGACAAATAATTTTTTATTTTAATTTTCATTTAATTAAAACTTAATATTAAAATTTAGCATCTTAAAAAATTGATATAACTTAGCATTTTTAAAAAAATAATAAAAATTTTCTAAGACAATGAATAAGTAAATACCATGGTAATAGTTTGAATAATACGTTTATTATTGTAAATTTGTTTCCTTCCAAATATATTTTATTTTTATTTTTAACATATAAATTAAGTTTTTTATTTATGTTTTTTTATTTTTTTAATATATAAATTAATTTTTTTATCTTAATTAAAAATTATGGAAATTTTGATATTTTAAATAAAGTTAAATTATTTTTCTTAAAATTTAAAATATATATAAAATTTAAAAAATATATATTTTGGATTGAAATAAATTTTTATAAATTTAAAAGTTTAAAATACATATAAAATTTAAAATATATATATTTTAGATTGAAATTAACTTTTATAAATATAAAAGTGAAATCCTTTTAACTATAGTAAATTTCTTTAATCTTATCCATCATTAAATTCAAAATAGAAATTAAACAATCACTATTTATTTACATAACTGAAAATCTATTTTCGGGAGACAAATGCCTAAAAAACAGTGCCCATTGGGATTATTATGGCTACACAGTAACAAGAGATTTCCAAATATACTAATTGATGCAATGAAGTTAACACCATAAACATATTACTTAATTTCCTTTAAAAATTTTGACAAAGATTATGAAAATTTTGTTTACAATTGTTAAACTTTTGTCCTAAAAGATTTTGATAGTGCTGAATCCATTTTCATTATCAAAAATGCAATTCAAACACTCCAACTACCAAAATGGTTGACATAGCAACAAGTACTGGTAAGTACTGTCCGAGAGACACTAAATAGCGAATAGACTGAAAAATATTGGATGCCGTGAGTTTTGCTCATACTCATGACTGGTAAGTGTAGTGACTTTTGCTTTGAGTGGTGCAGGTGGGCCTGAGTACAGATGGCAGTAAGCGGTGCACTGAAACGATTTCTTGGATGGTGCAGGTGATCCTGAAAGGATTCTGAAAAAGAACTGATCGGGGCAGCGAGCGATCTCCATTACTGTCATGTCAATATCGGCTTGGGACCACCAGTAGTATGTTTTTTTTGGGTTGCAGCTTATAAGAATTCGTCCCTACCCTCTTCATATATTATTGGCTTGAACCCTCTGCACTCCGCTTTAATCTTTAATTTATTCGCTCTGCTTGGCCCTCCCTCCAATAACATAACATGAATTTGTTCTTTCTGCACAGAAATTCGCCTGCTAATATCAGTTGGTGAGGAATCGGCCAGAAATCATCACAAAACGAGAAGAAGGGCTCTGCCAATGGCCCGTGGTGAAGTACAGGAGCCTCTGCTGCTGCTGGATCAAGGAGGGAGCAGTAGCACCCATATTCATGATCATATAAATCGTCTGGAAGTGACCCTGTGAAATGCAGAGCAGCGGCCATGGATGATGATGATGAGAGACGCTGTGTTGTTGTGTTGATGATCTTAATAAAAATTCAGATTAGATTGTTTTTTGAGATTCAATTATGTTAAGTATTATTTATTTGGGATTAAAACTAGTGATCATGGTGAAGAAGTAGGATTGAAACTAATAAAATGAATCACATAGCGATCACGGTGAAGAAGTGAGATTGAAACTAATGAAATGAGTGTCAATCATCACTTCTGGGGCTTGCACCGTGTAAAAGTCACCCATCCCAAATCGCCTCTGGCTCAAGCACAGTTAATTGTGGAGCTTTTTAGTTTTCTCCACAAGCAAGCCCACTTAGCTTGCAATGAGTGCTAAGTGGACTATTAAAAATCATGAGAAATTAGTCAGTTACAACTACTTCTCATGGAAATGGTCATAGTTGAATGACTTACTTAACGCAGTTGAATCTCAAAACATGATCTACTATAATGCACTGCGGAAACCCTCAATACTTAAATACAAAGAGTAAATGGAGCTCTACTTGAATGGTTCATGAGGCACAATACTTGTTAAAGTTTTCCAAATGGGGTATCAAGCTAAGTGGGCTTGATTGTGGGGAAAACTCCACAGTTAAACGCGCTTGAGCTAGAGGCAATCTGAGACGGGTTAAGTCATAGTTGAATGACTTACTTAACATAGTTGAATCCCTGTAACACCCTGTATTAATTTAAATCATGGCTAATAGACTTATTATGACACATTTGAATTAATTAACAAATAAGGCTATTCGTTAACAAGAATTGAGTATATATTTTTTTAAGAGATAATTAATATATTGTCTTGAGTAAAAAGAGAATATGATTGGTAAATGATTCCAAGAACCCAAGGGAAAAAGGGAGAGATAGTTCTAAGAGTTACCTCCCTAGAAGGATAAAAGGAAAATCTTTAGAATGGGAAAGGGTTCTGTGCAAAAAGAATATTGGGGTTAAGCAATAGTCTATTGCAATGAGTTGTCCAAAGCTAGTAAGGAAACCAGTGGAGTTCAAGAAAAAAAAATCCAGAGAAGTATAGACTGGATTGAATCTTGAGGTCTATCTTCTACTGTCTCAGTACGAATTACCTAAGACCCTGATGAGAAGCACGGTGGGAGCAGAGGACGTGATTTCCTCGCTCAAGGTTGGGAGGACCATCAGTTTACTGGAACACTGCACCGAGATAAGTAACTATAAGTGTTTGTTTACTGATTGAAATTATTTGTTAGATGGAAATGTTTATGCAAAAGAAAATCCTGTATGAGTTCTACTATTATGCTGGAAAGAATGATACAAGCATTTACCCTCTGCTATGTAGGTAGAGTAGAATTAATTACTAAAGAATGGAATTATATACATTCTCTGTAGCCTGTATAAAATGATTAATTAGACACAATAGTATAGTACCAAATAAGTGAACTGTTAAATGTTCATCATCTACTAAATGAAGGAAGATGTATTACTCTAACACACACACATATATATACATTGCTAACAGAAAAATATTCAAAGAAGAGTCCCATGCATTGAAGGACACCATAGAGGCATTTACCCTCTGCTATATAGGTAGAGTATAATTAATTACTTAAGAATGGAATTATATACATTCTCTGTAGCCTGTCTAAAATGATTAATTAGACACAGTAGTATAGTGCCAAATAAGTGAACTGTTAAATGTTCATCGTCTACTAAATGAAGGAAGATGTATCACAGTAACATATATATATACATTGCTAACAAAACAAAAAAAATTCAAAGAAGAGTCCCATGCATTGAAGGAAAAATCTGGTAAATATTAAGGCAAGGGCCAGTGGTCCATGTCCCCTGAGCACCAATGAAGAGAGAATGCTGGACTCTACTTTAGGTCAATCAAGAGCTATACCTAGCACATTTGCAGAGAAAACTAGAAATACCGATAATTAAACAATATAGTAAAGACTGTGAAATCAGACATAAAGTAAAGTGAACACATTAAATATCGAGATTTAGCCCATCAAATACATTCTAATTTCTTAGGAGGAAATTTCCATAATAGTAAACTTCATAACTATTGACAACAGTAAGTAAAACCCGATTGGGAAAATACACAGTTTGCACCAGCAAATGCATGAAGAGTAAGCCATGAAAACTTAAAGATACAATTTAGAATATGTAGTTAATACATCCAATAATTTCCCGAAAATTATAATGCTATGCCTCGACTTCTATTAAGGTCGGAGGCCATTTGGGAAGTAGGATAAAATTGAAAATAAAATTACTCTCTAAATTAAAAACTATTTCCGAAGACCAAACTTCAATTTTGTTCACATTCAACAGAACCAAGAATAGAACTGTGCAAGAGGTCGAGCCTCGAACCCTTTAAACATTCGGAAGAAAAACCCTAATTTAAACCTCGTAGCTATGATTAACGAACAATGTCGAAGAACCCAAAAAACCTGCAACAGGTGAGGGGGGGCCTAAAGTTACTCACAACTTAAATTCTTTATATAACCAGTATATGCATTAACCCTTTCAAGAGGGCATACCTGGGCAATGCTTGTGACAGCCCAATACTCTGACCAGTAGCGGTTATGCATACCTTGCGTACAGGCACAACAACCATTAGAATCCGTGAGGGTTGGAGGATAACTTAGCTATTCAACAAATAACTTAAAATAAAAATACTAGAAGTAAAGAGGGAAAAAACCCTGGAACTGAGTGCTTACCAGTGTTTCCCAAGCCTGGAAAAACGGAGTTGCATCATTTCTCATCACCCCAGAAGAAAATTTGAAAGGCTTCATCAAGCCAGAAAACACTAGGCAAGAATGGGAACAGAACTTAGAAATTTATAAGTAACCATGTGACTAAATCTATGAACACAATGAATTAAGGCAGTAAAACCTGATAACCAGTAGTTCACTTGGACCCGAAGCCGCAAGTTCTCTCCATAGTAGCAGCAACATGCCTGTCACCATAAGCGGAGAAAGAAGAGCGAAAACCTTAAATAAACATACTATCGAGAATCGATGGACTAGGGTAGTCATACCTCTGCATTCGAAGAACAAGCATGCGATAACATCCTCCCTGTGTTAACTGTGCCAATAAGCTGGACAGTGAGTATACTGAATGCTAGTAAGAGAAATCATAACTTTCAGAGCTAACTGACGGAGATGAGGCAGAATGAATGAACCGGAATGCGGAGGGGTGGGATGGGTGGTTATCCTAACCATCCCTGCCCTCACGTCGACCGTCGATCCCAAGGACACAGATCAATGGAGCAGAGCAGCCCACCTATTGCAGTGCAGGACGAAGATGACCCAAGGAGTTGCCAAGTGGGAAATAAAGCCAAAAATCAAGGCAGATGACTAAGTAAATCATTATTCAAAAGATTAATTTAAAAGTACCCATAATTGAATGCAATAAGTAGTCGTATCAGATGGAGATTAATGTCTAGAAGATAAGAAATTAGTGAAGTCATGTTGTCAAGCATGAACGCATAGATTATTATTTAAACCAAGATCAATGTAATCGGACAACATTGACTACCTGTAGGGGTTCGTGAAGTCACGGTGAAATAATTAATTAAAACCCTTTCCAAAGTTATATATTGACAACATTTGCATTCATATAAAGTATGTTTTGTATGCATGATTATACTCTAAGGTTATCATATGATTTTAACTATATTGATGGTATAGTATAACACAATGTGAAGTTGGAAATGCCGATTCATATGGGTTAAAAATATATATAGGCTTACAAATGAGTATTTTTGATGTGTTGTATGAGGTAATTTAATATAAGGTTGAAATATAGTAAAAGGGTAAAAGAATTTTTTATTTTATTTTTTTGTATGTTTACTTTTAATTGTGACAAGTGGTATCAGAGTAAAGTTACACGTTGGGGCCATATGGGCCAACACCATAACGTGGGTGTTTTCATCTTGTTTATTGTTGAAACTGTGCATAGTACATGAGAAATTAGCAATAATCTACGATAAGGAGAGGATCTAGTCATTAAATTCCCAAAAACCTAGGGAAAATCCATCCCTTGACCAACCCTGAAGTTAACCCAGAGATGTGGGTGCAATTAAGCATAGAACAACACCAACAAACCAGTAGATTATTGGAAGAACAAAAACGCCAGAAAAATAAACTACTTGATATAATACAACAACTTCAGACAAAGATGGTCAGGGTGTGGAGTGATAATGAAAGGTTAATGAGGGAGCAGGAAGGGATATTGAAGAGCCTTTCAGATAAATAGAACCATCACACTACACATCCCAGTCCTGAGAGAGATACTCATGGAGAAGGAGAACAACAACAACAAATGTATGACAATCTTGAAGGAAGTCGTACACAATAGAGTAATAAGAGTAGAACCTATAATGAAGTTGAATCTAGAAATATTTCCGAACAACAATAACTGAAGAAACAAAAATTGGAATTATAGGGTAATTTCAGAAGATCAAGCCTCCTACATTTGATGGAGAGGCTGAAGAAATGGAGGAAGCTTGGATAATAGATATGAACAGGTAATTTCAATTTTACAAGTATAACAACAAACTTAAAGCCCGCCTAGCCATTTACCAACTGAGGGAAAAGGCTATATTGTGGTGGGAAGAAGTGAAGAACGTGCGTGGAATTGAAGATCATAATGTAACTTGGGATGATTTTCAAAAGTATTTCAAAGATAAGTATTTGAATAAACGATTATATGATGAAAAATCATGAGAATTCCATGATCTAAAATTGGGGCAAATGTTTATGGATGAATTTATCACTAAATTTACCTCCTTGTTAAGTTATGTACCTTATTTGCGCGACGAAAGGCAAAGGTGCAATGGTTTTTGAGCAGTTTGCAGATACACATAAAAGAGAGGATTGAGTTTGTAAACCCAAAAACAATGGATGAACCGATAAGGAAAGCACAAACGTGCTATCAGTAGTCCAAGGCTAAGGGAGAAACTGGGAAAATTTGGCCACCCAAGAAAGGGAAAAAAGGTCCTTCCAATTTTAAAAATAACAGATCTGGAAATTACAAGAATGTTGTAAGGAATCTAATGAATAGACAGAATGGGAAAAGTTGAAAAAGGACTAAATGGGCAGCTAAGGAGTGGCATACTGAAGCCTCTAATAGGCTATACCTTGGATAGTTCCAAAAACCTCCATTACAGTGCTGGGGTTGTGGGGAGGCACATTACTTTAAAAACTGTCCTCATCGAGGGAGAAGTGAAGTGGAAGAAAATCTACAAGAAGCATCTACTATGGGAGATGTAGTGTGAAACATAACCAGAATCAATGCTGCTCTGGAAGATCGACAAGAAAACTTTCAACCAACTATGATAGAATTAGAAGGTAAGCTACAAACCCATTCTGTTTCTATTTTAGTTGACCCTTGGGCCGGTTTGAGCTATATACACCCCCATATAGTTGAAAACTGTAAATTACATAATCATAAATTTAAGAGTTCATGGATAGTACAACTAACTACGAGGGAAAAAAGACGAGTCAATTCCAAAGTGTCAAACTGCGAATTGGTTATTGGTGACCATCACATAACTATAGAACTTAACATTCTACCTCTGGGATCCTACGATATTCTATTGGGAATGGACTGGTTGGAAAGGCACTAGTCATTAGTGGATTGCAAATACAAAGTCATTTACTTTAAATCGAAAGATGGTACACGTAAGGAATTGTAGGGAATTAAGAAGTCGCCTCAGTTGCGTCCCATCGAGTAAATTCATAAGGAAGGGGTTTCAACTATATGTAATTCAAGTAGGATTCTCTAAGTCCAACGATAAGACCCTCAGCTGGAGAATATTCCTATTATGCAGGAATTTCAGGATGTGTTCCCTGAAAACATTCCAGGATTACCACCAAAGCGAGACATTAATTTTACAATAGAACTAATACCTGGGGTAGCCCCTGTGTCCTGAACTCCATACAAAATGAGTGTACCTGAGCTAACAGAATTAAAAATGTAGCTACAGGAACTAATGGAAAAAGGATGCATTCGGCCAAGTGTGTCCCCTTGGGGAGCACCAGTATTGTTTGTTAAGAAGAAAGAAGACACTATGCAAATGTGCATGGATTACTGACGACTCAATAAATTGACTGTCAAGAACAAGTATCCATTGCCACACATAAACGATCTGTTTGATCAAGTGAAGGGGGAAAAAATGTTTTCCAAGATTTATTTAAGGTCAGGGTACCACCAAATACGGATTAAAAATGAAGATGTATCCAAAACAACTTTCCATACCTAGTACGAACATTACGAATTTGTTGTGCTACCATTCGGATTAACCAATGCACCAAAAACATTCATGAGCTTGATGCAAGGAATTTTCCACCCATTTTTGGACAAGTTTGTTTTAATTTTTATTGACAATATACTGATCTACTCTAAGAATGAGGGAGAGCACAAGGAACATTTGCGCATAGTGATGGAAATGTTACGAGAACACTAGCTCTACGCTAAGTTTAGCGAATGTGACTTTTTCAAGAAGAAGATCAAATATCTGGGACATGTGATATCTGCTGAAGGGATTTCTGTAGACCTTGAAAAGATAAAGACAATCATGGAGTGGAAATTTCCTACAAGTGTGGCAGACAGGCATTCATTTATGGGTTTGGCTAGCTATTATCGACAGTTCATTAACGGGTTCTCTAAAATATATTTTCTTATTACCTCTCTACAATGGAAAGGACGAGTATGAGATTAATGATAAACAACTCTTAGTATATCGAAAAAGGATATATATTCCTAATCAAATGAATCCGAAGGTACTGATTTTAGATGAGTATCATAGGAGTTCCTATGTAGGACATCCAGGATACCAGAAAATGTTAACAACAATTAGGAAAGACTATCCCTAGACGGGAATGCGTAAGGACATTGCGGAGTACCTAACCAAGTGCTTGGAATGCCAACAATTCAAGATAGAACACTAGCATCTAGCAGGATTGCTTCAGCCTATTCTAGTACTGGAATGGAAGTGGGAAGTCATATCCCTTGATTTCATCACCAGATTACTAAGAAACAAAAGACACAATGACTTGATCATGGTGGTAGTAGATAGACTCAACAAAGTGGCCCATTTCATACCTGTCCAGTCAACTTACAAGACAGTTCAAATTGTTGATATTTTCATGAAAGATATTTTCAGATTACATGGTATACCCAGGAATGTTATCTTAGATTCAGATGTAAAATTTACATCAGCTTTTTGGAAGAAATTATTCACTAGGTTGGGGATGCAAATACAATTTAGTACCGATTACCATCCTTAAACAGATGGGAAAACAGAGAGGGTGAATCAAGTTTTAAGGGATATGATGCAAATGTACATAATGAAGCAACCTACGAAATGGGAAGATTATCTACAATTGGTTGAGTTTGCTTATAACAACGGATATCAAGAATCCCTTAAGATGATTCTGTTTGAAGCATTGAACAAAAGACAACGTTGGACTCCTATAAATTGGAGCAGTCCAGAAACCAAGATGATGCTTGGACCAGACATGCTAGAGGAAATGGAGCAGGAGGTAAGAAAGATTAGGCATAATTTGAAAGCAGCCCAAGACCGACAAAAAGTTTATGCAGATCGGAAAAGAACTTTCCGTGAATTTGTGGTAGGGGATCATGTATATGTAAGAATTAAACAGAAAAAAATCACCTTGAGGTGGAAAGCTTGTGCCAAATTGGCTCCCAGATATTTCAGACCATTCGAAATTCTGGAAAGAATAGGACCAGTGGTTTATCAACTGGCTCTACCCAATCATATATTGGTACATAATGTGTTTCATGTATCATTTTTGGAGTGATACATACATGACCCTAAACACATGATACATTGGCAAGGTATACATGTAAGTCATGATTATATTATGTTTGTAAAAAAAAAAATTGATTTGAAAAATTCATGATAATTGTGGTCTGCAGGTACAACCGACGACGATTTCCTGGTAGAACCGAAGCATATTCTAGATCGGAGAGAAATAACGCTCTAGAGGTGAGTCATCCCCCAAGTTAAAGTGTAATGGAAGCACTTTGGCTCTGAGGAGGCTACCTCAGAGGATGAGCATACTATTCAAGAAGCATATCCAAGATTATTTCGTTGATGAAATAACATCGGGGACAATGTTTTGCCTTAGCGAGGGAAGATGTCACAACCTGTTTTAATTTAAATCATGGCTAATAGAATTATTATGAAGCATTTGAATTAATTAACGAATAAGGCTATTCGTTAACAAGACTTGAGTATATATATTTTTTAAGAGATAATTAATATATTGTCTTCAGTAAAAAAGAGAATAATTGATTGGTAAATGATTCCAAGAACCCAGGGTAAAAAGGTAGAGACGGTTCTGACAGTTACCTCCCTAGAAGGATAAAAGGAAAATCCTAAGAATGGGAAGGGGTTCTATGCAGAAAGAATTTTGGGGTTAAGCATTAGTCTGTTACAATGAGTTGTCCAGAGCTGGTAAGGAAACCAATGGAGCTCAAGAAAGAAAAATCCAGAGAAGTATAGACTGGATTGAATAGTGAGGTCAATATTCTACAGTCTCACTACGAATTACCTAATACCTTGGTGAGGAGCACGGGGGGAGCAGAGGACGTGATTGCCTCTCTCAATATTGGGAGGACCATCAGTTTACTGGAAGACGACACTGAGATAAGTAACTATAAGTGTTTCTTTACTGTTTGAAATTACTTGTTAGATGGAAATGTTTATGCAAAAGAAAATCCTGTATGAGTTCTACTGTTTTGCTGGAAAGAATGATACATGCATTTACCCTCTGCTATGTAGGTAGAGTAGAATTAAATACTAAAGAATGGAATTATATACATTCTCTGTAGCCTATCTAAAATGATTAATTAGACACAGTAGTATAGTACCAAATAAGTGAACTGTTAAATGTTCATCATCTACTAAATGAAGGAAGTTGTATTACTGTAATGTATATATATATATATATATATATATATATATATATATATATATATATATATATATATATATATATATATATATATACACACACACACATTTCTAACAAAAAAAAATTCAAAGAAGAGTCCCATGCATTGAAGGAAAAATCTGGTAAATATGTAAGGCAAGGGCCAGGGGTTTAGCACCCAGACCCGTGGAGACAGATCTGGGGTCCATGTCCCCTGAGCACAAGTGAATAGAGTGTGTTGGACTCTAATTTAGGTCAACCAAGAGCTCTACCTAGCACATTTGCAGAGAAAACTAGAAATATCGAGAATCAAACAATATAGTAAAGACTGTGAAATGAGACATAAAGTAAAGTGCACACATTAAATTTGGAGATTTAACCCATCAGATACATTCTAATTTCTCAGGAGGAAATTTCCATAATACCAAACTTCATAACTATTAACAATAGTAAGTAAAACTTGAATGGGAAAATATACAGTTTGCACCAGCAAATGAATAAAGAGTAAGCCATGAAAACTGAAAGACACGATTTAGAATATGCAGTTAATACAACCAATAAATTCCTGAAAATTATAATTCTATGCCTCAACTCTTGTTAAGGCCGGAGGCATTTGGGAAGTAGGATAAAATCGAAAAGAAAATGACTCTTTGAATTAAAAACTAAGTCTGAAGACCAAAGTCCAATTTTGTTCACATTCAACAGAACCAAGAATAGAAATGTGCAAGAGGCCGAGCCTCGAACCCTTTAAACATTCGGAAGAAAAACCCTAAGTTAAACCTCATAGCCATGACTAATGAACAGTGCCGAAGAACCCCAAAACCCTACAACAGGTGGGGGGAGGGGTGAAGTTACTCATGGCTCAAATTCTTTATATAAACAGTATATGCATTAACCCTTTCAAGAGGGCATACATGGGCAATGCTCACGATGGCCCAATACTTTGACCATCAGCGGTTATGCATACCCTACATATAGGAATGACAGCCATTAGAATCCGCGAGGGTTGGAGGATAACTTAGCTATTCAAGAAATAACTTAAAATAAAAAGACTAGAATTAAAGAGGGAAAAAACCTTGGAACTGAGTGCTTACCAGTGCTGGCCGAGCCTGGAAAAGTGGAGTTGCATCGTTTCTCATCACCCCTGAAGCAAACTTGAAAGGCTTCATCATGTTGGAAAACGCTGGGAAAGAAGGGGAACATAAGTTAGAAATTTATAAGTAACCCTGTGACTAAATGTATGAACACAATGAATGAAGACAGTAAGACCCGATAACCAGTGGTTCACCTGAACCCGAAGCCACAAGTTCTCTGCACAATATCAGTGGTATGCCTGTCGCCATAAGTGGAGAAAGAAGAGTGAAAACCTTAAATCAACATACTATCAAGAACTAATGGACCAGGGTAGCCATACCTCTACATTCGAAGAAGAAGCCTGTGATAACATCCTCCCTGTGTTAATTGTGCCAATAAGTTGGACAGGGAGCATACGGAATGCTAGTAAGAGAAACCATAACTTGCAGAGCTAACTAACGGATATGAGGCTGAATGAATGAACCAAAATGCAGAGGGATGCGGTGGGTGGTTACCCTAACCATCCATACCCTTACGTAGACCGTCAATCCCAAGGACGCAGATCAACGGAGCAAAGCAACCCACTTGTTGCAATGTGGGACGAAGATGATCCAAGGAGTTTCCAAGTGGGCAATAAGGCCAACAATCGAGGCAAATGATTAAGTAAATCATTATTAACAAGATTAA
The DNA here is from genome assembly GCA_034641835.2 of Pinus albicaulis. Classification (NCBI taxonomy): domain Eukaryota; kingdom Viridiplantae; phylum Streptophyta; class Pinopsida; order Pinales; family Pinaceae; genus Pinus; species Pinus albicaulis. The sequence continues at coordinate 473,003,600 of CM076583.1, read as the reverse complement.
TTTCAAAGTACCCATAATTGAATGCGATAAGTAGTCGTATCAGATGGAGATTAATGTCTGATAAGAAATTAATGAAGTCATGATGTCAAGCATGAACGCACAGATTATTATTTAAACCAAGATCAATGTAATCGGAGAAAATGATTACTTGCGGGGGTTTGTGAAGTCATGGTGCAATAATTAATTAAAACCCTTTCCAATGTTATAGATTGACAACATTTGCATTCGTATAAAGTATGTTCTGTATGCATGATTATACTCTAAGGTTATCCTATGATTTTATATATATTGATGGTATAGTATAACATAATGTGAAGTTAGAAATGTCGATTCATATGGCCTAGATATAAATATAGGCATACAAATGAGTATTTTTGATATGTTATATGAGGTAATTTAATACAAGGCTGAAAGATAGTAAAAAGGTAAAAGTTTTTTTTTTTTTTTGGTATGTATATTTACTTTTAATTGTGACAATCCCAAAAATGACCTAATATAATGTACTGCCGAAACCCCTCAATACTTAAATACAAAGAGTAAATGAAGCTCTATTCAAACGGTTCATGAGGCACAATACTTGTTAAGATTTTGCACATGAGGTAGCAAGCTAAATGGGCTTGATTGTGGGGAAAACTCCACAGTTAAAGAATTTAGATATAATGCACTACTAAACCCCTCCATACTTAAAAAATTTAGATATTACATCTCTTTTTATAAATTTTAATAATCAAATTAATACATAGAAATAAATATTTCTTTTTCTCATTTTATGTTTTTATGGTTCTTATATTTTTATATATTTTTATTTTTATTTTAGTTATTTTATTTATTTATTTTATTATTATTATTAGTTTAATATTAGTTGATTAATTAATTAATTAAATATTTATAATAATAATAATAATATATTAAATTTATTAATTATTAGAATAGCTAATAAGTAAAATAGGTATATTAATGATTTATTTTAAATTAAAAATAAATAAATTAATAATAATAATATATTAAAATTATATATAGATCTCTACTGATTTATTTTTTTATTTTTTTTGTTAGTCAAACTAGTCTACAATAGCTAGTTGGAGCATCTTTTTATCTATTTAAACAAGTTTGTAGATCAGATTTCTCATTTTGTCTAGATGATGAACCACACACTCGCTCGCTAGAATGATGAACTGCACACTCATTGATTCAAAATTAACAAATATATATATAAATAAATAAAAAGAAAAATTCTCAATCTAAATATTATATGTCTCTATAAATTTTAATAATAAAATTATTACATAAAAATAAATATTTAATTACATTGCAAACAAAAATATTTAAAACATCAATTTGATTTTTAACTTGGTTATAATGTTAATTATTAGTGCAGAAATCTTATTAAATTTAAATAACAAACAATGTGTTTCTTCATTCGTTTATATTTATCTGTGGGATGGGATGTGGATTATTATGGTGTATGTTTGATGAGATGTTCATTATTATTGTGCACAGTTTTTAAATGTAAGATGGGATATACATTATTACGGTGTATAGTATTTTGAAAAATATATTAATATATTTTTAATAAATTTTAAATTTTATATTATTAATGGGAAAAATATTTTATAAAAAAATTAATACATTAATAACTAGTATTATATATATGGGATCACTCACTATATATGATTATATATGTATAAATAAATAACTCACTTAAAATAAATGAGCATGCAAAATATAATTTATTAAGTTGAAAGACATAAAGTAACTCTCATCAAATAGGGAGGCATGGAAAATATAATAAATTTTATTCAAAGACAAAAGATTCATTTCTTCAAGTAAATATAATAAATTAAGTTGGAAAAAATTAAAGTAACTCACTTCAAATAGATTGATATGAAAATTACAACAAAAACATAGTAATTATATATATTATTTTTTAATATTAAGTTTCTATAAAAAATTTGTATATAAACGTATAATATTTTACGAATTTATCATAAATTGTTTATAATACAAAATAGGAAAATTATTTTGAAAATTACAACAACCAATTAAGAAACATAGTAATTATATATATTAATTTTTTAATATTAAGTTTTTATAAAAATTTTGTATATAAACGTATAATATTTTACGAATTTATGATAAATTGTTTATAATATAAAATAGGAAAATTATTATGTAATAACAATATTATTATATTTAAATATTAATATTCAACAAATAATGTTGCTGGTGATGATAATGTAAATTTATATAGAAAAAATGAATAAGTAAATTTATTTTATTTAAAATAAAAAGTTTTAAGAGCTAGATTCAAATTAACATAATTATAATTAGTTAAAAAATTAAGAAAATAAGTATGGTAACATATATTTTGAAATTAAAATTTAATGTAAATATATTAACTACAAAATAAATTAAGTAAAAATGTCTTTCATATTTAACCTTTTTGATAAAATTAATAATTATATTAAATATTTTTGCACATTTAATTTTTTTTTTTTTAACTGTAACGAGTATGCAATTTTATTTATATGAGGAAAAGAGAATGGGTCTTTTCCGTAGCGACCCCTATTATAAATTTGTTATCCATCTTATGTTGCTTTTGAGATATAATATTTTCAAGGATTTTGGAAGGTACTTTCCCCATTTAAAATTATCATCCCTTTCATGAGAGAGCAGCCTTTGTTCGCCATCTGATCTGCTTCACTGTTTGAATTTCTAAGGATATGATAAAACTTGTAAGATTCAAAGTCTAGTAAGACTCTCTTCAGTCTGCCCAAGATTTTGTTGAGACCAGCATTGCTGAAAAGGTCCTCCATGATTAATTTTTTAATTAAAATCTCTGAGTCTCCGAAGACTTGGAGATCTTTGACACCTTTGTCTCTAGTAATAAGACAAGCTTTGAGAAGCCTAAGGATCTTAGCTTGATTGTTAGATTTCAGACCTAAACCCCAGTAGAAAGAATCTCTAAGTGACCCATCCGGGGAGTAGATGACCCCACCAGCACCGGCAGCACCGGGATTCCATTTGGACGCCCCATCGAAGAATATTGTGGTTAATTTTTGAGAACTCCACCAATTTTGAAAAGTGCCATCTGGATCTCTTTTTCGCCATTCCGGATTAGCTTTCTGGGGGAAGAGGAGATACTTACGAAGATATGGCTCAAGGGCTAGCCACCTCTTTTCCTCGGGCGAGAGCAGGGGGTCTTCTTTGTAAAACTGTTGTTGGGCCGCTTCCAAGAGGAGAGACCTGGCTTTTGCAGCAGTTTGAATCGGGGAATACTGCATATCTTTGAAGATCTACCAGTTACGAGCCAACCAAAGCTGCCAGCAAACAAATTTGGGAAGAGCTATCCATACTTTACACCAGAAAGACTTGGAAGGGATTTGATGAGGGTAGAAGGTACTCCATGAGGCAAAGAGTTCCGTGACAGAGATCTGTGTAGGGATAGAAATCTGAAAGTCCTGGAGTATTAGACCCCAAACCTCTTTGGCGAAGTGACAGTCCAGGAATAGATGTTGGGCAGTTTCGAGGTTACATCTGCAAAGCACGCATCTATGTGGCCCTGCGATCTTCATTTTTGCAAGATTATCTCCCGTTAGAAGTTTATTATGAGCCAGAGTCCAGAAGAAGAAATTTACTTTTGGTAAAGCTAATGGCTCCCAAACTTGTTTCCAGAAGGCAGGAGTTTGACTGCTGCTCATAGAACCCTGTAAAGCTGTGTAACCCGCTGCTGTTGAATAAACTCCTGACTGGCCCCAACCCCAGCTGTCTTTCATGGAACGGTTGACCGAAGCAGCATCCTCAAGCAGATCCTCAAGCAAGTTTTGTTGAGTAGATAATCGAGCAGGGACACCGTGGAAGTCCTAGCCTGCCTAATCACCACGATGGTCCCAATTCGATAGGTTGAAAATGATGTTTACACCTGCTCTTTCCAACCGGTTTCTGAGATCAGCAATATTTTCATTTTTTGCCAAGGGATCACACCCCATGATGCGATCGTGCCACAGATGAGTGCGTTTGCCGTTACCAGGGGTTCTGTGTACGAAATTTTTGAAGAATTTGTTGCTTTTGCAGCAGAGCCTCCAAACCTGCATGCAATTTACAGAACTGTCCAATTGCATTTTTTTGAGGGCGTCATTGTCTGCGTATTTTGACCATAATGTGACACTGATAGGATGTGTGGGGTCGTGGATCATCTTCCACAATATCTTGCCTCCTAGCGTTGTGTTGACTACAGAGGGGTCTCGAATTTGCAGTCCACCCTCAACAATCGGCTTCTTAACCAAGTCCCAGTTAACTAAATGCATTTTTTTGTCATTGCCCTTCCCACCTTGCCATAAGAAATCTCTAAGGAGATTAGAGATTTGCTCCATCACATTTCTTGGAGCTAGAAGAAATGTTGCTTGATAAATTGGAAGAGCAGATAATTGAGATTTGATAAGGATGACTTTACCGCCTTTTGTTAACCAGTAGCCTCCCCAAGCAGAGATTTTAGCTTTAATTTTGCTGACGATATCATTCTAGAGGGACCTCTTATTCACACCAGAGGAGATGGGAAGACCAAGGTACTTGAACCTGTCCCATTGTGCATGGCCTTTGAACCCGAGAAGCTTTGAAATGTTTGTGATCTCTTGTTGTTCTATATTCTAACTGAAGACTTCACTCTTACTCTCATTGACTAAAGCACCTGAAACCCTGTAATAACTTCTCATAACAGAGTCGAAATCTTTCGCAATTCTGGTGGATGCACCTCCAAGGAGAAGGGAGTCATCCGCAAAGAGAGCGTGATTTAGTGGGACTGATCCATTGGAAGGTTTGAGACCCGGGAGGGAGCCAACGATTCTTTCAGCTGAGAGTTTTCTACTGAGGGAATCCACCATAAGAATGTACAAGAAGGGGGAGAGAGGGCATCCCTACCCGATGCCTCTCCGAGCTTGGAAGAAGTTGGTTGGACGACAATTGATTAGGGGAGCAATCCACAGGATATCGATACATGCTTTTATGAGCTGAAAAAAATGATGAGAGAAGCCAAAAGAGAGGAGAAATTTGCAAAGGAACAAGCGATTAACTCTATAGAAAGCATTCGCCATATCAAGTTTAATCAACATACCTTTCTCGCTTCGTTGTTTTCTTGAGTGAATGGTCTCCTGAACTTGTATAATGTTATCCATAATGTGCCTGCCTTCCACGAATCCGCCTTGGGAACTGGAGATCAGTCTTTTGAGCAGGGGCTTGATTTGATTTGCTAAGAGTTTGGCTATGATTTTGTAAGATGCATTACACAGCGATATAGGCCTGAATCTTGCAAATGATTCAGGGTTGGAATCCTTAGGGATTAAAGCTAGGTAGGTGGAATTGGTTCCTCCTCCTATCTTAGCTTTTTTCATAAAGCCTCTTATCATTTTAAGGAGATCAGATTTGATGATATCCCAACAAGACTTGTAGAAATGGATTGTAAATCCGTCAGGCCCTGGGGCCTTGTCTGCTTCCATGGACCAGATTACATTAATAATTTCCTCCTCAGAAATGGGTCTACAAAGAGCTGTATTATCTTCAGGTTTGATGAGTAAAGGGATGTTACAGAGGAAGTCTGCAGCTTCCTCATCATTGCCTTGGTTTCCCTCATTGTATATATTCCTGAAGTGATTTTCAGCAGCAGCTTTAACCTGGTTGAATCCTTTGCGGACTTGGCCCTCTATTGTTTTGATTTCTGCTATATGATTCCGGGATAGTCTTGCCCTATATTGTCGGTGGAAAAAGGAGGTGTTCCGATCGCCTGCCTTAAGCCACAGACTTCTGGATTTAAGCCTCCAATATTCTTCTTCTATTCGAAAGGATTGGTATGTGAATCGTTGAGCTTTTATTTCCTTTTCCAACAGCTCTGCTGTGATATCTTTGCTTTCCATATCTGTTTGCAGGGACTGCAACATCTAAACTGCTTCTTTTCTTTGGTTGGTTGGAGAGGGATCCGGTTTTTTTATCCATTCCTTCAGCGCATGTTTTGTGGCCTTCAAATTTTTTTCCCAGACGAAGCTTGAGGAACCTGTGAAGGATTTGGCCCATGCAGCTTTCACATTCTCCATGAAGCCATCTCTCTCGATCCAAAGAGGGCTAAATCGAAAAGGAATGGGGCCCAGATCTTCTTCTTCTTCCAGTAGAAGTTGAATTGGCTTGTGATCTGAGGTCAATTTGGGCAGAATTTTTGTGAGGATGATCTTTTTGTTCATCATAAGGGCGCTTTGCACCAGAAATCAGTCCAGGCGGGCAGAAATGTGGTCTGGCCCAACCCGGTTATTGGACCAAGTGAAAAGCCCTCGGACAGGATTGAAATCTAAGAGATCCCAATACTGGGTGAGCTCATCCACAGTGGCCAACAAGGGATCTCTAGGGCAGGAGCCGCCCCTCTTCTCTTTTGCTTTCAGGACAATATTAAGATCCCCAGCTATGATGATGTTGTTGGGGGGATTCTGCTCTAAAAAAACTGAGAGAGAGTTCCAACATTCTCTTTTTTCAGAGTAATTGACAGGAACATATAGATTGAAGAGAGAGATGGTCAACTTACTTACTTTATGCATTAGTTCCGTGAAGATCCAATGTTGGGATTCATGAAATTTGTTCAACTGAAATGTGCCTTCTGTCCAAAGAGTTGCCAACCCTCTTGAAGTGCCCCTTGCACTGACTGCCTTGCCTATACTTTTATTCCACTTTGTCTTGCAGATATCTAGGAGGGCTTGCCCTTCTATATTAGTCTCTTGGAGCATGAGTATGTCTAAGGGATCTATTTTCAAGAGGTCCTTAACTGCTTCTATTTTGGAAGGATTCCCCAGTCCTCTGCAATTCCAAGAGACGAGCTTCATTATTTACTTAAGGGAGGGGTGGGGCCTCCCTTGGGAGGCCTTGGTCTGGTGTTTCTTCCAATAGAAATTTCTATTGTGGCCTGACTTCCTTGAGTTTTGAGTCTTTCAACCTCCTCTTCCCTCATTTCTTTGCGGGATTTCCTTCCAGCTCTTTTAGAGGGATGCTCATAGGTTTCGTCCTCCGAGGAGCCTGAGCTTTCTGCTATTTTTTTCCTTGTGACTTCAGCATATGAGAGGTCGGATGGACTACCTTGGGAAGCATCGATCTGAATAGCTTTCCCTCCTTCTTTGATTGGGGGGGTAATTTCTGCCTGCACCAAATTTTCCTGGTCTGAGACTGCTGAGTTGATTTGGGTGCTTTCTGTTCCTTTTGGGGTTGCTTCATCTTCCTGATTGGGCTTGGAACTACTAGGAATCCCTTTCGTATTGCCTTTGCTGACACCTTTTTTTCGGTGTGCTGATTTATGGACTAGAGTCCATTGATCCCCATTCTGTTTGTCTGGTTGCTCCTCAGCCTTTTTCTTACAATTCTTAGCGAAGTGTCCATGCCCATGACAATGTCTGCATTTGAAAGGGAGTTGTTCGTAATCCAATTCCTGTACATGCGTCCACCCAGCAACAGTGAGCTTGATTGCTTCCAGTAGCCCCTCCTCTAGGTCAACTTCAACACAGATGCGAGCGCATGAGTACTGATCTTTTCTTGCAGCTTGGTCTATGTATTTACCCAGCGCATTACCAATGATCTCGAGGGATTTTTGGTTCCAGCAGTGGAGGGGCAGATGGGGGAGTCTCACCCATACCGGGACTGCAGAGGGGACATCCTGGGAAGGGTCAAAATCTGGGGACCATTTGTTTAGATACAATCCCTGTGGTCCCATGAAGTATGGGCCATTTCTGAATATTAAACTTCTGTCTTCCGGGTTTTTGAACACAAAAACAAAGAATCCTTTGCCAACAAAATAACTTTTGACTCCCTCTTTGGTCAGTGGAGTCCAGTTCCTTTGAGTCCAGTCTTCTACTGTCTTGGGAGAAGGCCAGAGGCCCGTGAACTGGCCTATAAGGCCTCTCTTAGCCAAATTCAAGGCCGCTTTACACGTCTCTTCTTCTGGAAGGGCAACTGAAGGGATCGTATCCATCTTATTTATGAACTTCTGTTGAATCATTGATGGGGCACGCTTCGGTCCTGCAGCTATCATAGAACGAAACGCGAGCACCTCTGGAGGCGGATTGGAGAGGGGGGCAGAGCCCCCACTGGGCTCCATAAGCAGCGAAGGACGCCACAGGTCTGAGCGCAGGGGCACAACAGCCACAGGGGCATGCGAAGAAACACCCTGCAACCCTAAAGCGTGCAGAACGCGGGGAAGAGGCAGAGCGCAGAATGACATTTAATTAATTTAATTCAAACATATTTCTTAAATAAAATATATTAATTTAATTAAGATAAAAGTAAATTTAAACTTTTATACAAAATCAAATAAATATTTTCTTTTTTATAATTCTAAATCAATTAAATTATTATTTAATTATTTAATTATTTAATTTATTTTTCACCATCTTAACATTGTTTAGTTATCACCTCATACTTAATTAAAATCTCATTAACTTTTATAATTTGTTTTTTTATTATTATACTATACTTTTGCATTCATAAATTTTGTAATTTTATTTCCGGACAAACTGTTCATACTCTAGTGAGTCAAATGGATATTAATCCCTTTTAATACATATAGATTTAAAAGAACCTTCTATTAAAAAGTTTTAATACATATAAATTTAAAAACACAATCTATTAAAGAGTTTTCAAGATAAAATATTAATTTTATTTCCGAACAAACTATTCATACTCTACTGAAGTCAAATGGATATTATTCTCATTTTAATACACATAAATTTAAAATAGCCTTCTATTAAAGAGTTTTAATACATATATATTTAAAAGCACCTTCTATTAAGAAGTTTTCAAGATAATATATATATATATATATATATATATTTTATAATACCTTTCTATTTTCATATTTTTATAAAGCAAGTTGTTCAAGATAAAATATTAATACAAAACTGTGAAATATGGTGTATTGTGAAATAAGGTGTATTTACATTTGGTATTGCATTTTTTCTAATTTATAGTTAATGAAATAAAATAATAAACTAAGCACTAACTTATCAGATCTATGTCCATATTCGGTTAAACGATATTTTTTCTTTAATGTTCTATATGTATGAATACTCAGAGGCTATGCGGAGTGAAGGAAATGTATATAGCGAAGCGAACCTCAGACAAAGGTTTTAGTTTTCCTATTTGGGCGCTGATCAAAGGAAAACCTTAGCGATAATAGAGGCAAACTGAAATTGGGAAACTGTGATGAAAGTTTCGTGTGAGGGAATTGGAACATTAGCAGAAGAAGAAAGAAATGGCAGAAGAAAGAAAGTGCAAAACGGAAAGGGCATTACCTGTTCTTTGATGAGCCAACTTGAATAACAATGTTGTGCGTTGCTGGCGAGTAAGCTCTGCGTTGCTGTGGAGCTGCAGGTGGGAGAAGAATTCGATGCCGGAAATGGAAAATAAATTGGAAGCTGCCATCATTTTTTAATATGTTTGTAGTGGAAGTCAGAAAAATAGGAGATGGGAAGACCAAGGTACTTGAACCTGTCCCATTGTGCATGGCCTTTGAACCCGAGAAGCTTTGAAATGTTTGTGATCTCTTGTTGTTCTATATTCCAACTGAAGACTTCACTCTTACTCTCATTGACTAAAGCACCTGAAACCCTGTAATAACTTCTCAGAACAGAGTCGAAAGCTTTCGCAATTCTGGTGGATGCACCTCCAAGGAGCAGGGAGTCATTCGCAAAGAGAGCGTGATTCAGTGGGACTGATCCATTGGAAGGTTTGAGACCCCGGAGGGAGCCAGCGATTCTTTGAGCTGAGAGTTTTCTACTAAGGGAATCCGCCATAAGAATGTACAAGAAGGGGGATTGAGGGCATCCCTGCCTGATGCCTCTCTGAGCTTGGAAGAAATTGGTTGGACGACAATTGATTAGGGGAGAAATCCACAGGATATTGATACATGCTTTTATGAGCTGAAAAAAATGATGAGAGAAGCCAAAAGAGAGGAGAACTTTGCAAAGGAACAAGCGATTAACTCTATAGAAAGCATTCTCCATATCAAGTTTAATCAACATACCTTTTTCTCTTCGCTGTTTGCTTGAGTGAATAGTCTCCTGAACTTGTATAATGTTATCCATAATGTGCCTGCCTTCCACGAATCCGCCTTGGGAACTGGAGATCAGTCTTTTGAGCAGGGGCTTGATTCGATTTGCTAAGAGTTTGGCTATGATTTTGTAAGATGCATTACACAGCGATATAGGCTTGAATCTTGCAAATGATTCAGGGTTGGAATCCTTAGGGATTAAAGATAGGTAGGTGGAATTGGTTCCTCCTCCTATCTTAGCTTTTTTCATAAAGCCTCTTATCATTTTAAGGAGATCAGATTTGATGATATCCCAACAAGACTTGTAGAAATGGATTGTAAATCTGTCAGGCCCTAGGGCCTTGTCAGCTTCGATGGACCAGATTACATTAATAATTTCCTCCTCAGAAATGGGTCTACAAAGAGCTGTATTATCTTCAGGTTTGATGAGTAAAGGGATGTTAGAGAGGAAGTCTGCAGCTTCCTAATCATTGCCTTGGTTTCCCTCGTTGTATAGATTCCTGAAGTGATTTTCAGCAGCAGCTTTAACCTGGTTGAATCCTTTGTAGACTTGGCTCTCTATTGTTTTGATTTCTGCTATATGATTCTGGGATAGTCTTGCCCTATATTGTAGGTGGAAAAAGGAGGTGTTCTGATCGCCTACCTTAAGCCACAGACTTCTGGATTTAAGCCTCCAATATTCTTCTTCTGTTCGAAAGGATTGGTATGTGAATCGTTGAGCTTTTATTTCCTTTTCCAACAGCTCTGCTGTGATATATTTCCTTTCCATATCTGTTTGCAGGGACTGCAACATCTGAACTGCTTCTTTTCTTTGGTTGGTTAGAGAGGGATCTGGTTTTCTTATCCATTCCTTCAACGCATGTTTTGTGGCCTTCAAATTTTGTTCTCAGACGAAGCTTGAGGAACCTGTGAAGGATTTGGCCCATGCAGCTTTCACATTCTCCATGAAGCCATCTCTCTCGATCCAAAGAGGGCTAAATCGAAAAGGAATGGGGCCCAGATCTTCTTCTTCTTCCAGTAGAAGCTGAATTGGCTTGTGATCTGAGGTCAATTTGGGCAGAATTTTTGTGAGGATGATCTTTTTGTTCATCATAAGGGAACTTTACACCAGAAATCGGTCCAGGAGGGCAGAAATGTGGTCTGGCCCAACCCGGTTATTGGACCAAGTGAAAAGCCCTTGGACAGGATTGAAATCTAAGAGATCCCAATACTGGGTGAGCTCATCCACAGTGGCCAACAAGGGATCTTTGGTGCAGGATTCGCCCCTCTTCTCTTTTTCTTTCAGGACTATATTAAGATCCCCAGCTATGATGATGTTGTTGGGGGAATGCTGCTCTAAAAAAACTGAGAGAGCGTTCCAACATTCTCTTTTTTCAGAGTAATTGACAGGAACATATAGATTGAAGAGAGAGATGGTCAACTTACTTGCTTTATGCATCAGTTCTGTGAAGATCCAATGCTGGGATTCATGAAATTTGTTCAACTGAAATGTGCCTTATGTCCAGAGAGTTGCCAACCCTCTGGAAGTGCCCCTTGCGCTGACTGCCTTGCCTGTACTTTTATTCCACTTTGTCTTGCTGATATCTAGGAGGGCTTGCCCTTCTATCTTAGTCTCTTGGAGCATGAGTATGTCTGAGGGATCTGTTTTCAAGAGGTCCTTAATTGCTTCTATTTTGGAAGGATTCCCGAGTCCTCTGCAATTCCAAGAGACGAGCTTCATTATTTACTTAAGGGAGGGGTGGGGCCTCCCTTGGGAGGCCTTGGTCTGGTGTTTCTTCCAATAGAAATTTCTATTGTGGCCTGACTTCCTTGAGTTTTGAGTCTTTCAACCTCCTCTTCCCTCATTTCTTTGCGAGATTTCCTTCTAGCTATTTTAGAGGGACGCTCATAGGTTTCGTCCTCCGAGGAGCCTGAGCTTTCTGCTGTTTTTTTCCTTGTGACTTCAGCATATGAGGGGTTGGATGGACTACCTTGGGAAGCATCAATCTGAATAGCTTTCCCTCCTTCTTTGATTTGGGGGGTAATTTTTTCCTGCACCAAATTTTCCTGGTCTGAGACTGCTGAGTTGATTTGGGTGCTTTCTGTTCCTTTTGGGGTTGCTTCATCTTCCTGATTGGGCTTGGAACTGCTAGGAATCTGTTTCGTATTGCCTTTGTCGGCACCTTTTTTTGGGTGTGCTGATTTATGGACTAGAGTCCATTGATCCCCATTATGTTTGTCTGGTTGCTCCTCGGCCTTTTTCTTACAATGCTTGGCAAAGTGTCCATGCCCATGACAATGTCTGTATTTGAAAGGGAGTTGTTCGTAATCCAATTCTTGTACATGCGTCCACCCAGCAACAGTGAGCTTGATTGCTTCCAGTAGCCCCTCCTCTAGGTCAACTTCAACACAGATGCGAGCACATGAGTACTGATCTTTTCTTGCAGCTTGGTCTATGTATTTACCCAGCGCATTACCGATGATCTCGAGGGATTTTTGGTTCCAGCAGTGGAGGGGCAGATGGGGGAGTCTCACCCATACCGGGACTGCAGAGGGAACATCCTGGGAAGGGTCAAAGTCTGGGGACCATTTGTTTAGATACAATCCCTGCGGTCCCGTGAAGTATGGGCCATTTCTGAATATTAAACTTCTGTCTTCCGGGTTTTTGAACACAAAAACAAAGAATCCTTTGCCAACAAAATAGCTTTTGACTCCCTCTTTGGTCAGTGGAGTCCAGTTCCTTTGAGTCCAGTCTTCTACTGTCTTGGGAGAAGGCCAGAGGCCTGTGAACTGGCCTATAAGGCCTCTCTCAGCCAAATTCAAGGCCACTTTACACGTCTCTTCTTCTGGAAGGGCAACTGAAGGGATCATATCCATCTTCTTTATGAACTTCTGCTAAATCATTGATGGGGCACGCTTCGGTCCTGCAGCTATCATAGAACGAAATGCGAGCACCTCTGGAGGCAGATTAGAGAGGGGGGCAGAGCCCCCACTGGGCTCCATAAGCAGCGAAGGACGCCACAGGTCTGAGCGCAGGGGCGCAGCAGCCACAGGGGCACGCGAAGAAACACCCTGCAACCCTAATGTGTGCAGAACACGGGGAAGAGGCAGAGCGCAGAATGACATTTAATTAATTTAATTCAAACATATTTCTTAAATAAAATATATTAATTTAATTAAGATAAAAGTAAATCTAAACTTTTATACAAAATCAAATAAATATTTTCTTTTTTATAATTCTAAATCAATTAAATTATTATTTAATTATTTAATTTATTTTTCACCATCTTAACATTGTTTAGTTATCACCTCATACTTAATTAAAATCTCATTAACTTTTATAATTTGTTTTTTTATTATTATATTATACTTTTGCATTCATAAATTTTATTTCCGGACAAACTGTTCATACTCTAGTGAGTCAAATGGATATTAATCCCTTTTAATACATATAGATTTAAAAGAACCTTCTATTAAAAAGTTTTAATACATATAAATTTAAAAACACAATCTATTAAAGAGTTTTCAAGATAAAATATTAATTTTATTTCCGAACAAACTGTTCATACTCTACTGAAGTCAAATGGATAATATTCTCATTTTAATACATATAAATTTAAAATAACCTTCTATTAAAAAGTTTTAATACATATATATTTAAAAGCACCTTCTATTAAGAAGTTTTCAAGATTATATATATATATATATATATTTTATAATACCTTTCTATTTTCATATTTTTATAAAGCAAGTTGTTCAAGATAAAATATTAATACAAAACTATGAAATATGGTGTATTGTGAAATAAGGTGTATTTACATTTGGTATTGCATTTTTTCTAATTTATAGCTAATGAAATAAAATAATAAACTAAGCACTGACTTATCAGATCTGTGTCCATATTTGGTTAAACGATATTTTTTCTTTAATGTTCTATATGTATGAATACTCAGAGGCTATGCGGGGAGAAGGAAATGTATATAGCGAAGCGAACCTCAGACAAAGGTTTTAGTTTTCCTATTTGGGCACTGATCAAAGGAAAACCTTAGCGATAATAGAGGCATACTGAAATTGGGAGACTGTGATGAAAGTTTCGTGTGAGGGAATTGGAACATTAGCAGAAGAAGAAAGAAATGGTAGAAGAAAGAAAGTGCAAAACGAAAAGGGCATTACCTGTTCTTTGATGAGCCAACTTGAATAACACTGTTGTGCGTTGCTGGCGAGTAAGCTCTGCGTTGCTGTGGAGCTGCAGGTGGGAGAATAATTCGATGCCGGAAATGGAAAAGAAATTGGAAGGCGCCATCATTTCTGAATACATTTGTAGTGGAAGTCAGAAAAATAGGACAGAATTAATTAACCCTCATCGTCTTTGAACTGCCATGGCCGATTACAAGGGAGTGTGCCGGATAAGAATTAATTCACCCATTTCATTCATGCCGGGATAACTGCCATGGCCGGTCGCAAGGATTGGGGGAACAAGTGTCAGGCAACAGTGTCAGCCAGAAGTTAAAACTGCCAAGGAACAAGTGTCAGCCAGACATCAAAAATGTTGACGACGAAAAACTGCATCTCTTTCAAAAGAGAAGGCCTATCGGCCTAATTATTTTATATAAAAAAATAAATTATATATCTATATCTATATCTATATATATGAATGATGGTTAAAGTTTACTCAAACCAAATTTATTAGATTTAAAGAAACAGATTATTTAGTTTATTTTAAAATTATATTCTTACTGTCAAAAAGCTTGGAGAGAAGTGTATCAAGCTCACTATAATTTTGACATGTTAAAAGGCTAGGAAGGTCAGTATTGCAACAAATATTATGAACCTAAAATCTAATGTGTGTGTACTCAGGGCACTCTTAGTGATTTTCATTTCATATTCTCACACAGATGATAGATCGTTGCCACTCATGGTGTTTTAGGAACTACCCAACAACTTGTTTCAGTATGAAGCTCATGAGAGTTTGTTATTATCTTGGCTATATTAACTTTTTCTTTGAGCTAGTTAAAACAAAGAGATACTTTTGATTTTCTAGTGTAGGGTTGATGTCCTCCTTATAATATCTTAATTTTCTTTTAGCCTCTAAATCTTTCATACACTAACATTTTTTCTTTAAATTTAGAAGTAACAATATTTTTAATGTTATTAATATTTTGAAATGCCTTGGTATCTCTCTCCCAATGGTTTAACCATGCCCTGATATCTTTATACCAACCTCGTTTGAGCCTTAGGTGGTTTTGGGTCTCCCATATTATTAATTTTGTGCTTGTACAATAGAAGCCCCTAATCGTAACTAGGCTTTCGATAAGGGAAAAACCCACTTTTATAAAAAGAATACAAAAAAGTGTTATAGTTTTATTAAAATAAATTATAGTTTTGTTAAAATAATATATAATATAATATTATATTTTAATATTAAATTTAATATAAAGAAATAGTTTATTTTAATATTTTAAATCTCTCATTTCTTCTTAATCACCATTTTTTTTTTACCTCTTCAAAATCTGTAATAAATTTTAAGTTTTTTTTCTGACCAAATTTGGCAAAGATTTATTTAATTTATATATATTAAAACAATACTTTAACCACTGCGATGTTAACTCTGATAATTTCATCTTCGTTTTTGACCAATTGGGAATGGGAAGCGCGGTGGAAACCCTGTGCGGGCAGGCCTACGGAGCGAGGAACTACGATATGCTTGGCATTTACCTGCAACGATCCACCGTCCTTCTCATGGCGTTGGCCATACCTGTCACACTCATCTACATCTTCTCCAAGTCCCTACTATTGCTCTTGCGGCAGTCGGAGAAAATAGCCTCCGCGGCCGCTATATTCGCCTACGACCTAATTCCTCAGATATACGCATATGCCGCCAATTTTCCGACACAGAAGTTCCTGCAGGCTCAGAGCATCGTCATGCCCAGCGCCATCATGCCCAGCGTCATTTGTGCTGAGTCTGTCGTGGTGGATCGTGGTCATTGTTCAGTTTGTATATATCCTGAAAACCCCAAAATGCAGGCACACATGGACAGGCTTCTTCCTTCAGGCGTTCTCCGGATTGCCGTCGTTCATGAAGCTTTCTATGGCTTCGGCCATCATGTTATGGTGAGACTTACGTCACTTCACCTTCCTTCTTATGGTTGGATGATTCCATTCATCGATTACATTTCTTGATTTTCTTGATTAGGGTTTGTGAATTATGCTGTTTTCAACATTTCTTGATTTTCTTGATTAGGGTGTGTGAAGTATGCTACTTTCAACATTTCTTTCTTGATTTCAGTTTTTGAATTCACGGCTCACATTTTCTGGTTTTCTTGATTTAGGTTTATGAATAGCGCCATTGTTAACATTTCTTTTATTTTCACATTTTCTGGTTTTCTTGATTTAGGTTTATGAATAACGCCAGTGTTAACCTTTCTTTAATTTTCTTGATTTCGGTTTTGAATTCAGTTTTTACTGACCGACTGGTTTTCTATGTCATTAGTTTGGAAAGCTGGTATTTCCAGATCTTGGTTCTCTTGGCTGGTCTTCTGGAAAATCCAGAAATTGCATTGGACTCACTATCTATCTGGTATTCTTCCTCCTTATTTAAATTTCTTTCTATATTTTAAATTGAAAATGCCTTTACCAAATTGGTGCATATCAAATCACATCAATTACAAATTTATATTTATATTACAAATTTATATAAATTTATTGGTGTTTATTTATATTTTAATTACAAATTTGGAAAATCTTTATCTTAATTGTAAATCTGAAAATATTTTATAATATAAATTTCAATAATCCAAATTCATTTTCAAATAAATTCTTCATAAAAATCACATCAAATAATAAAGTGAAACTTTTCTTATTATGTCATTTTCTTTCATCCCAATGTGAATGTTGTTCATGATTTCAGTCGGCTTCAACGCAGCAGCAAGGTCAGTGATATATAATTCAACCAAGCCTCTTCTCTTAACATAAATTTTCTGTGGAATACACTTTAAATTTTCTGTGGAATACATAAATTTTTTGATATGTTAAGGATTTTTCTGGGGCGTACACTTTCTATATGTCGTGTCCAGTGTGAGGGTAAGCAATGAGCTCGGCGCGGGAAATCCCAGAGCAGCGGCATTTTCAGTGATAGTGGTGACGACAATCTCTTTCATCATCTCGACTATTTTGGCCATTGCCTTCTGTTGCTACGAAACATCATGAGTTATGCATTTACAGAAGGGGTGGAAATCTCGGATGCAGTAGCAGAACTTTCCCCTTTCCTGGCTATCTCCGTTATTCTTAATGGCATACAACCAGTGGTTTCAGGTTAATCAATTTTTGTTAGTTCAACTATATATGTTTTTATTAAATTTTAGGAAAATTAAGTGTTTACAGGTTAATCAATTTTGGAGTTGTTTCAGTTTTTTTTGTTTGAATTTGGTAAAAAGTGGAAATGGATTCAGCATTATCAAAAACTCTTACGACACCCAAAACACTGAAATTTAATGATTTTAATCTAGATTTTCAAAAATCTTTGCCAAAATTTTTCATAATCTCACCGAAATTTCTAGATTATTTCTAAATTATTCTGAGAGTTTTTTTTTTACAATTTTTGTTCACCTTATTTTTTTATTGATTTTTGCTTATATTTTTTTTCAAATTTTGTTCACCTTATTTTTTTTAATTGATTTTTTAAGAAAATTATAAGGTTTAAAGTTCATCTTTGGATTCTTTTATGTTATGAGAATTATATATTAGCTGTTTTATTCTAGAGTATCATAAGGATTTGGAAGATGCCTTAAAACTGTTTGTTTTTGCCATTCATATTTTTGAATATAAAAAAATAAGTTATAGTTCAATTCTAAAACTTAATTTTCCTTGAATAAAATAATTAATATCACTTAATTTTTTTTTGAATAAAATAACTAATATTACTAATTTGATTGTCAAATTGAATAAAATAATTAATAATAATCATCTCATTACTAATTTAATAACTAAATTATAATAATTTTTCATTTTAAATAAAAAAAAATACCATAATATATTTTATTATGTTATTTAAACTACAAATCAATAAATATACCAATAGCATCACTCACTGTTTATTAAATTTCGATTTTTACATTCCAATTAAATTCAACTTAAAATATCCCTAATTTGTTTACATCAAAGATTTTTATGATGTATGTTTCTTTGCTTATCATGCAGGTGTAGCTGTTGGTTGCGGATGGCAATCTCTTGTGGCTTATATCAACGTGGGTTGCTACTATATTGTTGGGATTCCTGTAGGTTGTTTATCTGGTTTTAAATTTGGATTCAGAGTTAAGGTAAGTTTTATGATTATGTGAATTTTAATATTTATATTTATAATATTAAATAAAAAAAAAAATTATAAATTATAAATACAAATTTCATGTATTATATATAATTATAATGGTGTATATAATTTAAATTTAAATTATAATTATTTGTAATTCAAAAATATTTTATATAAAAATTGTTTTTAATTATATTTGAAATTAAGTAATGGTTGAAAATAATCTATTTTTTTTGGTTTATAAGTCGTAAGCATTTTTAATTTTGGATTATTTTTAGAGAAAACTAACTTGGGATCATATTTAGAGAAAAAGCTTTGTAGGATTCCAATGCCATTAAGAGAGTGTGAAACATCTCTTGAATACTTGTGCAGTAGCAGAAGATCCATGGGAAGGTAGGGAGTATGTTAGGGCATTTGGATTGCTCACTCAACAATATCTGGGAAATAGTGGAATGTTAGAGGGACATTGTTCAAAAGTATGGTTGTAAATCACGCTTGTATTTTGATCTTGGGATTCCAACTGTGAAATATTTGGAAAGAGAGAAATAAGATAATGTTTAAAAATTAGAGATCTTCGGTTGAAGTAGTATGAAATATTACCATTGGGAATGTGAGGGAAACAATCCTAGCAGAGAAATTGATAGAAGAGGATTGGAAAGCAAAAGGGGAGGAGGCTTAAATTCTCAGTAAATTGGACCTCTCCCAAGCGGTAATTGGTCATCACTTCTATACATCGAGATGAGCTCTGACTCCTTCCCCATTTTCTTTTGTTTTCCCCCTTGAAGGTTTCATCAAGTTTAACTTTGACGGGTTTTCCAAAGGGAACCCTAGGTCAGTGGGTTTTGGAGGTATCCTTAGGGATTGCTTAGGAAGACCTCTAGGTTTGTAGGCTAGATACAATGAGTATAATAAAAAACAATGTGGAAAAATTTATGAAAGTTAGAAAAGGGCTTATTACTGGCAAGAACACTGGGAATGACCAATCTACAGGTTACAGGGGATTCTTAGCTAGTGGTGGATGTTGTTCAAAATTTGATTAACAACTCCCCCATTTCGAAGGTGATCAAAAGTTGGAGGCTTGAACATCAAGATTCTAGAATCTAAGAGCTACTTCTATCTTTCCCTTACACTACTACCTCACACACTAGGAGATCAAGAAACTAGGTGGTCAAATGCATGGCGAATTGTGGTACCCAAGAACCCTTTCCTGAATTTGAATCTCAATGGCCTCCTTCGCTAGACTCATGGGACATTGAAAATTTGGAAAAATTCATTGAGAGTGATAAGCGCTCCCTGTTAGGGGTGATGAACAAGTTAACCATGATTCAAGTGAGGGTAATTACTCCCTTCCCACATGGAAATTGAATGCAAAAGAGTGTCGGAGAAGCTACAATTGGAGAAAAGGTTAAAAAGTTTCAAGAGGTTATGCAAGTTATTTGTTTGGCTTGGTTGGGTGAAGGATTGCATAGTTAGTTTCTAGTTATGGGCAGTGAATCGTCAGAGGAGATTATTACTTCTAGAGTGTAGGGTGGCTACTTGGTGTAGCCATATCCTATCATCCACTCTACGAGTTAGAAAATGGGAAGGAATTCAAGGTTTAATGGTGGTAATTCTAGCAAGGAGGAGGTCCCATGAATAGTCGTTTGGGAACCTGGTGCACATTGGGAGACTCTACCAACAGATGAACTTCTGGAAATGGAGAAAATGGGTTTCATAGTCGCCAGTACCACAAACACGTTGAATGTGGAGTATTCCTACCTCGAATTGGACCAAGTATCAATTTAATGTTCAATAAATTCCTTTTAACCAGGTTGCTGCTTGCTAGGATTCTACTAATGGTGTGTGGAGGGTCTAGGTGTTTGGCCGATTTGGCTGCAGGGCTTAGTGGAATACCGAGGGTGGCTCAGGTACTTTATCTCTATAGGCATTGGTTTGAGGAAGTTTGGGGTGAAGGCAAGCTAGAAGCTTGCAGCATTTCACTCCTTGGAAAGGGGTCTGGGAGTATTTCGTGGGGAAGATGGGATTGTAGTAGTGTGAATTGGTGGAGTTTTTTCAATGGACGAGAACTAAAGAAAGGGGTTGGTGGATTGAGGTTGCTCCAAGGTTGAGTGGGGGGGGTCTTGGTGCAAGCAGAAACCTTGGCAACTGCGTGCCCACATGGGGAGTGGAAGGGTCAATTGATGAGGAGTCCTGAGTGTGTTGGATGTTATGGAAGGTTATTTGCAGAGATCACCGGGACATTGGTTTGGATAACTTGTGTGGGTGGAGTGATGAGGATTGTTGGGGTAGCATGCAATGCTAGTGACGACATCCCCACAAAGGCACCAATCCACATGGCCAAGGGATAATGCACTAAGTAAACCAACAGGAGGAAGAGGAGGAGGTCGAAAAACCGGCAACACTTTGCCTGGATGCATCGACCTACCTCCACCATTTGACTGCCTAGAAGCACCATTATGTCAGGTGTTAGAAATGGTGGAGAATCTAGCCCCTGATAGTCATGATGATTAGAATGAGGTCATTTCATTCATGAATGACCTTCAACACAACCAGTGGCATATGTTGGTGTCTTTGCGTCAAGGAAAACTTTGAAGGAAGGATGGTGCATATGGAGGCACACATCCATGAAGCCTTTCACCAACCATGTGGCAATGGCCTAGATGACCCTCCTTCGAGTAATATTATTGTTTAATGATGATTGTGGGTTGTATTTTGATCTTACAACAGTTTTGGTATGTTTGGGGAATCTGTGTTTAGTCCTTAAGTTTCCCTATGTTCCTGTTAGTGTCTTTTTTTCATTACCATTTGGCTAAGAAGTTCGATAGGAATGAGGCCAATAGTGTTTTGAAGCTATACTAACTTTAAAATTTTATTTTATTTTAACATGTTTATTATTTAATATAATAAGGATGTTGTTATGCATTTAGACCTAAAAAAAAATTTGTACCTAGAAATATTTTAAAAAATAAATAATTTTCTCTCTTTTTATTTCTTGATTTGTTTATTCATATTTTTAAGAATAATTAGTTTAGATTTATTTTTTCATTTTCCGAAAATTTGTTTTTTTCTAAAATTTTTACTTCTATATTTATGAAAAAATAATAATAGCAAATTTTATAAATTTTATTTTTTGAATTTTATTAAGTTAAATAATATTATAATTAATTAAAATTTAACTAAATAATTTTTTTTTTTGAAAAAATAATGAGAATATTTGAGTTGATTTCAAAATCTTTGCTAGGTTCATAACTTTACATTAGGGTTGTAATTCAATTTTGTCATATATTTCAAGTATACCTAGCATAACTTGTATCAAAATTATCCTTTGTTGAGGGACTGTAAACCGAGAGATAAAGTATGGGTCTTTGGATGTGAAAACATTCCAAAAGGACCCCAAAATAAAGCAAAAATTACAAAACATCCAACCTATTTGAGGATACAATATTTCATTACATTGTACTTTCCCAGATCCATAGGTTCATCCATCAAACCACTTGATATAGTAGAATAGTTCATGTTCATAACCAAATTGTTGATCAATGATCTCAGTTCCTCAACCTATTGATGTAAATGACATATTCCAGACTTGTATTTTAACAATTCTTAACATGGTTTTAATTGGAAATGAAACTTCAGGAACAAAGGATGGAATTAATTAGCCATCTAAATTTGAGTCTCCAACCTTTAGGATGCAAACTTTATTTGCAAATTCATTTACTTCTTTATTTTTATCGTGTAAGACATGGAAATAATTTTTTTTTGTAACTAGGTTGAGCCTAGGCCATGGCCATCCTGCTTATTGGTTGGAAGAAGAGTGATCTACCGATGATGAGATTGTTGATCTGGGGTAGCATCAAATGTGCTCTAAGTCTTAATATTTTTGGAGAGGCTTAGACACATGTATTCCAGATAACCCAGAAATTGTTTGGGGAAATTCCACATGGATTGTAAGAAAATAAATGATTTTAAAGTGACCCTAAGTCTAAATTTAGGACAATAAAATAATTAAAGTGAATTAATATAATATGGGTGTAAAATTTCTAGAAAAAGTGGATCAAGTCAAAATGTAATCTTAGTCATTGATTGGAGATCTAATATCGACCGCTGGAGTCTCAACGAGAAGACTATAAGAAAGACTTGAGGGTCATTTGGAAAGACACACCAGTGTAGATGCTCAGTTTCCCAAGCAAATCAATTTTCTTAGTGGCTGAAGTTCAGAAAGAGAAATTGATTCATAGGGAGAGTAGCAGGTGGAGAGGAGAGAGAAGGTATCAACATCAGTCGGGAGTGCAAGGGAATGTGACGTAGTGCAGAGAAGGGTCTGTGCAAAAGAAATAGAGGGACAATGTAGAAAAGTGGTGCATAAGTGCATAGTCCTCACCCAGTGGTGACATAGGAGGGCCAACATGGCCTCTTAGAGATCAGATTCTCATCAGAAATTTGTGAGGAAATGTTTCTCCAGTGTTATCAAAAATATTTATCTTCATTACTACTAATTGTTATTTGTACAAGAAAATTTTGCTGAAGAATAATAAAGAAACCCTCATCTATTGCACCGATTTTCCCACATTGGATTTTTCCGAGGACAGTTGTCCACAAATAATTGTGTCACTCTTGCGCTAATATTTATTTATATTTTTCTGAGTATTTTATTTGTGAAGGCTGCAGTAGAATTTATTTTTATATTTACTGAAGTGATTTATGTAAATAAATGTTTGTTGGAATAATAAGTAGAAGAAATAATATCACAAATTGCAGTAGGATTTCGATCTAGAAAATTTCACATGGTGTTAGAGCTTGATTACGCAAAGGTGCAAAATAATCTGCATTTAAGGGAAGTCGTGGTGCTGAATTAGCAACAAATCATACCCCAGATGGATTGCAGAGTTTTTCTGCAGCGGCTGTCAGAGAAAAGAAATAGCACGAGAAGATGGAATATCATGACATTTCTAAGTTGTTTTCCATATTGAAAGAAGAATTTGTTTTTTTTTCGACTTCTGCATTAGTTGATGATTGATATATTGATAGCGGGGCTCCAACTCATATGACTGGAGTACGAAAATATTTCTTGAGCTATCAAGAAGAACGAATGAACTTCCAGATTATTATGGGAAACAAAACAAAGTATACTCCAGTAGGGAGAGGGACTGTAACATTTTAGATAGAATAAGGAGATAGCCTCTAAGGCATGAATGTGCTGCATGTACCAGGGTTGGGAATGAACTTATTTTCAGTGCCCCAGTTGTAGGACAAAGGATATATTTTTTACTTCATTGGAAGGAATGTATACGTCAATCATCCAAGCTGGAAGAAGGCTGACATTGGAACTCGAAGCAACATGTTATATAGGTTGCAGCTCGAGTCTCTAATGGCACTGGTAGGAAACGATCTAAATGGCGAAAAGGACCTGAATGAGCTATGGCACAGACGAATGGGGA
The DNA here is from genome assembly GCA_034641835.2 of Pinus albicaulis. NCBI lineage: Eukaryota > Viridiplantae > Streptophyta > Pinopsida > Pinales > Pinaceae > Pinus > Pinus albicaulis. Next base: position 472,979,809 of record CM076583.1, on the reverse strand, counting down.
ATTTACACCTTGGATCTCTGAGGATACTTAGAGAAATTGTAACGGGAGTTCCAGTCTTGAGTACCAAGAATGATGACGTATGAAGAGGTTGTGTACTATGGAAGTACATTAAAACAACATATTCCAGAAGCAACAATAGGGAAAAAAGTGTACTAGGGATAATACACTCAAATATTTGCGGTCCAATGTCTACTAGAGCACTTAGTGGTGGAAAATACTTTTTCACCTTTATTGATGACCACTCCAGGAAAACTTGGATCTACTTCTTAAAGACCAAGGATGAGGTCTTTGATCGGTTTAGAGAATTAAAGGCTCTATTTGAAAACCTGGCAAGGAAGAATACAAAAGTGTTGCATTCAGATAATGGTGGAGAATATACTGATAAGGGCTTCACAGAATTTTGTGCAAAGGAGGGCATCAAAAGAGAATGGACGACTCCATATAATACAGAGCAGAATGGATTTGTAAAATGAAAGAATAGAACTATTGTTGGGGCAGCAAAAGCAATGTTGTATGATTAGGATCTGCCTAAGTTCTTATGGGCATAAGCATGCAACACAATAATATATATCCATAATAGGACTCTTCATAGAGCACCAGGCAAGAGAATTCCTGAGAGTGTCTTCACAGGAAAGAAGCCAAAAGTGAGTCATTTCAGGATATTCGATAGTGTGGCATATTGTTACATTCTAGGCGAAAAACAGAGTAAATTAGATCATATTGCAGAAAAATGGTATTGAGACTTCAAAGGCATATAGAATCTACATTCCAAGCAGCAAGAATATTGTAGTAAGAAGAGATGTAAAGTTCATGGAAGACAGATATTTCATGAAATCCTAAGAGATTCCTTCTCGAGGACAGTTTGAGGATGTTCCTCTTGTACAACAACTTCAGGGGGAAGAACTAGAAGGTGGAAAAACATATGAGTCAAGCACTATGACCAACACTAGTATTTCCTCAAGTGAGGGAAGTCTAGATAGTTCACAACAGGTGGGACAACGGTAAGAGGAACTGATTGAGTTGCCTACCAATAGTGGAAAAACTAGCATAGAAGTAAGACATGCACTAAGGGACGCAGAGGAGTTTGTTGGAGCTCCTAGAACTGAGAAAACACAACGTAGGGGTAGCACAGGTAGAAGAACACTCTAGATTTCAGGAGGTCGTACAACATCAAGTTTGGTTGGATGCCATGGTAGAAGAATACAATTCTATCATGACAAATGATGTCTGGGAATTTTTACCTAGAGCGAAGGACAGAATAGTCGTAGATTTGAGATGGATCTACAAGATCAAGTATGTTGTAGATGGCAGTGTAGGGAAGTACAAGGCTAGGTTTGTGGATAAGGGATATGCTCAGAAGTATGGAATAGAACAATATATCTCTATCAGATCCATTATATCCCTTGCAATGAAAATGGGATGATAAATTCACCAGATGGGTGTCAAGACAACATTCCTAAACAAGTTGATAGAAGAAGAGGTGTACATCGAACAACCTAAAGGCTTTGAAACACATCAGAAGAGGACTCATGTATGCAGGCTAAAGAAATCCTTGTATGGGATTAAGTAGGAACCTAAAGCTTGATATGGTCAAATTGATGGTTACTTACATCATTTGGGATTTGTCAAGATCGATGTCGTTCCCAATCTATACTATCTGGCAGTAGAGAATGAGCCTCTAATTTTAGTATTGTATGTAGATGAATTATTTCTAACAGGATCATCTAGGCTCATAAAGGACTGTAAGAATAACCTTGAAGCAGAGTTCGACATGAAGGATATGGGGTTGATGCACTATTTTCTAGGACTTGAAGTTTGGCAGTATGATAGGGAGATCTTCCTTGGGAAAGGTAGATATGCTACATAAATTTTGAAGAGATTCAAAATTTAGGACTGTCGACCCATGGCTATGCCCATGATTACCAAATGGAAGAAAATAGATGCATCTGAAGATAAAGAAGTGGACCCCATTGTGTACAGGAAACTCATAGGATCCCTCATGTATCTAGTCAACACCAGGCCATAGATTTTCTATGTTGTCAACACCCTTAGTCAGTTCATGGTGGAACCAAAAAGGGCACATTGGGCAATAACAAAGCACATTCTTAGATATGTGCAAGGAATAGTTGGATATGGATTAAAGTACACTTGAGGATATGATTTCATATTCAATGGATTCACAGATGCAGATTAGGCAGGAAGCTCAATAGATCAGAAAAGTACCACTGGGTATTTCTTCAGTATCAGATCAGGGAATGGCCTCTTGGTGCAGCAAGAAGAAAAAGTCCGTAGCACTGAACTTAACAAAAAATGAATATATGGTGGTTACCACAACTTCGTGTGAGGCAATATGGCTTAGAAAACTTCTTGTGAATTTATTCAGAAGAAATATGGAATGACTATTATCATCTGTAATAATCAGAGTTATATTAAACTCTCTGAGAATCCGATATTTCATGATCGTTCAAAGCACATCGACATCAGATGTAATTTTATTAGAGACTGTGTTCAGCGTGGGGTAGTACAGTTGCAATACGTCCCCATAGGAAATCAAGTGGTAGACATATTCACCAAGGCTCTATGAAGGATAAATTTTGTTCACAGGGAACATATGGGTATGGTAGAGAATCTGTTTCAGTAGCAGGAATAGGTGATGACTGAACCACATATGCAACACTTCAGAGGGAGTTTTAGCACAAATGCAGTGCTAGAAGTGGCAGTGTTAGCAACAGTACAGTTGCAACAACAACACAGTAGTTGGTGGAAAACATGTCAAACATCAACAATGCAGAGGGAGATGCTTCAGAGTCAAAGTCGGGTGTAGTAGGGCATATTTGCTAGAGCACATTCCTCGCTAAGAGGGAGTGTTGATTTGTGGTAGCATCAAATGTGCTCTAAGTATCAAACTTTGTCGAGAGGCTTAGACACATGTATTCTAGATAACCCAAAATTCATTTGGGAAAATTCCACTCGGATTGTTTTTAATTAAGAAAAATAATTATTTTAAAGTGACCCTAAGTCTAAACTTAGGAAAATAAAATAATTAAAGTGAATTAATAAAATATGGGTGTGAGTGTTCTAGAAAAAGCGGATCAAGTCAAAATGTAATCTTAGCCTTTGATTGGAGATCTAATCTCAGTCATTGAAGTCTCAACGAGAAGAATATAAGAAATACTTGAGGGTAATTTGGAAAGACACACCAGTGCAGATACCAAGTTTACCAAGAAAATCAATTTTCTCAATGGTTGAAGTGCAGCAAAAGAAATCGATTCAGAGGGAGAGTAGCAGGTGGAGATGAGAGAGAGGGTATCAACATCAGTCAGGAGTAGAAGGGCAGGTGATGCAGTGCAGAGAAGGGACAACGCAGAAGCAATAGGGAGACAACGTAGAGTAGTGACGCAGAAATACGTAGTCCTCACGCAGTGGTGACGCAGGAGGGACAATAGGGCCTCAAAGATCAAATTCTCATCTGAAATTTGTGAGAATTTTTTTTCTCTAGTGTTATCACAGATATTTCTCTTCATTATTCTTGATTGTTATTTGTACAAGAAATTTTTGCTGAAGAATAATAACAAAACCCTCATCTGCTGCACCGATTTTCCCACATTAGGTTTTTCTAGGGACAATTGTCCAAAAATATTTGTGTCACTCTTGTGTTAGAATTTCTTTATATTTTTGCTCAATATTTTATTTTTGAATGCTGTAATAGAATTTATTTGGATATTTACTAAAGTGATTTCCTTACATAACTTGTTGCTGGAATAATAAGTAGAAGAAATAATATCAAACACTGCAGTAGGATTATGATTTAGAAATTTTCACAGGGATAGTTATCACTAGGAATGTGTGAGGCTCGATCGAGATAGATACCCTTTGGGAATTTTAATTCCCCCAAAGTGTATTCCACTCCTTAGCCCCTCCCCATGAGGCTTAAAATTGTGACCCGGTGGGAACTAAACTCCACGTAAACCAATTGGTCTACACCTCATGGGTAGACATGGAAACAGTTAATTGAAGGGATTTTTTTGCGAACTTTCTAATGTGTTTTAATAGGTTTTCCAATATCTTATCCCTTGAAAAGGATAATTTTTCCATGTACTGAATAATTAGAAGAGAAGGAACATTATTTTATTTAGCTATAAGGAGACCTTGCAGAATACCATAGCCTTCTTCATGATTATTTGTCATATTTTCTAATCGTCGTGACTGTCAATACTTTAGTTCCATCGAGGCCATAGAGTGCCCCTCTTCCCTATTGCCATCCTTGTGTTCCTTTTTGAGGCATAATCAAAGCTAAGTACAAATATTGAGATATGTGCCTTCCAATCCTTGAAGGCTTGCCAAAAGGGGAAGTTTCCATTTTTCTTGCGATACATTTTGTAGCAGCCCTGGAGAAAATTTGATTTCCTTTGGAAGGGAGAGCTTTGAAAGCCAAGAAAATTCTAGGGGATCCAAAACTTGGGGAGAAGCTACTTTAAAAGGGCTTTGGGCCTAGAAGTAGGAGCGAAAATGAAAATATTTCATGCTTTTAAATTAGGGAAGCACTTGAGTATTGTAAAAATACTTTCATTCCTTGCTAATAAGAATTTCCAAAAAATTAACTTGGTTAAGGCTTCCCAAACTTGTTTAAAAAAGGTTTTTGAATGAACTAACATGATTATTGCAATGCCCAAGAATAAAAGAGATATTGAAGAGAACACAACCATATCAGTCATTTTGTCAAATGTGTAAGAGTTATGATCCATACATTTTTTATATAGGGGCACTCCCAAAAAACGTGTTGGATAGATTTCTTACTAATTTTTCATTATTGGCATCCAAAATAGCCTTGGATTCCCCTCTTTTGAAGATTTTATGTATTCAAAATATTCCTATGCATTAGTAACCAACATAAGGTATTAATCTTGGGAAGGCTATTAGGATGCCAATTTTTTGCTCAACAATGAGATTTTGGAGGAGAACCATGCAGATAAAAAGAGAAGCATACCCATCCCAAACTATATACACTAAATTATTCCATCCTCATTCATCAGGTGCATCACGACTACAAAGGGCACATCTAGCGATAGAGTTACGAAGTTTTCGGGAAAGATGGAGCAGGTTGGGGCATATGAAATCAAAGTTCTAGCCACACCACTTTCCTATACCATACCAACAAGAGATATAAACAAGGGAGAATTTTATGTTTGAAATAAATACATTCTTGAGTGGAATCAAGTATCTATCATTTTCTAAAGGAGGGGATTGTTCATAATACTTTCTGCCCATATATTAATACTTTGTTCATTACCAGGCTTCGAAAAAATTCCTAATTTTATAAGGGGAGTTGAATTCACAAACAATGTCCACACTATAGATCCTCCTCGGGGAGGAGGGAGCGCGATTAGGTAGGAATAAGGGAGGCATTTTTAGCACAACACCACCTTCCACCATTCATCTTTTGGGGAGAGAAATTGTAAATGAGTTTAGCTCCAATTTCTTTATTCATGAGCACTAGATCTCTAATACCAAGCCCCTTGTGAGCTTTAGGATGTCCAACAATGACCCATTTTATTAAATGAAACATTTTAGTGTTGGTTTTACCTCCTTCCTATAAGAACTTACGAATTTATTTATCCACTAAAGAGAGGATATTTTGAGGGGCCAAGAGCACAAACACTATTAGAGGGGCAGTTTTGAAATAACAACCTTAATCAAGACTATATGACCAACACAATTTAGCCAGTGGAATCTCCATTAAGAAAATCGATTTGAATTTTGAACATATACTTGAAAAATCCCACACATAGTATGATTTTGGGTATATAGGGATGCCAATATATTTAAACTCTTTCTAGGTTTTCATATGTTGAAATCCTACAATCCTCGCAATCTTCATTTGTTTTTTGGCACTAATATTCCAAGAATAGATTTGTGACTTCCTAGAGTTTATCATGCCTCCTGAGGCTTCCAAAAAATGGTATAAGATTGACTTAAACCTTCTGGCCATAATGGAAGACGCTCCTCCCATACATAAAGTGTCATTTGCAAATTTTGAATGATTTATGCTCTTGATTTCCCTTGCAAATCGAATTCCCGAAAGCATTTTTCTTCTTCTCTCAAAATCCAATCCGAGACTTAGAGAATTTGCAACTATGATGTATGAAAAAGGGGTGAGAGGGCATCATTGGTGGAGGCCCCTTCAAAGCTTGAAAAACTTGGAAGATATTCCTTTAACCAATGGCAAGATCGAAGGAGCTGAAAAACATAGAGATATCTAATTAATACTTTTTTTTTTATCAAAACCAAAGTTTGAGATTACCTTAAAGGGAAAGATATGAAACACTTGATAAAAGGCATTCACATTATCTAACTTAATAAATTTCCATTATCACCCCTTTCTTGGCTGGAATGTATTGCTTCTTGAACCAAAATTATATCGTCAAATATTTTCCTTTAAAGGATTAATTCTCCTTGGTTTTGGGAAATGATTTTTGGGAGGAGAAGCTTGAGTTTTGCAACCAAGATCTTGGAAATAACTTTGTAAGATACAACGTTGAGTGAAATACAGATGGACCATGCAGAAGAAAATATATTAGTCCCTTTGGGAGCTAAACCCAAGAAGGAAGAATTCATACCTCATCCTATACAATTGTGTTTAGAGTAATACACCATTTTACAGAAGTCAAATTTAATGACATCCTAGAAATATTGATAAAAATAAGCTGAGAAACCATCTAGTCTCAAATTTTTATTTGGTTTGAGATAAAAAAAAAACATATTCTTGATATCCTCCTTTATAATATCCTTCAATAAGAAATTGTTATCTTCATGGGAAATTAATTCTAGAACATGTTCCAACATGATCTCCTTTGAGTCTACATTTGCAGGGTCCATAATGGTATGGAACTTACGAAAATTTTGAATTGCCTCAACTTGCATTAGTCCAAAATCATTTATTTGAGTCCATCTAACTATGACCTCTTTGATGTTGTTATTCAAAGTTTGATTTTGAGCCTAATTATGAAATAATATGTAATTTATATCCCCTTCCTGAAGCCAGAGGTTATGATATTTGAGCCTCCACAATTCCTCATCTTCTTTTAAAGTAGAGTGATAGGATTCAAATTATTTCCTTTCTTTCCAAAGAATCTCCTGAGCAACTGGTCCATGGTCCATATATCTTTGAGGAGATTCCAAATTAATCAATAGTTGGGCAATCAAAGCTTAGCTAATTTCCTTTTGTCTTTTAGCCTAGGTCTTTATGGCCTCTTTAAGATTTTTAATTTTTTTCTCACAAATGTGAATTGGGATTCTTGTAATCCATTTCCTCCACAGTTGTTTGATCAAATCACAAAATCCATTTAATCTGATCCAAATTGGGCAAAAATTGAAGGAGAGAGGACCATAATAACCTTTTTCCTATATTTCTAACAAGATAGGTGAGCTGCACCATGGGAGAATTTTGGAAGAAAATAAGAATTCTTTCTCCAAGAAAGAATCAACAATAAAAAATGATCAAGACGAGCAACAATGTGAACAAGACTCGATTTCCTATTAATCAAAGTGAACTTTTTTAAAGAATTCTTTATATCAAGCAGATTTAGTTTCCTAATTAGATCCTCCATATTTTCTTGGAACCGAGTCTTTGACTTTATCTCATTTTTCTTTGTTTGCTAAGTTTTGTGAGTCCTGAGATGACTTCATGCTTAACGTTTGGCTTGAGAAACTCGGACCGAGGGGCATATAAGCCATCAAAATCACTCAGGGATTACACCCAACCCAAGCCACACCAACCCTTAACATGGTTTGATTTTTTCCCACCGAGTTTCAAATCGATGACCTTCACTTCATGGATTTCCTTAACAATACACCCCATCACTATCTATTCTATGCCATGCGGGCTTATCTCATACTTTTTTTACCACGAATATAGGGTCATATTAAATTTTCTCCCAAATATATTAGCTAAGCCAAAATTAGAGGCTCCCAAATATGTAAGGGATGGACAAAACTCAATGTTTTCATTGAAATGAATAGGCACACACACACACACACACTTATATAATGCATTCCTTTTGAGAGGGTAAATGTGCAAATTTCACTACCAGCCAATGTGGAGAGACACATTAGTCCAATAGTTTGTTGGAGGATGAAGCCCAAAGCGTACAAAGTTCATTGAACGCTCTTATTTTCATTGATAAAATACCACTACCATTGGACCATAAGATGCTGAAGGATTTCTTTATCCCCCATATTATTCTTATGGAGTAGGAAAATTAGGGGCTTTTCTTACTAGGGATTTTACTTATGGAATCCTTTTCTAATACCCTAACCCCTTGCGATTCCAGGAGATAATCTTCATCATTTACTATGTGTTTTAGTTGACCCTTGATGGGGGGTTGAGTTTCCTCTTTTTATTTTATTTCTTCCTCCTTGGATGAACCTTGGATCCAGTGTTGACTGAGTTAACAGTTATTTATGTTTCTCTGCCTTTTATGATCTTACGTCCCGACTAGTGTTCCTACCTACCTTGCGGTGGAGCCACTCTTGCTCCTTTTCCTTCTAGGCTTCCAATTTCTCATTAATAGAGCTCGTAAAATCATGGCTAATTTTAATTATGAGGAAAATGATATTATTCCTCCTCCAAGGAAGATTCTTTAAGTCGCTATATAAGGGTTGGGACATCCTTGAAAGGAAGCATATTCTCAATTATCGAGGTGGCCCTAAAATCTAAAGTGGGTTTAGGCTCCTTTTTTTGGAAATAAGAGGATTTTTCAACAAGATTTCTCCTTCTTCATTAATCAGATTCAAAGTTTCATAGCTATTATTGATTTCTTTCTTCCCATTGGTCTTGCTAGAGCCTTCTCCCTGTGCAGGTCCTAAATTTTTTGGGGGAGTTGAGCCTTTCCGTTTATTCCCATTTGGATTAGGTTGTCTAGGATAATTTTTTTTCTTGTCTTGGTAGACCTCTTCTTCTCTTTAGTTGTTGACATTGATCTCCCTCCTCATTTTATTTGTTTTGTTCCTCCTGTTTCTTCTTACAACTTTGAGCGAAGTCTCCATACTCATGGAAAATTTTGCACTTGAAGGGAAGATGGTCATTGTCCACTTCTTGGATTCGAGAAAAATTATCCAAATTTAGATTAATGGTCATCAGAATCCCCTTATCTAGAACTACTTCAAGACAAATTCCCGCATAGGCAAACAAACCCTCTTGTGGCTAGGCATGATTGATGTATTTACCCAGGGAATTTCTAATACTTTTGAAATTAACTTCATTCCAAGAGTGGAGAGGGAGGAATGGAAGCTTCACCCACACTAGGACAACATAAGGCACATCTCTTTCAAGATTGAAATCATGGATCCATAAATCCAAATACAACCCTTGGGCTCCCATAAAGTAAGGTTTGCTTCCCTGATCTGCATTATTTTAGAAAAAGTAGGTGAAAAAACCCTTCCTACAAAAGGAAAATGTGATCGAACCCTAAGGGTTTCCATTTTTTTCCACCCACAATTTCATAGAGCGTAGGTATGGCCAAATCCCTATGAACTGGCCTACCAAGCCATGCTCAACCAACTGCAAGGTCTGAGATTGCAACTAGGAGTAGATGTCAACTTTGGGGATATCATCTAACTTCTTGATAAAGAGAGAGGGGTTTTCCTTTTGATAGTTTGGCCCATTAGCTACTAGATTGTTAAAAGCTTCAATATTCAGAAGAGGTGGAGGAGGCAAAAGCATAGGTCCTTTCGAGATCGTAACCATTGAGCAAAGAGAAAACCATAGGGCGTGATAAGAAGGTTCAAAGATTGAACTTAAGACAATTATATTATATACATGTTTAATTTAAATCTATTTTAAATAAATAGAAGATTTATGATTTAAAAATTAAATTATTTTAATATTCATTAAAATCCGAAATTCACATACACATAATAATTAATTTACATTAAAAAAATATACAATTATTTATTTATTCTATATATATATATATATATATATATATATATATATATATATATATGTTTATCCTAAAAATTATAATTTTTTTTAATCAAAAATTTTCTGGAAAATCATATTATCATTTGAGAAGCCAATGTCATCATCAAGAGAGTGATGATTCATGATAATGATGATTGTGCTGATCTAGATCATTCAATATAAATAATGTAAATATGCAATGATGATTGTATTGATCTCGATCATTCAATATAAATAATGTAGATATGCAATGGTCATTGTCAAATGACAATGTGATTTTTGAGAGGGTAGACTTCTGTGATCCATATCATATTAAAATCAATCTTCCAAGAAATCACATGAAAGATTTTAGAACGGACGCGTTTCGAACTACTAATGTAGTTCATCATCAGGATAATTAAGATTGTGAGAAAATCTTTCAGTGAAAATCACATCAAAATAATTTAGGTCGACACGTTTCGAACCAGCCAGTGTGGTTCATCATCAGGACAAGATGAAGAATTTGATTAGATAACCCAATTAAATAGATAAGAAAATCTCCAACTAGCCGTTTGTAAGATAACGGCTAGTTTGACTAAACCTAGGAAATGAAAACAAAAAATATAAAATAATGATTTCTTATTTATTTAATATTAAATGCTTAATGTTTAAAAAAATCTTATTTATTTCAATAAAATAAAAATTATTAACCAATATATTCTTTAAAGAATAAATAAAAGATTTTTATTTTTATGGTTATTTTTAATTTTATTTAGTTTTATTATTTTGGTTGATATTTTATCTTTTAATTTTTTATTAAAAAAAAAATGAACAAAATAAATTAATTAATTATTATTCTAAGAATAAAAATTAAAAATCTTTTATTTATTCTTTAAAGAATATATTGGTAAATAATTTTTATTTTATTTAAATAAATAAGATTTCAGTTTTAAACATTAAGCATTTAATATTAAATAAATAAGAAATCATTATTTTATTTTTTTTGTTTTCATTTCCTAGGTTTAGTCAAACTAGTCGTTATCTTACAAATGGGTAGTTGGAGATTTTCTTATCTATTTAATTGGGTCATCTGATTAGATTCTTCATCTTGTCTTGATGATGAACCACACTGGCTGGTTCGAAACGCATCGACCTAAATTATTCTGATGTGATTTTTACCGAAAGATTTTCTCACAATTATGGATCACAGAAGCCAAATTCCTAATACAATTAATATTGGCTGATCTGACTATGGATAGTTGGATCAGCCAATCTTAATTATCTTGATGATGAACTACATTCAGTAATATTGGCTGATCTGACTATGGATAGTTGGATCAGCCAATCTTAATTATCTTGATGATGAACTACATTCAGTAATTCGAAATGCGTCGGTTCTAAAATCTCTCATGTGATTTCTCGAAAGATTGATTTTAATGTGATTTTCCTAAAAAAAATTATAAAATAGATATAGATCACAAAAATTTACACTCTCAAATTATAATTATAGTTTAAAATAAAAATTTTTAATTTAAAAAATAAAAAAATTCTCACACTAATATGATATTTATTTAATTTAAACAAATTTTTAAAATCAAATTAGTATTATTATTGTTTTTTCTTAAATATTAAATAGAATTTACTTTAATTTTTTGTTTATCATTTTAATAATAGGGAATATGGCTTGGGATGTTAGGAGGAACATGTTTGCAAACAATAATTTTAATCGTCATCACTTCCAATTTCCAAAACAAATTCGAAAACAGAGGTGAAGTAATTAATATATTTTTTTAATTAATAAATATTTTGTTATATTTCTTATTAAAAATGTAAATCGGTGATGTTAGGTGGAAAAAACACGCGAGCGTTTATCTACTTTGGAAAGTTAAACCTCAACATTTGCAAGACAAAGATACTACAAAAAATGGATGTAATAAATTGAATTAGACATTTTTATTTAAGTGGAATAAGTAGTGATAATTTTGGTTGGATGAGGATTTTTTTTTTTTTTTAAATTGTAATTTTTTTTTTGGCAAAATATATGAGATTGAGAGTTTTTGAATTATTTTATTAATGGTGGAAATAGATTCACCATTCAGAATTTTGGAGTATTTGAAATTTTAAAACTTTACAGTTGTAAATTGGATTTCCAAAAATTTTATTAAATTTCATCTTATATCGAGAAAAACATTATTTACAAAATTATTATTTATTTAATTTACACTTTTGTTTTTAATTTAATTAATTAAATATTTACTTATCAAAAACATATTTTATTTAATTTATATTTGTTTTATAAGTTTGAAGTTTTTTTTAAGTGATATATATATATATATATATATATATATATATATATATATATATATATATATATATATATATTTGTTTTACATAATTAGAAGTTTGATGATTTATTTTTATAAATTAATTATTCACAATTTATATGAGTTATTTGTAATGATCATTGTAAATTTTTGCATAATAAGAAAGGCTAAAGAATTAGAAGTTAAGAGGATATCTAAATCTGAAGAATTTTCTTATATATTTTTTCAAAGAAATATTGTATTTTAATGATATTGAAATTATTAATTACGAATAGTTAAATAAAATTTACAAATATTTTTAAAAAATCTTAATTACAAATAAACATTAAAATATACTGAAACAGTAACAATACAATAAACCCTAAAAATAAACCATAAACATAAACACTTAGTGTCAGTTACAAATTCAAAAATTTGTTTGGTTTTCTATGGCCAAAGCCACAATTCTTATCTTCTTTTATAGTAATGGCACACTATTTTCACATGGAGAAGTCACGTTTTCTTTGGACAAACCTACCTTCCTCTCAAGTGCAAGTTGGCCAAGGATGGGTGATTTTCCTTGGGAAGCTACTCCCAACATATCTCGGGAAACAATGGATAAGTGTGACAAAATCAAATAACGGATTTTCATGTGTGTGATCCAGTGAGTGCTGGTTTAATTAGATTTATTGTTTTTACTTTGTCATTTATTTTTTATATAACACTTTAAATTACTTTTGAATAGTGATAATGTATTGTTGGCTAAATTGTTAAATTGTAATGTGAATTGGTGATATGTTAGATTTTTTAATCTAATAATATCATAAAGTTTTGTTATCATGTTATATTTTTGTACTAAGTGCATAAGAATGAATTTAGTTGTGAAAACCAAGATAATATTAATTTAAAGTGATGCTAAAGGAAAAAAAGATTGATTTAAATTTATGTTATTACGTCTAATTTTATGAATATATATTTATGAAATTTTTTAGAGAGAGGATTATTGTGCATTAGGTTGGGTTACTTACTACATGCACAAAATAAAAATAATTTTTTTTTTTATAGTTTTAGTTAACTAGCCCAAAATTGAATTTATCTAGTCAAAAATTGAGTTGGAGTTAATAATAAAGTTGACTAGAAATAAGATCAACCATAAATAACTAAGAGCTAAAGAAATAACTCAAGCATACTACTCCCAACTCCACAAATACAACTAAATGCTAAAATTAGGTCTAAATCTTAGGAGATAAGGTTTCCAAGTTAAAAAAGATAAGAGTATAAGGTAACTTGATAAGGTTATCTCCATAAATAGGAAGGTAAGTGCACAATCGTGTAGGAGGATAAGGATAAGGAAGAGCACTCTAGATTCCATGTCAAGCCATGTCACTCCCTAGTCACTACCTAATAGCTACCACATATCATCATACATAAGGCAACACTTGCTAAAAATAGAACAAAAAACACTTCTAAATAGTAAGTAATGTGCATGTACTCCAACATGATATTGTTCGAAAATTAAAAGTAAATTTCCTCAAATTTCTTACTTCCCACACTTCTCTCTCTCTCTCTTTTATTTGTAATTTTTTTATGTTGAAAATATACATTGAGGCGAACTAAACTCTCTACCCATAACACTACACTATCCAATTTGGACCAAAAAATAAATTTACCACTAATTCCTTTCCCCTTACCAAACTTAGATCCACAAAATTCAAAACCATTGTTTTCTACAATTTATTTATTTATTAAACAACAAGATTTCCCATCCAGTCCTTAGAATTTTCAACCATCATTAAATCATGATTTTTTTCCAATGTCAACACATAATCAAAATGCTACTATAAAATAGGAATTAGAATTGAAAGATCATAACGTCCAAGGTCTAATCGTCCAAGAATTCCACTATCTCCACTACTCCTGGCCTCACCTATATCAAATCCTTGGACATATGATCTTCCATAGAGTTCAAATCTCTTAAAATGTGTCTTATCTCTAAGCAATCCAGTCTATGAGCCTCCTTACTTTCTAGAATGATCTAGTACTGATGGGGTGTAACAATTTCTATGTTATTGCACATCTATTCAACAACGATATGAGAATCAACCAAAAATATGAAGTTCCTTCACCTCAAAATAATTTTCCGGTGATATCCCTTACCTTAATGATTTGATTGTAATTAAATGTGTATATGTTTACTTTGATTAAAGTATGTTACAATGATAGACATATAAAATTTTTAATTATCAATAATATATTACTGATGATGGTTGTTTGTGTTGAAAATGGCAACAAGAAATGTTGAAAATGGCACAAGAAAATTTCTAATTTAATTTTCCCTTGAATTAAACCAGAATAAAATTGTAATTCCAATTTCATGAGAACTTGTACTAGTTAAATAAGTTAGTTTGACTTAGTTGGTTCAGTTAATTTGAGTTGAGGGTCTAACTTGAGTGATGTAGAGTGGTTCCTACTTTTTAGGAGCCCTCGACAAGTTTATTTTGAGTTGTAATTAATTAATTCAGTAAATCCGAGTTAAATTTAGTTAAACTAGTTCCAACTGTTGGAGGAACTATTGGGAGGTCTAGTATTGGGGTGTGTACTATGTGATCAACGATTTAAATGATAAATCAACCATAAATAAATCATGCATGTGTGATCTAAGAGTTACCCAGTTGATATTGGAGTTCAATGGAAGTGTACTATCAATTGTATAATAATCCAAATTTTATAGGTGGTGTATGCAGTCAAAGGAATGCCTATGATGGATTGCGTATTTATGGATGGGAATTTCCCTAATTAATAGGGGCTAATTACCCGAGGAAAAAGCACAAAGAAATAGGGATCTTGGCAGGCATAAAATTGGTTAAGTATTAGCCTAGGCTTGTCTATGAAGTTGTGAGACAGATAGAGATATTGAAAAGATTTCTCATGTTAGAGAAAAGCATTGTAATCTTCTCATATTTTTTATTAATGAAATATATAGATAACAGGGTTTTTAACTATGGCTTTTCCCATGAAATAATTGTGTAATGTGTTGATTGAATTCTTTCTCTTTTATGCTTCATGATTTCATGATCATTTATATTGGTTTCCGAAATTGATAGAGTATATTCAAGTCTATCGTTTTAAAAAATTAAAATTAGCAGTTTGAATATACATGAATTTTATACATGGTATCAAAGCCGAAATCACTATAGAAGAGAATAATACAAGTTTGTACTTGCAGGAGGAACAAGTTTTGCATATTTATTCTCCAGAGCTAGCAGCAGAATCGAGATGGCGTTCTATGATATGAGGCTCAAGTATTCCCTTGAGGGTATCTCGAATTACATTTCCTGGAGAGACGGATGGAAGTAGTCTTGGAGGACAACAAATTGAAGGATTTCATTGACAAGGACATCCCGAAACCAGTGCCAGTTGATACACATGACCTAGCAAAGTAGAAGAAATGCGTAGCAAAGGCGAGAAAGATTCTATTGGAAGGAGTTCGAGATCATATCGTCTCAAACCTCCATGGAAAGGAAAATCCATATGCAATGTGGAAGGCCTTAACATATTTTTTTTCATAACGACAGTGACCACAGGAAGTTGGCGCTAAAGGAAAAGCTCAGGAAAATCGATATGGAGAAGAGCGACACAATACCAAAGTACTTGACCGAGTTTACCCAATGTCAAGCTGAGCTTGGAATCGTTGGTGTTACAATTGCCGAAGATGATCTCGTGAGACTAACACTTCTAGGCCTTCCCAAGAGTTGGTACAACTATAGGGATTCGGTAAATGGGAGGGAGACACTACTAGAGTGGGAGCCTTGTGTTCTGACTTGGTGCAAGAAGAGATTCGACGTAATACCAGAGATGGGACCTCATCCAAAGAAGTGGAAGAGGATTTTTCATTAGTCAACAAAGAAATAAATCCAAGGGAAAGAAGTCCCAAGGCAAAGAGGGAAAGGAGAAATAATTGTACAACATCAAATATTTTCACTGTCATGAGTTCAAGCACTATGCCACGAAATGTCCACAGAAGAAGGCAAGCAAGAAGGAGCATGTATTAGCAGCAATAGGTGAAGCTCTAGCTTCACAATTCGAACTTGATTTCACTCTCATTGCATGCATGACAAGCACTATAATGGGAAGCATGTGGTATCTCGACAATGGTGCCTCGTTCCATATGAAGGGGAATAGAGATTTCTTCAGTGACTTATAGGAGAAATAGCTCAAGCATAACATTGAATTTGGATATGATGGGTGGTATAATGTGCCCGATATTGGTACAATTACTTTTTGGAGGTATTCTGACTCCCCTTTCAGACTCACATATGTGTTGTTTGTTCCAGGACTAAAGAATAATATTTTTTTTGTCAAAGTATTGGAAGAACATGGCTACGATGTGATATTATGAAAATGGAATGTTTTCTTTAGAAACGTTGCAACATGACGAGTGAAGTAGATCAGTGTGCGAGTCAAGAACCTGTGCGCACTTGAGGTAGAAGATGCATGCAAAGCCTTGAGGAGTAAGGAAAAGGTTAAAGACTTGGTGGTTGAGAGGGATCATGAATTACCTCTCAACATGCAACCTCAGAAGAAGCATCAACAAGTTGTGGAGTAGCCACAATTGGAGAAGTAGAGAGGAGGTCGAGTGGAGACATCCACTCAAGCAGAGACCTCCAATAGGGGGGAATTTCGAGCCAAGTGGGAAGAGGGAGCACATGCATCCATAACTCAAAGTGAGAGATTGGGTGATGTGAAGCAATAGTTCCAAGGGTACAAAAAATTGGGAAGGGTCACCTGAGGATTCTACCTCATGGATCATTGCCTTGCTACGGGGGCCCATAGTATACAATGGCAGGATGGATACGTGGAAGTTGATACAATCATATTCCAAAGTGACAGATGCAGATATTAGCAGCAATTGGATATTGGGCAGCACAATGTAGAGCCAGAAGCAATACAAAGTTTTCATTAGACAGTGCAGTAGCTAGTAAAAGTTGAGACTCGGGTAACAGATGCATTATACTAATCACAGTTGATTCAGTTTGTTTTTTTATGCTTTTCAATTTCAGATGTTGCAGTAGAAACAACACCAGTGAGAAGTGTTGCATGCAGAAAAATCCAAAGGTACTAGATTGGGATAGATGTGAATCCCTTTCTTCTTGAGAGGGAGTCTTGAAAATGGCAACAAGAAATGTTGAAAATGGCACAACGAAAACTAATTTAATTTTCCCTTGAATTAAATTAGAATAAAATTACACATCTCATGACAACTTGTACAAGTTAACTAAGTTAGTTTGACTTAGTTGGTTTAGTTAATTCGAGTTGAGGGTCTAACTTGAGTAATGTAGAGTGTTTTCTAATTTTTAGGATCCCAAGTTGAATTTATTTTGAGTTGTATTTAATTATTTCGGTAAATTTGTGTTAAAGTCAATTAAACTAGTTCCAACTATTGGAGGAACTAGTGGGAGGTCTAGCAGTGGAGTGTGTAATACGTGATCAACTAGTTAGCTAGTGGGAGGTCTAGCAATGGAGTGTGTAATATGTAATCAACTAGTTAGCTGAGAAATCAACCATAAATAACTCATGCATGTGTGATGAGTTACCAAGTTGAGATTGGAGTTTAAGGGCAATGTACTATCAGTATTATAATCATCCAGGTGGTGCAAGCAGTCAGAGGAAGGCCTATGATTAATTGCTTATTTTTGGATGGGAATTTCCCTAATTAATAGGGGTTGATTACCCAAGTAAACAATGGAAGGAAATAGGGATTCTGACATGAAGAAAATTGGTTAAGTATTGGCCTAGGCTTGTCTAGGAAGTAGTGAGA
The DNA here is from genome assembly GCA_034641835.2 of Pinus albicaulis. Lineage (NCBI taxonomy): Eukaryota > Viridiplantae > Streptophyta > Pinopsida > Pinales > Pinaceae > Pinus > Pinus albicaulis. The sequence continues at coordinate 472,961,748 of CM076583.1, read as the reverse complement.
TGAATAAAGATAGTGCAAAGGTTTCTCACATTGGAGAAAAGCATTGTAATCTTCTCATATTTTCTGACTAATGAAATATACAGATAGTGGGGTTTTTAGTTGTGGCTTCCCCCAGTAAAACTTTGTGTAATGTGTTGATTTAATTTTTTCTCTTTTATGCTTCGTGATTTCGTGATCGTTTATATTTGTTTCCCCAATTGGTAGAGTAGATTCAAGTATATTGTTTTAGCAAATTACAATTAGTTGTTTGAAACTACGTGGATTTTCTATAGTTTGTCAATAAAGAAAATTCTGGGAGATTAATAGCTAAGTACATATGGTGAAAGAGGAAAAATACTACAATTTAATTATGAAAAGTTATTATTTTTATCCATCCCGCAAGTCCTAGGAATCTAATCTGGGTGATTAAATTTAATTCAAAAATTGTGATATTGGCCAATTAAATGTTTCTTAAAAGACAGGGAGTTGTCCTCAACAACTCGTTAATAAGAATATAACTACCTGCCACCTAGTGAGGTGGAGGTAGTTATTAATCACCAAAGGACTTGGAATCTAATCTGGGTGATTAAATTTAATTCAAAAATTGTGATATTGGCCAATTAAATGTTTCTTAAAAGACAGGGAGTTGTCCTCAACAACTCATTAATAAGAATATAACTACCTGCCACCTGGTGAGGTGGAGGTAGTTATTAATCACCAAAAGAGTGGTACACGGATAAGATCTGAAAAATTTCTTGCTTTTGTCTCATAATTTCTGAGAGCGGGATTGAAAAGAAAAGAATCAAGAGAATCAAGAAAAACAATAGAGAAATAATTGCAGGTCTAGTTATTCAGGGAGACAAGTAACTTGTTGTGTCAAAGTTGAGAAAAGCCAAATATTTAGCTATCTATTTCCCAAATATTTATTCAAGTTGGTATTTATATCTGTATACTTGTTTATTTATTCCTAGAAATATAATTGTTTTTAATATTTATTTTTAGATTAGTTTTGTATATTGAATAAAAAAGCTACTATTACTAATATATATCACACAGTAGTATATATATATATATATGAGAGTAATAATATGATGAGAAACCTATCCTTGGAAATTCAACAAATTATAAGTAAGAATAAAATACATAGGTTTAATGTATTATATATAATTATAAACAAAAGTTATTCATTCGAAAGAAATTTACAGAAAGCATAGTATCGTTACAAGAAAAAGAATGGTCGAAAATCGATGAATAATCTATATAGTATCAATGAAGTCTATACAATTACAAGAAATTTGAAAGAACTAAAAAAAATGAAATTATACTAACCATTAAAAAAAAAATGTGGAATTTAAAATAGTGCCCAGAGGGTAAAGAAAAATAAAATAAAATAAAGATCAGTGGAAAAAGAGGCTATATACTATTATTTAATTTTAAAGAAAAATAATAATTATGTTATTGTAGAAATTGAGTCATGGTTTCATACATAAAATTCCAAATGCCTATATTGGAATTATTTTTTAAGCAAAGATACTGTCCAAGGAAAAAGATGCCTATAATGCGTTCTAACCCAGATATAGGCACAAAAATTTGTGCCGTCTCTAGAATATTATATAGTCAAACTACAACTACGTCAACATGCAACTCCGTTGCTACTCATGATGGAAGCCACATATACAATGGAAACTTCCAGAAAACTCTTTGTAAATCAAACTCTGATCTAATAATAATACCTTCGTAAGCCACATATTAATAATAACATCCTATTTTCATTCAAATATAATACCACATTCATTATAATATAAATGAATTAGATTATTAAAAAGGTGCAAGAGTTAACCATCCACTTAGCAAAGAGAACCAAAGGGTCTACCAGATTGATACCAATGGTATATACATGACGATTATACAATTTGATGGAAATAAGGGATGCAAGTTCTAATTATTGAATTTGATAGAACTAAGGGATTTTAGTTCTAATATAACTAAGGGATTTTAGTTCTAATATAACTAAGGGATGCTAGTGATAGAACTAAGGGATGTAAGTTTTAATTATTGAAATTGATAGAATGAAGGGATGCAAGTATTAATTGCACCGAGAGGCGTATCTACAGTCCAATTTGACTCCGATGTCAGGTATGTCACGTCCTCATACAAAATGTTGGCTTAAGTTTTAAATTAAAAATAAAAATAAAAATTAAGTGTCGGCTTAACAAATAAATTTTAACAATCATATTATAAATCTTGCCGATGTTGTCCGTATGGCAACCTGTTGATCCGTTGGAATGCTTGACATGATGTGACCTTGGTTTACTTCCAAAAAGAGCTTTTCTCCTATGAACACAACCAATGCCGAAGTAAATAGGGCCCTGAAGCCCATCTAATCCTCTTACGAGCACCTGTAATCATGTGCAAAAATTATTACGATATCTCAATATTCACTAGTCATGTTACAGATTGAACTTTTTTTGCAAATAATACTTCAATGGAGAAAAAATAGAAAACTTACATCAAAAGTGAAGGTCATCTTGGTGCCATAAATATCATGTTCGTCAATGCCACTAAAATGTTGTGGAAAATGTACAAAGCTGAGACGATCCTCTTCTTGGATATGAGGGTCAAGATGGAAGCACATGGTGTGAAGAAGAGCCTTTGAGTTATTGACGTACATGTCACAGTCCAGGTTTAATATGAACGGACTGTTTTTCATGACTCTAGACACTCTTGTCTGCGTGGGAATTACAATTTTATTAATAAAAAGAAAGAGATGAAACAAAAAGTAGCAGAGGTAATTTGCTTTGAATAATAGAGTATATTTTCCAGAAACTAACATAGCTGATACACATCAATTTAAATCCCTCTAGATTGGCGATTATAATTATTAGGAAGGGAATTATCTGATTGTACATTTTGTAGATAAAAATATTAAATAAAAATATTAATCCGAAAATTATAGTAAGTTAATCCAAATTCACAAAATTAAATCGTAAAAAATTAAGGCTGAATTGATAAAAAAAATTGACCTACTATCACTTATTAACTAACTCGAAATATGTTTTGAGCATGTGTTGTATTATGTCGTTGAGTGTCTTCTCATATACCAAGAATCTGAGGAGCCTAATACAATGGTATTTACTCCAATTATATTTACTCCATAATCTACTTTTCAATGCATTTATATTTACTCATTATAGTTATCTAATTATATAACAAGCCTATGGGCCAAATACCATAGTAAATAAAAGAGGTATGGTAAATAAATAAAAATATAAATAAACTAGATGTATGGTAAGTAAATAAAACCTCTTTTCATATTTACTCCATAATCTGCTTTATATTTACGAATATTTATGTTCACTAGTTTACATAACTGAGAAGAAATAGAGAGAGAGAGAGAGAGAGTGATAAGGGAGAGATGGAGAGAGAGTGTGTATGTTTAGGGGTGAGATAAAGAGACAAAGTAAGATGTATGGAAAGAAGGGGGGAGAGAAGCAGAGAGAAGGAGAGAGGGAGGGATATAGTAATGTAGTTGGAGAGAGAGAGGGGTGGAAAGAGATAGAGAAAGAAAGGGAGATGGGGGAAGAGAGAGGATTGGAGGGAAAAGAGAGAGAGAAAGGATGAGAGAGAGGAGAGACTGGTTGGGGGAGAGAGAGTATTGGAGGGAAGAGAGAGAGAGAGAGAGAGAGAGAGAGAGAGAGATCAGGGAAGAGAGAGGGAGTTAGGAGAGAGAGAGAGAGAGGAAGGACGAGAGAGAGGAGGAGAGAGGGATTGATAGAGAGATGGAGTTGGAGGGGGAGAGATGTAGGAAATAAGAAATATAGAGAGTGACAAGTGGAGAGAGAGAAGGAGTGACAAGGGAGAGACAGAGAGAGAGCATGTATGTTTGGGGCTGAGATAAGAGACAAATAAGGAGAGATGGAGATAAGGGGGGGAGAAGGAGATATAAGGAGAGAGGGGAGGATATAGTAACATAGTTGGTGGGTGAAGAGAGAGAGGGAGGGAGAGGAAGGGAAAGCGAGGAAGGAAGAGAGAGGATGTGAGAGAGTGGAGAGATGGAGGGAAAGAGAGATGGACTTGGAGGGGGAGGGAGAGGGAGGTAAGAAGAAAGACATAGAGAGAGAAAGGTGGAGAGAGAGAGAGAGAGAGAGTGAGTAAAAGGAAGATGGAGAGATATCAGTGGGGGAGAGGGAGAGAAGGTGAAGATAGAGATATAGATGGAAGGTGAAGAGAGGGAAGAAGAGAGATATGGGGAGAGGAGGGATTGACAAAGAGATTGATATATATGGAGTGCGAGAGTGTGTGTGTTTAGGAGGTGAGATAGAGAGACAGAAAATAAGAGATGGATGGGGAATATAGATATGGATGGAGGGTGGAGAGAGGGAAGAATATTTCTCACACTAGATGGATTGATATAAGTGGAGATGGTGATTTATAATCCTATTTGATTATTTGCACTATCGATTTTAGTGTAGATATTTATTTCTAATGATATTTGATTACTTGCACTAGATGCATTGATTTCAGTTGAGGTGGTGATTTCTAATACAATTTGATTGCTTGCACTGAATTTTTTGATTTCAATTTAGATGTCAATTTATAATTATATTTTATTACTTACACTAGATGAATTGATTTCAATGTAGATGATTTATAATCCTATTTGATTGTTTCCACTAAATGCATTTATTTCAGAGGAGATGGTGATTTCTAATCCTATTTGATTTCTTTGAATAAATGCATTGATTTCAGTGTAGATGTTGGTTTTTAGAGAGAGAGAGAGAGAGTGATAAGGAAGATGGAGAGTGAGGAAGAGAGGACAAAAGGAGGAAAGAGAGATATTAGCGGGGGAGAGGGAGAGAAGGGGAAGATAGAGATATAGATGGAAGGTGAAGAGAGGGAAGAAGAGAGAGATGGGGAGAGGGGGTTATTGACAAAGAGATTGATACATATGGAGTGCGAGAGCGTGTGTGTTTAGGGGGCTGAGATAGAGAGACAAAAAAGAATAGATGGAGAGGGTTATAGATATGGGTGGAGGGTGGAGAGAGGGGGGAGAATATTTCTCGCACTAGATGGATTGATATAAGTGGAGATGGTGATTTCTAATCCTATTTGATTATTTGCACTAAATGCATCGATTTTAGTGTAGATATTTATTTCTAATGATATTTGATTACTTGCACTAGATGCATTGATTTCAGTGTAGGTGGTGATTTCTAATACAATTTGATTGCTTGCACTGAATGTGTTGATTTCAATTTATATGTCGATTTATAATTATATTTGATTACTTGCACTAGATGAATTGATTTCAATGTAGATGATTTCTAATCCTATTTGATTGTTTGCACTAAATGCATTAATTTCAATGTAGATGGATATTTCATTGAGGCATCAACGTCACATTTTCGGGACATACTTGCATTTTGTATGTACATCATACTTTGAAATTTTGAAGATTAGAAATACAAATTCTAACAAATGTTATTAATATAAATATGTTTGGTGATCATAAAAATGAAATAATTAATATATTAAATAACAAATACACCTATCATATCATTCAAATTTGATATGAAAAATATATTGAAAAATACATGAAAAATACATAATTTATTTAGTATTTAACCTTAACCTGACTTCTTCTTATTTTCTCTTAGAAACACCAGAAAATTTGGATAATGATATCCTTCTTGTTGTTGGAGCTAGGGTTATGCTAACTTCAAATTTATGGACTAATGCAGGACATGTCAATGGTTCTCTTGGAGTAGTTGAAGATATTGTGTATAATTCTGGAACATCACCTCCTAATCCTCCTACATATGTTTTAGTAACATTTTATAACTATGTCAGAGTTGCGTGGGATGAATTATTCCCTCATACTATTCCTATTATACCTATTGAAAGAGGCAATAATAGACAAATTCCATTGTGACTTGCTTGGGGATTAACAATTCATAAGTCCCAGGGATTGACACTAGAAAAGGCAACTATTGATATTGGAAGGACAGAGCGACAAGGTCTCACTTTTAATGCAATATCTCGAGCTAAATCTTTGGATGGTCTTCAATTTCAACCACCATTTCCATATGATCGATATGAAAAGATGGAAAAATGTGCCGGTGTTTCTAAGAGAAAAGAAGAAGAAGTCAGGTTAAGGTTAAATACTAAATAAATTATGTATTTTTCATGTATTTTTCAATATATTCTTCATATCACATTTGAATGATATGATAGGGGTATTTGTTATTTAATATATTAATTATTTCATTTTTATGATCACCAAGCATATATATATTAATAACATTTGTTAGAATTTGTATTTCTAATCTTCAAAATTTCAAAGTATGATGTACATCTCAAAAATATACAAAAATTTTAATAATCTGAAAAATGTGACGTTGATGCCTCCAACTGGAACCAGCCTAGATCCATCTTACTCTAGATCTATCATGCGCCGAGAGGGATCAAATCTCTCGAGGTGCAAACCTTTCCTCAAGTTTTGCACTCAAAAAATAGTTTTGCACCTCGAGAGATTTGATCCCTCACAGCGCATGATAGATCCAGAGTAAGATGGATCTAGGCTGGTTAATTTCAGCAAGTTGATAGAATTAAGGGATGCAAGTTTTAACTATGATTTCAGCAATTTTATAGAATTAAGGGATGCAAGTTCTAACTATTGAAATTGATAGAGGTAATAGAAAGAAATGGAGTAGTCTTTAGTGCGACTTTTTGGAGTTTCCGGTGCCGGAATCCGGGGAAACAAATTGAGGTAAAATCTTGATTTTTGTTATTTAAACTAGTTTTTTACTGTATATATAGATTCAGCACCCTAAAAAAACCCTAGGACACTTCGATTGTGCAAGTTACCCATCAAATTTCTGTTTTCAATAAATTCTTACTGGATTTTAAAGAAATTAGACTGGAAAAATCCACCGAAAAAGCCTTCAAAAAGTCGCACTAAAGACAACTCCGAAAGAAATAATAGACCAATAACCCTCGTTGTTAGGGAGGTATTCATATTTATGATGCAATTTGATATAAGTAAGGGATGCAACTTCTAACTATTGGAATATGAAAGAAATAATAGACCAATAACCCTCGTTGTTAGGGAGGTATTCATATTTATGATGCGATTTGATAGAATTAAGGGATGCAAGTTCAAATGATTGAAATTGATAGAATTAAGGGATGCAAGTCTAACTAATTTCAGAAATTTGATAGAATTAAGGGATGCAAGTTCTAACTATTGAAATTGATAAACATGGTCTTTTAGGACATAAAAATAGACCAATAACCCTCGTTGTTAGGGAGGTATTTATATTTATGATGCAATTTGATAGAATTAAGGGATGCAAAATCTAACTATTGAAATCAGAGATGGTCTTTTAGGACATAAAAATAGACCAATAACCCTCGTTGTTAAGGAGGTATTCATATTTATGATGCAATTTGATAGAATTAAGGGCTGCAAATTCTAACTATTGAAATACATAAGAATAAAATATGTCAGATACATAAGAAAAAAATATGTCAATTTACCAATAGAAGAACAATGTGATAAAGTTACCTAAATCTTTTAATCATTCAAAATGTCGACATAGCCTTGACTAGAAGTTGGTAATGTTGTTTATTACCATATATATACATTTATATTAAAAAAAAATTAAGGATTATTGGGAGTCTTTACATTGCCACATATAATAATGCCCAAAAGGCTGAGAACTAGGCCTTATTCTTTGTTCCACCTCTAGGAAAGAAACATATATGCTTTACCAATTGATTATTTAGATAGAGAATAGCACCTGCATTGGAGATCATAGGATTTTCCTAAATGTCGCCATCAAAATAGCCCCAAGTCTTGCCTTCTTTTAGTGGGGACATTACTGTAACTCTAATATTATTTTGTTTATCCTCCATATGTGCTTTGATTATATCTTCAATTAAAACGTTAACAACTTATGTAGTGAGAAATTTATCTTGATAAATAATAATGTTTCTATCCCACTAGATGGAGTGGATCATATTAGTAGGTATCGTAGGGAAATAAAAAACAGACCCATCGAAGATCCATTCCCTAATGAATTTCACAATAGAATCCTTGCTCCATGATGAAGAAACATGGGAAAATTTTCCCTTAATCATAGACAAAACTTGTTGAGCATATTAACAATTTCTAAAAATATGGGGGACATTCTTCTTCACTTATGCATAGTGATATAAATATGGGAAAACTAGTTTTGTTGTGCTAGCTCCCTCATCCGTATAAAAATAGTGTGTTTAGGATCGTCTAAAATTATCCATTTGTGAAGTGGTTTATGTGTCAAGTTTTTGTGTTTTTTTAATGAGAAATTTATGACTTAATTATATGTTAAAAAATAATGTACAAAAAATAAATTTCATAGAAATAACAAACAACATACACATTACACAATCGCTGATAACGGAGTTCACCCCTCCTGGGCTACATCTCCATGGACCTGCTTCAACTGGCTAGGCCCTCTTGGGATTTTCTGATTACATGCACATACAATGCTCCAATGGATTTGCAACTTGCTCCATTGGCTTCAGAAGACCCAAAAACCTCAAAACAGACTCTTCAAGCTCTGAAAATGGTCTTCAGCTGATCTAGGCATGAACTCCTCTCCTAGTGGCCCCAGGCTTCTTTAATCTTCAAAGTGGAAAAAACACTTACATAAGTGCTCCAACGCCTCTAAAACCTGCACCATCATGCTCACAGCATCAAAATCATCTAAGAATGACTCTTCTTGAGCCAAAATTGGTCAAAATTTGAAAATTTTATCCTTCATTCAATTTTTCCCTATAAATCTCTTCCAAATCTAGAACATCTCCAGTTAAGTCCGCCAAATGTGGAAATGGCTCCGAAATTAGCGGAACCGCCATTTTTTCTACTAAAATTAATCTTTGATTAGTGTTGGTTTAATTAAATGATAAGTGTGGGTTAAAAGGTTGTTAGCGCATTAAGCACAATTAATAAAAAATTCATTTTCAAAGTCGGATTAGCGCTAATCTAGTATTATGGGCTAATAATCCATGTTTAACTTTAATACATGCCATTAGACCTGGTCTCCACCATGGTTATGGGCCTCGGTCTCGTGGACCAAGGGCTGGCCCTTTAGCCTCCGCCAAAATTCATTTGTAACAACGAATACGTTATACGCTCATTGTATCTTAAGTCACAATATGTGGGCGTAATGGTATGCGGGTGCGCTAGTGCAGGGGAGATCGCGGGGTCGAGTCTCATCCTCCGCCTTTCCTGTGTATATAATTTTTACACCACAATACGTTATGAACCTTCAGATTTAATAAAAATTTGAACTTTGAAACTTTAATCCGCACTTTGACATATGTATATAATCCTCCAACTATATAATAAAAAAATGCACCCATAATAAAATAATTTCGAGCATTGTATATGAAAATCCAACAATGGTTAATAAAAACTAAACCTCTGAACTGTAAAATTCAGAATTCGGACTTTGACATTAACCCAAAAATTTGGCCTTTGGGAGGGGCATGTGGTGGCCTACAAGCTTGCCACGTGTCAGAACCCAATTGGCTTTCCACAAATCAATGAAATTTTTCCATGTCACATCCAACCAAAATTCGACACTCGTCATCCTATCATTGGGCTGAAGGAAAACCCAAATTTTTACCTTTGACCCTATTTGACTATTTGTTTTAAAAAATCCCCCATTTGGCATGACGATCAGAAGGCTCTAACTTCCTCATACAGAATCTGTTTTGAGTGAAATGAAGTGCGCTTGATTCCTAGCGATGGGCTCAATTCGGTAATTCTAGTTTGGTGTGATTATGAGCACTTTTAATTTTTGGAGATTTTTTTCTCCCAATCCACATTTCGATCACTCATTCCCACTGACAGGATTTTGGACCCATAAAAGTTGGTTATCTCATGAGAGTTGAACACTCTAATCTTTCCCAAGTTCTATCAACCTGATTCTACTTGGAAAAATCTCCATGACAACCACTTGGGTTCACTAACATGACTTGCCTTGTAAATGGCTTGGCACTTCAACCAATGTCCTCCTTTTGCTATTGACCCAACCCAACACTTGATGGTTGCTTTCTGACTGTTAATTTTTTTTTTTGTACCAAAGTGATCCCTCGGTGCTTGGAAAACTAATTGATGGCCTTCCCACTTAGAATCATGTTCCTCTTTTGCACAAACATGCATTCAATGCAAGCTTCTCCTTGGAAACCACTTTCCCAAGTTAATCCCATCGGAGTGAACTACAACAATAAGTTCCAACATCATTAATAACAAGAAAAGAAATGACCATTCTTTTACCTCCACGGTACCAAATTCCACATCTGGAAGAATGCATTTTCCATCTCTTCCGCTTCTTGGCGTCAACACATCAAATGGTCTACAATGTCTGTAAACTTTTTGGCATCTTGTCCCTCTTGTCCATCATCCTCCAGTGTTGACATGCTTCTCATGCCATGATTTGGGAATAGAGGCTATCATGAGCCTCTCGCTCAAGAGTGGACCTTCCTAAAATCCTACGACATCTTATCACAAACACAACCATCAATCTGAAAAACACATCATGTAGGAAACATAACTTGACGATAAATCCTTTTGCTCCTTCAAAGCAATAAATTTCACATCATGTGAACATCGCCATGTACTCTTACATCTCGGTGTACAAACCATCGACCAACCACAAGTCGACACTCATGCATGGGAAAATAATCAACACTCTCAAGTTGAAAAACATACATGATAAACAAAGTGAGTCAACATACTCCACTTTCAAACAACTTCTTTGTGTAAACATGCAACTTGCATTCTATTGGAAAAGAAATGCATCGAATAGGCAAGATTTGGATCAATCATCAAAAGACATGCAAGGCCTTAATTGGATAAGAAATCTAACCATCTCTTACAAAACCATTTAAATAGTGCTTCTTTCAGTTGCACTTCATCGTGAAAATCATCCTGACCCACATCGATTATGGAATCCTCTTTTCCATTCTTGTCAAGATCTCTTTCCACCTTCTTCAAATGTCGTGGATGACTTGTTGGATACAAAGTCCAACATTTGTCTACAAGATGACCTTGCTTATGGAAATGAGTGAAAAACAATTGCATCTTCTTTTCAACATGGTTTTCCTTGTCAAATGTACCTTTGGATTTCTGCCTCCTTTGTTTAGAAATTTTCCTGTGTATGACTATATCCTTTGTTTAGAAATTTTCCTGTGTATGACTATATTCTTCCAACATCTTGAAACATTGTGGTTATTCAAACTGCAAAAGGAACATGCAAAATTTCTCCAAATCTTATGTGAATATTTACCATGTTTATCATAATCAAAAGAAACTTGATTAGAAAATTTATACCTTGAACATTCACCTTTGTCGCCCTCTTGAGGAGATGAATCTGATGAGGTAGTGGCCCTCTTTGGAATACCAACAATGACATCCTCTTCTTTGCCATTCTCATTAGCTGCATGCTTATGAGCATCTTCTTGCAAATTGGGTGTAAAACTTTTGCGTTCCTCATGAACATAAAATTCACAAGCTTGAGGTAATGAACATGTAATGCAAGTCCTTCTTGGAACACCTTCATGTGCCTCCTTGGCTTTGGATCGTTCTCCATCATGTTTTCCATAACCAAGACCCAAATACTCTGGCCTTTCCTCTACAACAATTGGCTCAACTATGCCTTATGCATGTTTTCCCAATCCTTTACCTTCATAGTTTGTTTTCATGAATGATTTGGACCTTATTCCTCTAGTGTGTCTTTCAAAAACACCTATACATTCATCTTGAGAAGAAATAGAAGATAAACTTGACTTGCATAGCTATTTTTCAAGCACATACTTGGCTAGTGTTTCCTTGGCGTCATGGAGTTGAGTCTCCATATCATGCATTCTTGCTAGGTTTTCATTTGCAATATGGATTTGAGTCTCCATCTCATGCATATTTTCAAGAAGTTCTTTCTTCTCCTCCTTCATGGAAATAAACTTCTCTTGAAGTATAATGCTCTCCCTCTTATCTTCATACATCTCTTGCCCCATAACATTCATGATGTAGAACTTCTTAAACATCTCTTTATCAAAGAGTTTTGCTAAGGAATATTGATTAGAAGCAATGCTTGATGAAGCTTCCATCACACTTGTAATGCATAAAAATATTCTTTGTTGTGATATCAGAACTAGGCCCTCAATCTTGACCTTCTCTTCACACACATAAACTTGCATGCAGTTAAATTCTCCTTGCAAAAATTCAAAACCAATAGATAATTATTCTAGCTAACCTTGGATAAAATGAGCTAAATTGTTCTCTGATACCAACTTGATCTGAATATGGGAAAACTAGTTTTGATGTGCTAGCTCCCTCATCAGTATAAAGAGTGTGTATAGGATCATCTCAAATCAGCCATTTGTGAAGTGGTTTATGTGTCAAGTTTATGTGTTTTTTTATGAGAAATTTATGAGTTAATTAGTTGTTAAAAAATCATGTACAAAAAATAAAATTTAGAGAAATAACACATAGCATACACATTACACAATACCTGATAACAGAGTTCACCCCTCCTGGGCTACATCTCCATGGACCTGCTTCAATTGGCTAGGCCCTCTTGGGATTAATGGTCTATTTTATTATTACATGCACCTAAAATGCTCCAATGCATATGCAACCTGCTCCATTGGCTTTAGAAGACCCAAAAAACTCAAAATAGACTCTTCAAGCTATGAAAATGGTCTTCAACTAATCTAGGCATGACCTCCTCTAATGGTGGCCCTAGGATTATTTACTCTTCAAAGTGGAAGAAACACTTACAGAAGTGCTCCAACACCTCTGCAACTTGCACCATCATGCTCAGAGCATCAAAATTATCTAGGAATGACTCTTCTTGAGCCAAAATTGGTCAAAATTAGCAAAAGTTATGCTTCATTCAAATTTTCCCTAGAAATCTCCTCCAAATCTAGAACATCTCCAATTAAGTCTGCCAAATGTGGGAGTGGCGTCAAAATTATCGAAACTGCCAGTTTTGCTGCCAAAATTAATCCATGATTAGTGTTGGTTTAATTAAATGATAAGTGCAGGTTAAAAGGTAGTTAGCGCATTAAGCACAATTAATAAAAATTTCATTTTAAAAATTGGATTAGCGCTAATCTTGGATTATGGGTTAATAATCCATTTTTAAATTTAATACACACCATTAGACTTGACCTTCACCATGGTTACCGGCCTCGATCCTGTGGAACAAGGGCTAGCCCTTTAAACCTCCACCAAAATTCATTTGTAACAACAAATACGTTATGTGCCCATTGTATGTTAAGTCACAACGTGTGGGAATAATGGTATGCGGATGCACTAGTCTGGGGGAGGTCGCGAGGTTGAGCCCCGACATCCGTCCTTCCTATTCATATAACTTTTTCACGATAATACATTATGAACCTTCGGATTTAACAAAAAATCGAACTTTGAAACTTTAATCTGCACTTTGGCATATGTATATAGTCCTCCAACTATATAATAAAAAAAATCACCCATAATAAAATGATTTCAACCATTGTATATAAAAATTCAACCATGGTTAATAAAAATTCAACTGTTGAACTATACAATTCAGAATTTGGACTTTGACATAAACCCATAAATTTGGCCTTTCGCAGGGGCACGTGGTGGCCTCCGAGCTTGCCACATGTCAGCACCCAATTTTCTTTCCACAAACCAATGAAATTGCGCCATGTCACATCCAACCACAATTAAACACTTTTCATAATTTCATTGGGCCGAAGGAAAACCCAAATTTTGACCTTTGACCTTGTTTGACCATTTTTTTTTTTAATTTTCTTGTTTGGCACGACGATCAGAGGGCTCTAACTTCCTCATACAAAATCTGTTTTGAGTGAAACAAAGTGTGTCGGATTCCTAGTGACGAGCCTGATTTGGTATTCTAGTTTGGTGTGATTCTCAGCACTTTGAATTTTTGGCAAATTTTTGCTCCCAATCCAGATTTCAATCACTCCCCATGGTTAATAAAAATTCAAATGCATTTCACAATAGAATCCTTGCTCCATGATGAAGAAACATGGGAAATTTTTTCCTTAATCATAGACCAAACTTGTTGGTCATATTAACAATTTATAAAAATATGGGGGACATTATTCTTCACTTTTGCATAGGGAGCAATGATTTGGGCCAATATAGCCTCACTTGGTGCCATTGTCCCATATAAGGAATTTATTAGATAAGGTTAACCACAGGGCCAACTTCATTTTCAATGGCCCATTGTGTTCCATATAAATTTCACTCCCAAGGCTATTTCTCCATTAAATAAAGATTCAAACTAGGCTTGATATCCTATTTTGGTAGTGAAATCACCCGATGACAATATTTTAGACCATAATGATTTGTCTTCATCTTCATATGATATTTTTATCCTAGTTGAAGCAAGGATGTTGACATAAATTTTCCGCTTCGCTAATTCTTAATCATTTAGACTCAAGTTGATGGTTGATTTCCAACTTATGATGCTCCATTCATGTATCTCCCCATTTCTAGCATCACCTAAATAGAACACCCCTCCATTGTGAAATGACTTGATTAAATTATAAGAAATCCTGAAATTTTCCCCGACACTAATCTAGGAGTTGAGACCCATTCTTGTTCCTCTCATTTCCAACCTACCATGCTACCTAGCCACCAACGACAGGAAAATAATTACAAAGGGATTTCCAAACCATAGGGAAGTTTGGACATAACTTCCTGAGACTTATTATCCATTCAATATCATATTTCCCATTGAAGTATTTTTCTTTCATCGTGATACCTCATAGATATATGTTGTTAAACATCTTCTATAAGCTATTTTCAGCTAGTGACTGGATGAAATTAAGGAGATCTTGCTAGATAAAAACAAGAGACAGGATACACCAATATTAGGCTCACAGCTAGGGTAAAACACACTCCACGGAAAACCCAAAATTCTTTCCGTATGAGAAAGAGATTATGTCCCTCAATAGTACAACAAATAGTTCCAAAAATTCTAAGATGATCAATAAAAAAATACCTCTCAAGATCTAATCAAAATAAAGAGAGAGATGGCACTTCTATCCAATAGAATAATTGTTAATTTTAGTTAAAAATGGTATGTTCTATGCTTAGAGAAATTTACTTCAATCTTTTCTTATTAGCCCAATTCAATTTCCAGATTAGCAATCACATTAAGATTGAAAATAAACACTGATAGAACATAACAAAATAACCAAAAGACAAGCCAAGATAAGAGGACACAATATTTGGTGGATGCCAGGGAAAAACCCTTTGATCAAATCTTCTTATTATTCTTCAAAAGTTCAGTAGAGAGAGAGAGAGAGTACACTATACAAATTTGCTTCAGTCAAACAATAGTCAACAAGATTCCCTAACCAGAAATTCAACGTTGTTCAAATGAACGATTTGACTTCTCCAAAATCATCGTGGTCAACTTGAGTAAATGCGGCCTTCAAAGACAGTCAAAGTCAACCCAAAACAGTCTTGAAAAACTCGATCAAACCTTGTTAATGCACTGGTCAACTCTGTAGTCAAATTTGTGTTCAATGTTGCAGTCAAAATTCATAGCTGTGGCCTAGCAAGATCGAAGTACAACCCAAAAAGCAAAGTCAAAACTTAAAGTTTGACCCTTGGTCAATGATGGTCAACGCCCTAATCTACTGCCCTAGAAAATAGTCTGAAAACTTCAGCTTTTGTCCACACGTGCAAATAGAAGAGAGGCTTATTTGAGGTTGTACAAACCAATTAGATAGGAGAGATGATGTCCGAATGAGGAATGAATCTCTCCTTTTTATATCCATCAATGAGGGGTGGAGATACACCTTTTGGGGCTTGTGAGCCTACATTACATCTCCGGGTGACCTTGACAATTGTACATGTGAGAGAATAGATTCAAAATACAACTCCTACTCATCCAAACAAGATAATATTTATATCAATATTTCACCTCTTAGAAGGAGGAATCCAAAAAAAATATCATCTGCATCATATGAGCAATCCAATTTTGAGTTTGGACCTAGTTTCCAAATTTAATAATAATCTATACAAGAAGGATGAAATATGAGCCCGAGATCACTGAAACACATGGCCGAAAATTTCACTATGTTGACCAATGAAATGTGGAGGAGATAAGCCAAAATAGGCATTAGTATTATTCATAAAAGAGTCTCAAGATAAAGCGAGATTGACTATGCACTTTCTGGCCTCAAAAGATGTGACAAAATAGAGATAAAAATAAGCCCTCATTAGGGGGAATTTTGAGGTCTAAAATGGGCCTTCTAAGGAAATTATAAAATAATAGTGGAAATAATAAAATAATATTTGATTACATCATTAAATTTTAGATGGAAAAAAGAAAAAACTACTTTTTCAACTCGTATTTTCAACTTATCTCCTAAAGTTTTTACTCAAATTTCGAGTGGGAGTAATTTTTGGATGCAAAATTTTATTCATCAGCCAAGGAGTATCCATGTTGCATACTTTCAATGGATCCTACTACACGAAAAATGAGAAATACATGAAAAATTTTATTGCAATCATGTTTTTTCATGCTTTTCTAATTTTTCATGTAGCGAAGTCCATCAAAAGTATGCAACATGGGTACTCCTTGGATGATGAATTAATTTTTGCATCTAATGAATACTCCCGCTCGAAATTTGAGTAAAAAAATTGGGAGATAAGTTGAAAATACTATTTGGAAAAACAGTTTTATTATTTTATTATTTTTCAATCTTTTTAATGTTTTACTTAGTAAATGGTGAATCATCCCCCATAGTTGACATCATCATCTTGAATCATATTGGTTCTTATAAATTTTATTTTGGTTGTACAATTTCTTAGGAGGCCCATTTTAGACCTCAAAATTCCCCTAATGAGCAGCTGTAGCACCAAACCCTTTAACATTTGCCAAACTATAGTAAAGATTATCCTTGTGAAATTCCTCACACTTCCTGAAATGGATGGCTGAATATAATTTAAATTGCAGACCAAAGGATTGATCTTGATTGATGCCAAAATGAGATTGAATGATCCCCAATATATAGTAGATATATGAGGGCTAATTAGCCCTAGTAGGGCTGAATTTATGTCATTTTAATGAGATGACTTGTAGAGCATAGCATGATATGACTTATGGTGGAAAAAAAATGATTTTCCCCCAAATTTGGATGGAAAATTCCAACCATAGATATTAATATTTAAACACTCCCTCTTAAATAGGGATTCATTTTTTCATTCTCTCTCAAAATCCATCTAACTGACCAACCCATAGGTCTCTTAGCCCACAACCTAAGGAATATATCAAGTTACTCTCTCTCAAACTCACCATAAGGAAAGATACATAACATCCATCTCAAGGCATCTCCCGGACAACAATGTCTCTCGACACACAACCTATAGGACGATTCATCAACACATATCCTAGAAAATAATGTCTCTTGGCACACAGCCTATAGGAGGAATCATCGACACATCACCCAGACAATAATGTCTCTCAGCACACAACCTATGGGAGGAATCCATCTCTACATCTCCTAGACAACAATGTATCTCGGCACACAACCTATGGGAGGAATCCATCTCTACATATCCCATACAACAATGTCTCTCGACACGCAACCTACGGGAGGAATCCATCTCTAGTTATCCCAAAAAAATATGTCTCTCGGAATACAACCTATAGGAGGAATCCATAAATTCATCTCCCGGAAAGCAATATCTCTCGACTTACAACCTATGGTAAAAATCGATCAATACATATCCTCGACAAAAGTTTCTCTTGGCACACAACCTATAGGAGGAATCTGTGATGAAATGTAAATAGTGCTCCCTCTCACTCAGAGAGGGGCTCTTATTTATTTCAGTTTCTAAAAAAGACATCAAAAATTAGTTCATCAAAAGAAATGTAACCATGATGGATCTCGATGTTTAGTTGTTCATTCAACTTCAACTAGGGCTTCTATTAGAAGCAACATTATCAGTAGTAGAAGATAATCGAATCCAAAAAATATCAGTCTTGCATCTTCTTAAAATCATTCATTCTGCAATATATTGTGTCAAGGATATCACTAGATTCATGCCTAAAAAAAAACTCCCCCTTGCACACGAGTCCTTTGATCGTATTTTCTCCCTCTAAGTATACAACCTATATGAGTATTTTTGTCATATTTTTCTTTCATTGTTTCCAATGATTTTTGTTCAACAGTCTCCATTATGTACCTGCAAACCTCACTTGGAGGCAGTGGAAGAACATGAAAAACCAAGCAAGCTAGGAGACTCATAATGAAATAATCAATAGAAATCATCAAGATATTACTTATATTTTAAGAGTGTGTGAGTTCCCTCTTGATCTTAGCCTTCTCAGATTGAATCAATTTCATCACATCAACAAGGATTCCATACTATTATCAAATAATTCATGTCATCAAGGAATCCACAACATCATTAAGGAATTCTTATCATCAACAAAGTGTTTTCAAAGTCAATTCGTCAGGAATTTTATATCATCTTCATCATCAAGGAGTCAACAAATCATCATCATCAAGGAGTCAATAAATCATCAATTCCATATCCTCGTCATCATCAAGTAGTCTTGTTCATATCATGAAATAGTCCATACAAGCAGTACACATCATCTTATATTATCCTTATTAATATAATAATCTAGTCCAATATATCCTCCTCATTAGTATCATCAACGACTCCATGTCATAAGCGAATTATCATCACAACATCATCAAAAAGTCTATTTTATCAATGAATTATCATCATTAATGCCATCAAAAATTCCATTTCATCAATGAATTATCATCATCAACAAAAAATAAGCATCAATGAGTTCAAATCACCATCAAGGAGTCCAATCACATCATAGTCAACAAGGATTACTTATCATCTTTAAAAGGGAGTACACATTGTCAACATTATAGGGTACACATCATTCATCATTAAAAAAATCATCAACAACATCATTTTCATCATTCATATTACCAATAAGTCCATATCATTATCACTAAGTCAACATTATTATCATCAATCAGATTACAAACCCACATCAACATTATCATCATTGTCAACATCGTCAAGAAGTTAAGGTTTCTAGAAAAATCAATTTTAGGATTAATCATTCAAAATGTAAGATACTTATCTTTTGAGCTCATGTATCTCCCTCTTGCTCTTCAATCTTCTTGAATCTAGTCATTAATCTCCTCTTTCTATCATGTTCATCATCATCTTGCTTCCTTCAAATTGAATTTGCAATTTTCATTAACAAGTACAACCAAGAAAAATATACAAAAACAAGAGCATGAAGTCAATACTGATAATCTAGGTTTTTCATGTTTTCTTAAAAGTGTGCTTCTAGGGTTTTGGGAACAAACCCTAGATATTCCATGACCTATCCTTATAGGTTTTTGAGTTTCAACGAAATTATTTATCCCTAGGGATTTAACTTTCAATCCCTTGGTTTCATTATTACTTAAACCCTTGCTAGTGTTTTACCACATTCCTTAGATTATTCTTTCAAAATTTAGATCTTGCAAATCCTAGATATTATTTTCCAAGAGCTAAGGTTCCTCGAGGGAAAAATCAATCAGGTTTAGGGTTAGTTACACTTAAATTTTTCTTCTAGAAACCCAACCTAGGGTTTAACAAAACATATATAGTTCAATGTTAGTATTAATTGAAACAAAAAAAGAAACACAAGATACTTATTTTTTGTGACCAAGATAGCTCCCTCTTGAATCCATCCTTAGAACTTCTTCTCAAGCAATTTAAAAAGCTAGAATGAGTGTTTAGATTCACTTATTTTATGTCGTCTTTTTGAAGATGGTTCATCTAGATCAACAACATATGCATGATGACTTCTACTTATTTTTTTATCATCATTCCTTTCATAAGCATCTCTTCAATTTCTTCAAGGACATTGAGTTTGATAGTGACCATAACTATGACAACAAAAGCGTTGAATATTAGATAAATTTATTTTATCTATTCTATATCTTTCATCTATTCTATCTTTTTCATTTATTCTATCTCTTATATCTATAGAGGGAGGAGGAGCCCTTCTATGAGAAATAGAGTCCTTTCTTGAAGAAGATTTAGGTCCTTGTATTTATCAACACTTATTTGGAATTTTCCAAAATTTGGTTTCTTCTTCTTGTTTCCTTTTGCATGAGCTGCAAAATCTTCTTTAATTGGATCTTCAATTTCTCCTCTAGAATAGAGTCTTTACTCTTCTTGAGTGCAAGTAGCCCATAACTTGTCAAAGGTTGGAGCATTTTATATTGTGCTAATACCTGAAGAAAATAACTCCCAGGATCTAAGGAGACCATCCAAGGAAACAATTACGAATTCCTTATCAGAAAATTCTTCATCAATAACTTTGATTTGGCCTCTAATTTGAGATATCTTGACAAAATATGATGTCATTGTCATCCTTTTTCAACTTGATGTTACGAAGCTGGCCTCTTAGATTGATAGATCGATTCACAATATTGATGGTGTATAATCTAGTGATGATAAAGGTGGATATTGATGGCCACCCACCTATTCCACTTGGACCCCCACCATTGTTTCTTTCAATTTTTCAGTTTCCTTAATTATAGCACAATTTACTATATTTGGTAGTTTTTCGGGTCCTGGACTTCTGGAACCGTTTTGAGGCCATAAACGACGTTTTTTGGGAAAATTGAAACCAACATAGTTCTTTGAACATGTTTGTCACTCGAAATTTGCAGTTCTCGGATATATCTTTTTAATGAGGTATTTTGTGCATCAAACAAAGATTGTACGCCAAAGTTACGTCCCTGAGAAGTTGATGTACCAATTTACCCAAACGGGGCCCATAGTTTTGGCACTTCATCTCATAGGGTTAGGTTTTTGGACATTTAGAGTTTTCCCATGTTGTTCAATAATAAAAAGGCCCTTGAGCCTCATTGTAACATAGTTCATAGGGATGTAGCTTCCACATCTTCTCAGAAATAAGCTACCATCGCCCGAGCTAGTTTATTTTCATTTTGTTTGTAAGTTTATTTCAGTTATTTGATATTAATGAAATGAAGTATATTTTTTGTTGCATATCTTTGTTTATGTTTATTTATGTATTGTATTGCATCCCTGCATAAATATGGAATAAATTATGGCATCGTATATTGATTTAGCAGTCTTGTGTTCAACAATATAGGGAATAAAATGATCCATAACATAATCTAAAATGATGCTTCTTGCCAAAATGTCATCTTCATGGTACTTATCCTTTCCTTCTTGATAAGACGGTTCATTAATTGTACATGTGACAATTCCCAAGACTTTTTTCCTTTGAATAATGATTTCAACTCTTGCCTTCCACGCCCTATAGTAGTAGCTCCTTGAAGCTTACTTTAAGTCTTCATGAATGAGGAATTGACGGTGAAAGAATAGGACAAAACTTCAAAAACTTTAAAATTCTCTTCAAGATGATATTCAAGTGTCTCTCAAGTGTTCCTTAAGATGATATTTCTACTATTTTCCTTCACAATAGCTCTAAAACCATGTTTAAATTCTAGAGTGCAAATACTAGAATAATTTTTCACAATTTTCTAACTGCTTCCATTGATATAAATTACTTCTTTATTATTTCATCAATTAGATATACATGAAAAACTTCAACCAAAGATTTTTCAATAAGCGTAGTATATAAAATATCACGGTAGAATATAAATAATACATAAAAGAAAGAGGCAAAAGACACCAATATTAGGCTCACAGCTAGGGAAAATCCCACTCCTAAGAAAACCCCAAATTATTTCCATATGGGACAGAGATTTTGTCCTTCAATAGTACAAAAAACAGTTCCAACGATTCCAAGATGATCAATAACAAAATAGCTTCCAAGGTATGATAAAAATAAAGAGAGAGATGCCACTTTTATCCAACAAAATAACCTATACAAGAAGGCTGAAATCTGAGCCTGAGATCACTGAAACACAGGGCCAAAATTTTCACAATGTTGACCAATGAACTATGGAGGAGATGATCCAAAATAAGCCTCGGTCTACTTCATAAAAGAGTCATGAGATAGAGTGAGCTTGATTATGCACTTTTTGGCCTCAAAAGATGTGAGAAAACATAGATAGAAATAAGCCGTAGCAGTTGTAGCACCGAACCCTTTAAATTTTAAGAAACTATAGTCAAGATGATCCTTGTGAACTTCCCCACACTTCCTGAAATGGATGGTTGAATATCATTTATTGCATACAAAGGATTGATCTTAATTGATGCCAAAATGAGGTTGAACGAGCCCCAATATATAGTAGACATAAGGGGGCTAATTAGCCCTAGTAGGGCCAACTTTATGTCTTTATAATAATGAGATGACTTGTAGAGAATAACATGAGCTAACTTGTGGTGACAAACAAATGAATTTCATCTGCAGTTTGATGAAATATGCTAACCATATCTATTAATATTTAAAAAACAAAAACCGTATACTTGATATTTCTTATCATCCATATCCAGTCCTCCTTCTTGTAAGCATTTGGTTTTAGAAAAAAACCTAGATACTTAATCCATCTTGGATTTCAGATGATTGGTAGGGAGAAAATCAACTATGAATTTTTTAACAAAAGTAGAAATATTTCTATACAAAGTTGACAGATTATCCTGATTTATTTTCATATTGACAATGAGTTCAAATATTTCCAAAATTTTCTTAATATAAGTAACATATGGTATAGAAGCAAACTAAAACAAAAGAATATTATCAACAAAGAGGAGTTGGAAGATTTGAATCTAAGAAGAAGTCTTGATTTCCTTGAAGTATCCATTAGAGATACTCTTTTATATTAATTTTTTGAGCATTTATACAACCAATAAGAACAAGAGGAGTGATAGAGGGAATCCCTACCTTAGTTATATCAAAGCCTTATAATAAAAGGAAGAAGGGCATCCATTGATTAAGTCCACAAAGTTGATAGATATTGATATACATGCCATGATCCAATTGATAAATTTAAAATAAAATCCAAGATGAATTAAACAAATTATGATAAAGGGTCGTTTCACCATGTCATAGGCTTTAGATAGATCAATATTCATTACAACAGATGGGATATTTTTAGATTTTATGGAATGTAAATCCTCCTAGGAAATGGTTACTGTAGAAACCCAAATTTTTCCTTTGATATAATTTCGCTCAAAACTAGTTTTATTGGCATAGAAATGATCTTTGAAATCAACTTGTAAATAACATTACATCATGAAATTTTCCTATAGTCACTGAAAGATTTGGCATCATGTTTCTTGGATATCAAACTTATGAATGCACAATTTAATGCCCCATGCATACAACACTTCCAATGAGACTCTTTTACTACCTTAAGAATGTATTCTTTAATCAAATCATAAAATTCCAAGAAAAAATCAACAATGAAACCATTGGGCCTTGGAAATTTCACTTTCTACATCTAATCCTAAGTGCTCCCAAAATTTCCTCCTCCTAGGATTCTATAGTTAAGACACACTTTATTTATTGCGTGATGTTCGGAGGAGAAATTATAAGATTGTCCAGCATCTCTAGGATTGATGAGCCTATAAGCTTAGTGAATATATAATTAAAATATTTAATCCCTATAACCACTTTATCTGAAAATGAGAAAGTTGAGATCTCATTTCCATCCTCAATTTCCTATATAATATTTGTGTTTTTACATGAATTGGTGTATTGATGAAAATACTTTGTGTTTACATCGCCCTATTTGAGCATATTGTGTGACTCTTGTTACCAATGTTCCTATTAACAAGATAATAAATCCCACTTAACCATCTCAATAATATTAAGTTATTCCCTCCATGTTAAACACTCGAAGCATTAGAAGAGTAAATATCAACAATCCTAGCTTCAACATTCTACAATGATGATTCCTTTTTCTCCTTGAAAAAAAAACTAAGTTTTAATTTTGTCTTTGAGATATTTAAGATTATAGGAAAATTGAACCATGCAAGGGACACTGTCATCTTCCCTTACGTGAACCCAGGAGTCCTCAACCAACTTTATGCAATACAATTTCGTTAGCCAAGAAGCATTAAATTTAAATGGAGGAGGCAGAAGGTTCTCCTACATTTCCAAATGAATGACTATTGGGAAGCGATCCAACAATCCCCTACTCTTAATCCATGTGTTGATTATAAAACAATTTGAGAAGAAAGATTCAAAAAGGAAGAAATTTTCAAGTCTTTTGAATACTACACTCTCGACATTACACATATTTCTCCACATCGGGGAAATTGTAAAATTAAATGCATCCATTAGATTGAGAGAATCAATGAAGTGGTCAAAATACACATCCAATTGGTTGGATTTTGGATTTTCTAAAGTCGCCACCCAGGATCAAAGAGGGATGAGATAAAACACCTAAACCTTTGAGCGACTCCCAAAAAACATTCATTTCACTATATGACCCATATATGTTCGAAATATTCCATACATCCTCCAAGGATTTAACCTCCAATTCCAGTGTTATGGTGCAACAATAAATATTTGATGACACAGCCTTAAAATCTAGGCTCAATCCTAAAATTAGACACCCCAAGAGGTCATCTGCATCACAGGTGTAAAAAGCCCAATCCTTCAACCAATGTTCTATATTCTTCCTATCTTTCAATCATCTGGTCACTTTTAGAAATAATACATCTAGATTTAGAGTTCTCAAGAGACACTTGAGGGAACTTTTCTTTGGCCCACCCCAAATACCTTATAAGTTTAAAGACAAAATTTTCGAAAGATTCCATACATCCTCAAAGGATTTAACCTCCAATTCCACTGTTATGGTGCAACAATAAATATTTGATGACACAACCTTAAAAGCTAGGTTCAATCCTAAAACTAGACACCCCAAGAGGTCATCTACATCACATGTGTAAAAGTTCCAATCCTTCAACAAATGTTCTATATTATTCCTATCTTTCAATCATGTGGTCACTTTTAGAAATAATACATCTAGATTTAGAGTTCTCAAGAGACACTTGAGGGAAATTTTCTTTGTTCCACCCCAAATACCTTATAAGTTTAAAGACAAAATTTTCAAAAGATTCCATACATCCTCAAAGGATTTAACCTCCAATTCCACTGTTATGGTGCAACAATAAATATTTGATGACACAACCTTAAAATCTAGGCTCAATCCTAAAATTAGACACCCCAAGAGGTCATCTGCATCCCAGGTGTAAAAGGCCCAATCCTTCAACCAATGTTCTATATTCTTCCTGTCTTTCAATCATGTGGTCACTTTTAGAAATAATACATCTAGATTTATAGTTCTCAAGAGACACTAGAGGGAAATTTTCTTTGGTCCACCCCAAATATCTTATAAGTTTAAAGACAGAATTTTCATTGAGGGGCCCCTCACTGGGATTTTTCTTTCTTAAAGGACCCTTGAAATGGTATTTTTCCTGCCTAAACAAATTTCCTCTCTAGATTTCTTCTAAGCAGTGGATAGGTTGGACCCACGTCTAACATGACCTGCAATAGTTGGATCAATTACTAATCCTCCATTGGATGTATTGTTAGGAGACGAGAAGACTTTTGATCTCAACTCGTAGTTCTTCCTTGCTTTCTCCTTATAAAAGGGAGATGTTAAAGAATCACGTGAACCATTCATACATTTGGAGGATAGATATGTAGATTTTGACAAAGAAGTTGAATACGACACTATCAGATCTATTGTCGGGGAAAAGTTCAAGGAAGGAGGGGGGAGGATCATTTTCCTTTTCAGGACCAATGTTATCAGACAAGGAACTTCCCACTCATTTAATATCATGATCCTTTCCATTTTTGTTTTATTATGTAATTAGGTGCATTAAAACAAAGATATCAATATAAAGATACAAAATTGTGTTGCATGTTTATAAAGGCATATTTTATCCAAAAAATGTCAAACACATGACATTCAAATGTTTGAAATATTTTGAAATAAAAAATTGATAGGTTCAACTTGCATCCTATTATGTACCTTGTTTTGAAAGGTATAACTCAAAGGTAATTAGTGCAACTATTAATTCAATGGATGGTAAATGTTGATAGGCATTAAAACACTCACCTCATGAGACATATCAACTTACCAAGATAGAAAGAAATTATAAAATATAACTAAATTATAACCTTATTTTGTATTATTATTATTATTAATTATAGAAAGAATGACTTAGTGAGCTAAACATATATACATTTTAAAAAATTTCACAAGATTCTTAACCATGGGGATTCACCCTCACTTTATGATTTATATTCTTAACATGTAAATAAGTTTTTGTTACAATACCATGGCTTACTAACACCACATGTCTAAAAAACCATAACTCATGATCATATGACACATGTTCATATGCCATTTTTTTAATTAATCATTTTAAATATAAGGAAACAAATGCATAACTATTTTTGAAATAAATCTTAAACTTGGATTTTCTGCCTACTACTACAAATATTCTATAAAAACAATTTAGAGGTTGAATCCCTACCATCTACCTAATAATTATTGATAATTAAATTAAAATTATGGAAGCTCTATTCCAAAATAGACACGCCTATTAGCATAATAATATTAATTAATTTTGAGAAAATAAATTAAATAATCAATTAAAATGTTAAATAATGAATGCTTTTCAATAATGATCATAGCACACTTTGAAATTTAAGACATCAAATTTGAATGATTAATTTTTATTCTTCAAAGTTGTTGTTTTAATAAATGTTTGGTGTTACAACCAATTTCTAATGCTTAATAACCATAGCATCTATTATACTAATTCCAAAAGTGTTGCTTTTTTTTAAAACAAAACATAAATATTTTATTATCATAATAAGGACCATAGCTAGGCTACAAATTAATATAAAGGATTATCCAATATCCCAAAATAGAAAATAGGTAGTTATCTACTACTATAAGTAAAATTTTGTAATAGACTATATGGTATAGTTTCCAAGTTTTCTTACATGTTGCTTGCTTGACAGAAACTACTAGAATCCTAATGACCTAGAAAAATGTAGAATCAATGAAATACATGATTGTTCTTTGCTTCATCCCAACCAACATCAAAGAGGAGGATGTTTGGGGTTGGGGGAAGTGTTATGTTGTTTTATACGCATTGGTTTCTTTAGTTAATGAATGATTTCATATTATTTAAGATCCACTTGAGCCAAATTGTTTGATGACATGTTGATGGAGGCTATGCACAAGGACTCTTTATGCAGATTTTTGAGCTAGATTT
The DNA here is from genome assembly GCA_034641835.2 of Pinus albicaulis. NCBI lineage: Eukaryota > Viridiplantae > Streptophyta > Pinopsida > Pinales > Pinaceae > Pinus > Pinus albicaulis. Next base: position 472,934,474 of record CM076583.1, on the reverse strand, counting down.
CTTAACATATTATATTCAAATTCTAAAATGTATATCCTTCTCTTTTGGTGGACCAATAATATTATGATATTAGCATGCCACAATATGTAATGGTACTAATTTTCATGCACCTTTGTTGTTATCGAGAAAAATTAAATTGTTGGATTGTATACTTTCTTTATGCCTTCATAATATTCTCATAAATTCCATGGTGTCTCTATTGACCATTCTTATCATCTCTATGGACCAAGCCAAATGAGGAGTGATTGAACTATAAAAAGTTTCTTTTCCAAGTTGAACAAAGGAGAATCCAAATACCTTGTATTTTTTTTCAAACTTAGAAACAAAATAAATACCAAGAGTTAATTTTGTCATGAGACTTTTTAGTGTTAAAACTAGGGATGTGTAGAAAAATTGGGAAATTCAAACATAAAAATAGATGGTTCTTAAAACATAGAGAAATATTCTTCTTAATGAGTAGTGGCCAACATCACAATAGTTCAAAATTTTAACTGATGCAACTGTCTTGTATTGTAATCCTTAATTCCCAAACTTGCATCAAGCACCATTTACAAGTCTAACATATGCCCTACACTCTATAATAACTACACCATATGCCCCAAAGGAAACATACCTAGAAGTATGCAGATATAGGAAACAAGCTAGCAAAAATGAGGGATACAAATTGAAATTTAAGAGAAACCCACTATAATAACTATATCAACTAGCATTGTAATCCAACCTTCTATCAATGCCAAATTCCTATGGATGATTCCACTATTTACAAAAATACAAGAAAGACAAATAAGTATCCAAAGAACATAGATAAAACTTATCAATAGGTCAATCCCTACCAAATCCATATTGCAAAAGTTCCCAATTTGAGAACCCTATTTCTCCTTAATCCCATATAGGTGATGAGATTTCTATGCAAATCCTTCATCACTTGAAGTATAGTATAAGGTTCCTAATTTAATTATATTTTAGTTATTGTAATAATTCAATGGTAAACATACCCACATGAAAGGGTACACCCTAATTTTTCTGTAGAGTACAAATTGTTTCCTAATTGGTCATTGTAAATAATCATGAGACCATAAATGTATATTTTATTTAATTTTTTTCCTACAATGGGTATGAGATCCAATCCTTTTGTTATGCATCTATCCTTCACAAGGAATATGTGGAATAGTTAGTATAAATAAAAAATTGTTGCTGCAGAAAATTGCATGGAACGCCTATGTGAACATGAAGTTGTGAGTGAAGCCTACAACCACGACTATGTGTGGAAGTTGTGTTTGGAAGCCTATGATTGAACCTACACATGGAATCTATGTGTGGAATTTCTAAATAAAGGATTCCTGTAATGCTTATAAGGAAATGGGAAGCTATTGGTAAAGGATTCCTATGATGGCTACAAAGAATTGGCCCACCCTCTATTTCCTAGGAAAAAATCATTCCCAAGTGACATAGGAATGAGAGAGACACGGAGAAAGGAATAGGATTTCATTATTTTCCCTACAAATATTAAAAACCATTCTATTCATAAACCCATTTCTTGAATTCAATAAAGTCAAATTTGAGCGGGTAGAGAAAGAATTATGCATAATTCTTGATGAGTAAAATCGAGAATTCAAAAAAGTCCTTAGTTACTACTAGCAACATTTCCTCTAATTTGACCATTACACCACCTACAAAAAACTTAAGTAGTGAGTTAGAAGAATTAAAATCTTCATTAGGGGAAAGTTATAGCAAGATTGGGAGTATATATATATATATATATATATATATATATATATATAAGAATTAAAGCCTTCGATAAATGATATCTCAACAATATAAGTGACCTTGATATAAGTAATTTAAACATGATTTTCTAAAAATTCAATGGAATGGATGATTTTCCTAGAAGATTTGAGGTTGTGGAGTTCTTGATTTGAATGATTTTGGTAGAAACTACAATGACCATGTTATCAAATTCAATGAAATGGAAAGGGTGAATGAGGGATTTAGTAGTCCAAATAAACACTCTCATTTTCTACTACCAAAGAAATCATCCAATTTTGGTTCCCTTAACAGATTTAGAGACAAACTAAAAATTGATGTGCCCAAATTTGATGGAGAGGATGATAGGGAGAGCACAAGATGGAGAAATAGATTCAAGTGCTATTTTGAGTTGCACCAAATGTATGATGAAAAAGAAAAAATAAATTTCACATCATTGCACCTAGAGAGATCAACATTCAATTAGTTCTTGTGGTGGCACTTCAGGGAACGATCAAGAAAATGGGATATAATAATATATTTTTTCAAGAGGTTTTAGAACATTGAGGAAAATGAGGCTCTCTATGAACTCAATAAATTACAATAGTTAGGTTTGCGGATGAGTTTTTAATGATTTATTTGTGTTGGTTGCTCACATTTCAAAATTACTAGAAGATTGTATCTTACAAATTGCAATATTAGGACTAAAAGAAATCATAAGGAATGAACTAAAACTGATAATTATAAAGGACATAGATAAAAGATGAATAAATTGTAAAAATTTTGAAGAAAACTTGGTGCCCCTACAATAATTCATGTATGAATCTGAGAAACTGAGCCCAAATAGTGCTCCTTGTAATAAAAAGACTCCACCATTTGAGGTAAAAGATGAAAAAATTGGTACTTTAGATGTCATATTCACAACTATATTCCATGCCAGAAATGAAAGGGAAATTTTTTTTATATGTGTGAAGTACATAGTGATAGTGACAAGGTGATAAATGATTTGTATCCATCTAACATATATTCATAAAATTAAAACTAAAGTCCAAAATACTATAGGAACTAAACATTAGAATTCCACTTGAACACTCCCATTTGTTTTAATGATTGACACTTTTCAACCTCAAACCCTCAATGTTTTGGCCTACAAAAAGTACAAGAGTAACAATGCTAATAGATAGTGTGGTTTCTCATGATTTCATTGAAACTAAAATAGTAAAAAATAAAAGCATGTTTGTATATCCTCTTTTGACCTTCAAGTTACAATTTCAAGGAACAAAACTGCTATGTACATGGGTAAATGTCATCATTTTAAGCTATAATTTAATGATTACCAATTACAAACCCCTATGTACACCATGGAAATTGAGGGAGTGGATGTAGTAATAGGAACCCAATTGTTTTCTGTGGTTGGTACAATAGGTTTAATATTACATAAATAATTCGTAAATTTCTTTGAAAATGGTAGGAAATGTATATTTTATGGAATCTGAATCATACCCCCCAAATAATATCATCTAATAGAATGAACAGGAGGATTTAAAAAGGATCCCTAGCTTACCTTTTCCACTATTATTCACTAGAGGTATCATTTAATGAAATTAATGTTCCTAAAGGTCTTGATGAGATTCTCGGAAAATATAGTAGTTGCAATATTTCAATACCTTCCTTTGGGTCTCAACATGATTTGGAGATCACATCATAAAATTTGTAACACGCTCTTCCCACATCTACCCAAGTAACCGACCAAACAGGGTAAACATGCGACGAGAGGCTACTATAATGAGACTCAACCTCCTAGGTGACCTTAAAGAAGTGGAACTGATGAAAACACAACATATAGACATTATGTAGCAACGACAACACTCGCAGGAGGTAATCCAACCTTTTAGGCCTCTTTTCCCTGGGTCACACTGATATTTTGACCTCTTTGAGCCATAGTTGCAGGCATAACACTACATGCCATCGGCCAGGAGGCTATGTCACTAGGCATAACACTGCATTCCAACAGTTAGGGCCCCAAAAACTTATTTTTGTGCCTGCATATTTGGGATTCTTTGGGATTTAAGCCACCTTTTCAAGCCCATAACCCAGTGCTTTGATAATAACTTCATGAAAAGTTAAAATATGATAAATAACAACATGACAATGATAAGGAAGCAATCACATCATTATGAACTCATCTGGACCCCTCCTAGCCATGATAGAAATTTTTTCAAACATGTCACAAACATTGAATCTAAAACTATAAACGAAAAAAAAGAGCAAAGGGTTCTCATAATTATCTGAGAATTACTGAGAATCATTTCTCCCCTACATCATTAGTTGACAGACAATCTGTTTTACCATAGATAAATTGTGCATTCATTTACAAGTAAAAACATAGAGAGAGACATATATCATCACTATCAACATATATGTTTATAACCAACATAATAACAACATAAATACCATGGGTAAAACAAAAATAAAATCCTGTAATATCCAAAAATGGGATCTGCTAGCAAGGCATGACTAGAAAACGCATTTTCCAGGAATGGATGCTATAGGATTTGAAACCAAGACCTAGATCCCTTATATAATGCATCTAATACTGAAATCCAAGAAGAGGCTCAAAATAAATACCTCTAGGTGGGTTAAACAGGTCTCCCAAACCTAGTTGACTTGAAAAAGTGCCCGATGAAGGGACTGCAACAATGTATGAGCATACAATGGAATGACAGCATTATTTTATAGCCCATAACAGATGAATATATGAATAGCCAAAAAATGTATAATATATCAGCAATGATATACAAATCCTTGAGGAAAGAATCACTCAAGCAAAGCAATGCAGCCTCAAAGGGACATGTACATGAAAATAGAGAAACACTGCTACACATGTATTTCTGCAGGCTAAGAGGACGCAGTTTATAAAATACACTGCATCATAATAGAAATATATAACAATTTAGGGCTCAATAAATGAGTGGGAGCAAGCTCTCAACCCCTTAAAACAATAATACAACAATCCTGAGAAGGATTGGCTGAAATATACAAAAATGGAAAAATGTCGGAGTTGCAGGGTAGCAGCTGCAACTCAAAACTGGAACTGTATGGAGATGGCTGAAGATGATACACAATCTAAAGTAAACCTCCTCCAATGGATCTTCTAAGTGAAAGGCTGATCCTAACACTGAATATCTCACCCTCCAATCAACACTGCAAACCCTCACTGCAGATGCACACTGAAAATAATGCAGATATTGAGGGAGAATACGTTGTAGGTGGAATAAAATGTGTTGGCCAAGTGCCAAGATCTGAAATATGCCCTGAATCCTTCCTAACTGATCTCCCAAAGGAAAGGAGGCTCCCTCCTCTGAAAAATAAGCCAAGGAATGGTGTTGTGGGATCCTCCACTGCAACACCCTGCAACACAACTCAGCTCTAAACAGAAACTGCATTATAGCTGAAGGAGGATGCTTTGGCCCAAAGCCTGAATGTGGAGAAATTAAGTGAAATCCCTCAAGAGGCCTATCAAGAAGGAGAAGTAATCCTAAACAGGAATCCCTTGTGCTAAACAACACTGCAACTCAGCTAAACAGCCAGAGACTGCAAATAGTCTAAACAAACAAGAAAACAATAATCATATGCATGAGAAACAATGGATGCCTTGCCCTCCTTTTAAACAAATGAGAGCTCCCTCTCCATGGGTCCCACTCTTTAGGGTTTCCTCAATCAAGGAAACTTCCCTCCTCTTTCACTGCACTGTCCCACAAGATGTTCTCCACCTTCTACCTCTGTGTTGTTTGACTTGGTCAAACTTGACCTTGTCTTCTTGCAAATGTATCCTTTCACACATGAGGGTGTGAAATCTAGTTCCACTGATGATCCCCTTTCATAATAAGAGGGATTTTATCCATTTTTTTATTATGTATGGACCTCTTCACCCAATTATTCAGCTCCTACGTGAAAATAGAAAATTTTAATATTCCAATTTGTTGTAGGCAAAGTTTGGAATATTATAGTCCTCCCCTCCCAAATGGTGCTTGTCCCTAAGAAACTGTAAGGATAGAACTGAGGAGTTGCCTCCAAGGCATGGAGACTGAAAAGAGTTGGGAAAAAATCTTCCCCAAATGGATCCTCCATCCCCAGGCAATCATCCATAAAAAATGAGTCACCTCCCAACATGGCAACTCTTGAAAATATCCTTCCACCTTGAGCTCCGAAAATGAAGGTGGGCTGAAAATCTGAACATGGTAAGCATCATAGCCTACCCCATGCTATCCTTATCTCCACTCATGATGAGTGTAGAGCATGTGTTTATCCTGGGCTGCAAAATTATTGCCCTCAAGTGGAAAAATGAAGAACAATCCTCCAAGGATTTCCCCTCCAACATTGAAGAACAAGCTGGCCCAAAATATTTCATCCATGATGAATAGGACATGATCGTCATAGAACATCATAATGAGAAGTTTGTTGAAGGTTTTACATGATGATACATGATACAAACAATGTCTCAAAAGGACACAGCACAGTCTCATCCACTGCAACTTCAGAAAATAGTGTGGCAAGTAACATACAAGAATCATCACATCTACTAATGAATAGTAAATGGTCGAATGTCTCATCAATACATGATCAAATACTTGCCCATGGTTATACAATGGATGGCCATAAAACTCATGGCCCACCCCAAAAGAGAACAAATATGTGGCTGTGGTGGCCATATCTCCTCCCATGCTCCCATTAGAACATGTAGTGCAGAAAATGTGGGTATTCTTTCCCCTCAAGGACACATCCAACTCATGTGTCAATCTTCCAATCATGCTCTCAACAATAATAGAGACAATATCAGAAAATGAAGACATGATCAGTACAAGGATGAAGTAAATACTGATGGCTTCATGTGGTTCTTGAAGATACAAACAGTCTCCTTAGTATGTACAGCGCAGTTTTACAAACTGCTGCTTCAGAAAATCACAAGGCAAAATGTTTCTTGATACATAGTTAGTCATGTATGTCATCATATGGAAAATATTTGGGTATAACATCTAAACATACATGCAATGAGAAAACATTTTCCCAAGGCCACATAAAATATGGTTGCCTCCATCATATAGTTTGGCCAAACATGGATCATGAAGCAATGTGAAAAGCTTGCCCTCTTGTGGAGTAATGCACTGCATAGTAATGGTAAGAGCATGCAAATAAATAAATGTGAAAATTGATTTCTTACCATATGTCAGAAGTAAGATGATACATGGATCCATGACTGAGTCCTCCATAGTGTTTTGGCATGCTATGAAGATGAATGAACCATGTGCTACAAGAAGATCCTCCTTCTCATGCTTGGAAATACAAGTCAAGAAGAATATGTCATGGATGTCTCCATCCACTACTCTATCATTCTCGCCTCCTCGTTGTTCACTAAGTGCATCCAATGTGAAGTGATCCTGGGGACTCTCCATCCATAAGTCCCTGCTCCAAAGTGACAGCGCTATGAGCTCATGCAAATAGGCTCCTGTCAATACAAAGCTCTATTCTTTGACATGCTCCTTGTCAAAGACTCCTCTAGTAATGCTGCTGCAAATATGGAATACCTCCCAAAATGGAAGTGCTTCCAAATCACCCAAGGCCAAGGAGCAGCCCCTTTGCACCATGAGAGTGCCCTCTTCTACTCCTGCAACATCACATAACATGTGAAAGAAATTTTGCCCTTGCTCTCTCAAGCACACATCAAGAAACCAAAGCGCTTGTTGCCTCCTTATGCTCCCATCATACAACTCATGTGATGAGGACACAATGAATGTCACATCAACATCATCCATCCATACTCCATGTTGCCCAATGATGTAAGCATCCTGCCACCTCTTCTCCATCCCCATCCTCTTAGGAAGAGGACATGCCAAGTGATGGCCAAACTCCTTCAAGAGGAGCTAGTGCAGCCAAGCCTCTTGCTGCCCAGTGTCATATAATTGCAAGTAGCCTCCCAACTCCTTGCTCATCGACCACATCCACTCAATCACTTGTGGATGTCTTTTCCTTTTCTTCCCCTTGGTACTCCCCTCATGAGGGCTACCATCCTCCCAAACCAAATCTCTCTCCTTGCATTTCATGAAAGTTTGAAATGCAGCTCTTTGGAGACCTCTTAGAGAAGATCTCTCACCCATGACTATGTTGAATCCACAAGGATCCAAATATGATGAAGATAACATCTCCTCTCCATCATTGTTTGACAACGATGTTAATCTCTCCATAGATGCAACTGTTGTCCCATACTCCAACTCAAGGATGGTTTCATAGTTTTTTATAGGAGTGTCATGGTTTGTTTCATCCTCCAAAAGTTCACACCCCAACCTCAAGGATTGTGTGAAACTCAATAAATGTGCCTGAGGATGATGGTTCATCTCCTCCTTGAACCATTTTCACATCGAAGTGCAATCATGTCGCTCTAGATCAGCAATGGGGTTTGACCCTTGGTCATGAAAAATAAAATTTCCACAACTTCCAAAAGGATTTGCTGCAACAATAGATAGTGGAAATATTTTCATACCTTGATGAGAGTTGGGAACCTCTTGTAGGGATGCAAGAGTTCCTTCCTCCAATGTGCTAGCTGCCCCAACTGTTGATGCATGTGGCTGCTCCTCCATGAGTGTGACAGCATTAGGACAAAACTCCTCAAGTGGTGGTGAGGGCTCCTCCTCTTCTGTTCTTCTATTGTCAAACTCCTTGATCATATTTTGAGAAAAATTAGCAAGAGTGGACACTCTTGCATGGCTCAAATGGCTGAACCACCAAATGTGGGCTTCACCTTCTAGGTGCAACACTGATATCTCAACAGCTTCTTCCTCCACTACAGGATGTAGCAGGAAAAATTCTTCCAGCTTCCTCACCCAAGTTCTGGCTACAGATAACCTGTCAAAGGTAGACAACAAAAATCTATTGCCTCTGATTTCTCTTTTGCTACATGGTCTCTTCTCTTCTTTCAACTGGATGAATGGTGGAAAATACAGAGTCTCCTTGAAGGCTATAGGTTGAGATTTGAACTCAACAAGGTAATCACTTAGAATCTGATGATCCAAGTATCCTTCATGCTTGTCTTCTTCTTCTTCATGAGAATAGGAAGTGCATGGACCTCCCTCTTCTTTTAATTCCTCCTCTTTGGAGAGGCTCTTCTTAGTTCTGAACACTGATGAGAGTAATCTCATATTCTTCATCATTCTAATCTTCTTCTACCTTCTTGGGCTGGAACTCATAGGTTGAGCCAAGAAACTTGCTTTGATACCACTGTAATATCCAAAAATGGGATCTGCTAGCAAGGCATGACTGGAAAACGCATTTTCCAGGAATGGATGCTACAGGATTTGAAACCAAGACCTGGATCCCTTAGATCAATGCATATAAGACTAAAATCCAAGAAGAGGCTCAAAATAAATACCTCTAGGTGGGTTAAACAGGTCTCCCACACCTAGTTGTCTTGAAAAAGTGCCCGATGAAGGGACTGCAACAATGTATGAGCATACAATGGAATGATAGCGTTATTTTTATATCCCAGAACACATGAAGATCTGAATAGCCATCAAATTTATAATATATCAGCAATGATATAAATATCCTTGAGGAAATAATCACTCAAGCAAAGCAATGCAGCCTCAAAGGGACATGTACATGAAAATAGAGAAACACTGCTACACATGTATTTCTGCAGGCTAAGAGGATGTAGTTTATAAAATACACTGCATCATAATAGAAATATATAAAAATTTAGGGCTCAATAAATGAGGGGGAACAAGCTCTCAACCCCTGAAAACAATAATACAACAATCCTGAGAAGGATTGGCTGAAATATGCAAAAATGGAAAAATGTCGGAGTTGCAGGGTAGCAGCTGCAACTCAAAACTGGAACTGGATGGAGATGGCTGAAGATGATACACAATCTAAAGTAAACCTCCTCCAATGGATTGTCTAATTGAAAGCTTGAACACTGAAAATCTTACCTTCCAATCAACACTGCAAACCCTCACTACAGATGCACACTGAAAATAACGTAGATACTGAGGGAGACTGCGTTGTAGGTGGAATAGAATGTGTTGGCCAAGTACCAAGATTTGAAATATGCCCTGAATCCTTCCTCACTGATCTCCCAAATGAAATGAGGCTCACTCCTCTAAAAAACAAGCCAAGGAATGGTGTTGTGGGATCCTCCACTGCAACACCCTGCAACACAACTCAGCTCTAAACAGAAACTGCGCTGTAGCTGAAGGAGGATGCTTTGGCCCAAAGCCTGAATGTGGATAAATTAAGTTTAATCCCTCAAGAGGCATCTTAAGAAGGATAAGTAATCCTAAAAAATAATCCCTCGTGCTAAATAGCACTGCAACTCATCTAAACAGCTGGAGACTGCAAATAGTCTAAACAAACAAGAAATCAATAATCATATGCATGAGAAACAATGGTTTCCTTGCCCTCCTTTTAAACAAATTAGAGCTCCCTCTCCATGGGTCCCACTCTTTAGGATTTCCTCCATCAAGGAACATTCCCTCCTCTTTCACTGCGTTGTCCCACAAGATGCTCTCCGCCTTCTACCTCTGCGCTGTTTGACTTGGTCATGTTAGCCCCTTATGAATTCCTTGACAAGCAAGCAAGGGGCTAGAATGTTTTATGAGCTTTCAAGGAATGCATTTCCCTTGAAAACACATCATCCTTGAAGACTTTTTATGATTCCCTTCCTTTGACTATCTCCCTTTGCTAATCTGTGGTCCATGAGCCCTGTTGAATGATAAAAATTGTGCTCCAAAGGCCATTTTCTGTCCCTTGTTCCTCTGCAGAATTATCCTTTTTTCCCTTTTTCTTCCCCTCTTCAAAATCCCCTTCTACCCCCTCTTTTTCCCACTAACTCCTAAATTTCCCCAAAATACCCCTTGAATCCTACCTTTTCCCTTTGTTTGGCTAAATTTCCCATTGTCTTCCCTATCGTTACCCTCTCTAACCTTCAAATTTCATTAAAATGGGTTAAAAACCCACTTTCTGACCTTATAATAAGGCTAGCCCCTTTTCCCATTAGCCCTAACCACTTCCCCACATACGCCCATCACCCAAAGGCCAAGCGCTTAAGCCTCAAGCACTAATTGCATCGGAAGATCGGGTCAGAGAGTTAAAATCCTTTATAACACTAAAAAGCTCCGATGCGATTGACTTATCACGTTAAGTCCCATGATGCATTATAGACCGTTGATCTGTGATCGCGATCGGACGGCCCGCGCAATATCGCAAACTGTTTGAATCGCAACACTTATGTTTTCCCCTTCGATCGGTCCATCACAAGTGCTTGCGATGTGATTGATCACAACCCCAACCTCCGATTCTCCGATCGCATTCCCCTTCCGATTACTCTCCCCTCCGATCAATCGCAAGTCCTAACTCCTAATCCCTCCCTCGTGTTTCATTGAATTTCCTTCGCATTTCTTTGTATTTTGTTCGAAGTCCAAAGTTTAAGACTTTACACTAAAGTCTTATATTTCTGCCCAATTTCATGTTTCATTCCGCTGCTCGATCTCTGCCGTCGATCTTTGTCCCCTGACCATGATCTAACGGTTAGCACTGCATTCCACCACCGAAACACTATTGTTCATAATTTCCACCATTTCATTTCATTTTTCACCATTGTTTCATGTATAACCATCATTCTGCCGCCGCGCTGTCATATCTTTCGCCCTCCACTCCATTTTCCCTCATATGTATTGCTTTTTCTTTACACACAGCCGCGGGCTTTGCAGAGTACAGAGGTTGAAATGCCGCCATAAATACATAGTATGGATACAGCGGCAAGGTTTTCACTGACAAAGGTGCAGAAATTAATATGTGATAGGTTTTCTACATCAGCAGAATGTTTTTCTCCATGGAAGGACAGGCTGCCCATACTGTTTCTATTCCATTCCGTGTTCCAGAGAAGATTTCCGCCTTGAAGTACAGTCCCGGGATATCAAAGCACTTACTTCACAAGTATGGCAGACCATTCCTTCATTTATTTACCTTTCTGTTCACACGCCAGAGTACAGCAAACCAGAAATGCATCAAAGACCTATATGGAGTAAATGAAGCCTGACGAAGACCATTTTTTTCCTCCAAAGGTGCCAGAGATTAATGCTCAGAGTTAAAACAGAATGGGCTTCGGCTCTCTCTTTATGTTTTGAGTTTAATGTTCCATTTAATCTTCTACCTACCTCCTCCGCTTCTCTTCAGTTATAAAAATCATGAGAAACTATTGTAAAGGTTGTTGATGAGATATCAGAGAACTGCAAGTTGTTTCTGTGAGATATAGTTCTGTGTAAGTTGTAAGATAGGCTGAAGAAAGATGTATTCAGGCTGAATGTTCAAGCTGTGGGCAATGTTGTACATGACTGGTGTTTTTTTTTAATATGACAAGCACATTTCTTTGGATCCTGATCTAAAGCAGTTGGTGATGTTTTTCTATCTCTGTGTTTTATTTCATTTCATTACACTTCTTCTGGCTTGCATCAGAAATCTGGCATAGGATTTTCCCTTGTTAGGCACCCTATGTTTCTGCTCTCCTTGCCTTTATTTTTTCTACTAAATGTGTTATCTAAGGATTGATTTCAATTAATTTAACCAGTTTAGTGGTCTGAATATTGCTAGCTAATGTATGAATTAATGGAATCTATCTTTAGATGTTCTTGTTTAGATTTAATTAAATGAGTTGAGAACACTAGGGGGTTTAGAACTTTGTCTCTGCCTCACTAGGATCTTTCCATTTCAATTAAACTTTCTAAGTTCCCTCAAGTTGCCTCTGATTATGTCCAAGCAAGTCTAGAGTTAAATGATCTCTGACCTGATCTATAGACAGAATTGGATGGTTTTCCTCTTTTCACTTTCAATCCTTAATGTTCCATGCCACACAATCATTTTAGGATCCAATGATTTAGATGACTAGCCCAACTGAAAGCTTGCACATTGAAGAGCAAGTAAACCCTTTCCTGACTCCATTTCCCAATGGCCTTGATGTTCTCTGAGTTATCTACCTTAGCCTAAAATCCTCTCTGCTCATTTCCTTGTCTTATATTGAACCCTTCATTCCTGATTCCAAACAACCAAACTCAAACAATCAAACAAACAAACTCTAAGCCTTATAACTAGCCTAACATCTTAAACCTTGAGCTTCAAATTCATATACCTTTGACATATCATAGAGAGATCCCTCTCTGGACCCAGGAGGGCTAGATCCTGAGGTTCGAAAGTGGTTTGATGTTGTCTCATCTTTTGGTCTTGCCAATCTGGCCAAAACATGGGAACCCCAACATAATGGCGACTCCGCTGGGGACATGAGTGCATTACACCTTAAACATTCTTAGGCATTCAAAAAACCTACAATCTCTGGTTAGGTTGGCAGTTAAACATTCCTATTCACATATAAACCTCTATACCATTGTTGTGTTTTCCCCATACTCTTGGATAGAGTCTGGAAAGGGCCAAGTAGCCTCCAGATCTCACACTCTTTCATAGGTGACATATCTGGTAAAAGCCCTCCCAGTCAATCTCTGGTTAGAGTTTGCTGGGTTTGAAAAAATATCCTTGAAAGGGGACATCTCATAAGCACTGTGGTGGAAAGTGTACCCTCCGAAAACGTCCTAAACCTTTCCACCTGGCGACTCCATATTCCTTAAATGTTTTAAAGACTCCACTGGTGATCAGTAGGCCTGCTGATTATCTTGGTTCACCTTAGACTCCACTGGGAGACCAACCTCCATAACAACATCAACCACAGCAGAAGTAACAAGTAGGATTAAGCTGCTTGGTTAGAAAACAACATTCTGGCTTCAAGAACCATTCATGCAAGAGCTTATCCTAACTCGGACCCACCTGAAATAGTTGATAATCCTGAGAGCATCCTCAAAGGATCTCATACACATAAACAACCAACTATTTCCAACCACATCCATAGAGCTAACTTTGCACCAGAAGATCTTACATCTCTATCACACTTTCACCTTGACCTAGACCTACCTAATAGATTACCTAGAACTAGGTCATTCAGTGTCCTAGACCAACCAGACCTAGAGCTCCCTGGTTCACCACCTCAAAGTGGTAAGCACCTTGGGATTAGATAGACCCCTCCATCTACACCTCCTGATATACACTTCATTCAAAACTTGGGGCTCAGTCACCCTAGATCTGCTCATCAGTCTTCTGCTGGTCACAATATCCCTATCATCCATATACCTGTTGCCCAAGTCAACCCTTTACCTCATCAAAACATCATCATGGCAGCCTGGTATGCACCTCTAGTTTTACCTCAATCTCTAGTACCCTTACCCAATGATTATCAATCAAATATCCCACACTTCACTGCAAAAGAGTCTACCATAGCCCAACACCATGTAGATAGGATGGAAGATTCTTTTGACTACATGGAGATAGATGATGATACAGTCAAAATGAGAATCTTTGCCCAGAGTTTAGGGGGTGATGTGAAGAAATGGTTTAAGGGCCTACCTCCGGGTAGCATCAATGACCTCCCAGCTCTATATCAGACCTTCATAAACAAATGGGAAGTTAAGGCCAACCCTCACCAACTCCTTAAAAGAAACGTAGGGGAGAGTGTCCACGACTACACAATGAGATTTAATAGCATCTACAATGCTCTCCCTCCACATATGAAACCCCCCCAAGGTATGGCCCTAGAAAAATACCCTGAAGGCTTTGATGCTGATATGGCCTATCAGCTTAGGGATAAAGAGTACAACACGTTGGAAGACATGCAAAAAGGAGCAGTGAATATAGAAGCCAACTTGATTGAGAAAAGGGCAAGACTAAGAGCTGAGAAAAGGGTAACCTACAGAGACGATAGTGTAGCTTCCACATCTGATCCAAATCATGACCATCTATCTAAAAAGGTGGAGAAGCTATACCAAATGATGGAAAAAATGGTTGTCATAGTTAGTAACCAAAATAGAAATCAAAACCATAACCAAAACCAAAACTTTATAAGAAACAATGCCACTCCCAACAGACAAAGAGAATCAAATCAGCAGGTTATACCCCCATTTCAAGAGAACTTTCTTGATGAAGATGAGGGAATCATAGAAGATTCTGAAGGGAACATAATAAACATGTTTGAAATAGAGGATTCAATCCATAACTGTTACATGGAAGAAGATCGGTCCTCACCCTTTGGTTGGGATGAGGAATGGTTAGAAACTGAGGATTACAGGTTGGGATTTGAAAATGCCATGATGAAGGTCAGAGAAAAATATGAACTTAAAAGTAAAAAGAGCCAAGAAACTGACAAACCAAAAGCTTCTGAGGTCACCATCAAGAAAAGACCTGAAAAAACTTCTAAAGCAACTGCTGAAAGTAACAAATCAGTAGCTGAGGGTTCTGGAAAGAACAAAGGAAAAGAAAACCAAAACACTGATACACAAGGTAAACCAGCTAGCAGCACTAGCACTGCAGTTAGTTCTCCTAGTAAAACTGTCTCTAACACTGTACATAATGAGAATCAACACACTGATTCAGCCACTAAGGCAGTGGCTAACAAAACAGAGTTGAACATTCCAAAGAGTCAGTCCACTTTCAATTTGGAGGGTGAGATTGCAAAAATTAAAATCTTTGTCCCAGTCTCTGAGCTGGCCACTCAAGATGTATATAAAGGCCAAATTTTGAAAGCATTAAATTTAGGTGAGAAAAATGACACTGTAAATCTGAGTGATGATCAACCTGCCCTTCTGTTTGGCCCAAAGATAGAGGGAAAGTTTCAGGAAGGGGTAGTGCCCCCTTCTTATATCAGTCTTAATGTCCATGATAAGATTCTCCACAATGCAATGCATGATTCTGGGGCATCACACAACCTGATGCCTAAAGTAGTGATGGAAATATTAGGCCTAGAGATAACCCGTCCCTATAAAGACCTATATTCATTTGACTCTAGTGGAGTAAAGTGTCTTGGCCTGATCAAAGATTTATGTGTGAGCCTTACTCAGATTCCTACCTAGTGTATGGTCATGGATGTTGTTGTGGCGGATGTGCCACCCAATTATGGCATGTTATTATCAAAATCATGGGGAGCCAGGATGCAAGGAACAATGCAGATGGATGGGGCTTATGCCACAATCCCAATCTTTGGCCAACTTAGAAGACTGTACAGGGAAACACAAATGAAATTCCTAGTTAGTAGCCCTGAAAAGCCTGAAAATTCTCCTCTATATTCTTTACATACAGACCTGGATTCCTTTATCTTCTACAATGATGAATCTTTTGGGGGACCAAAATCTGAAAACATAGATACAAGCAAAGGTACACATGATGAAACAGAGCCAATCGATTTTAACATAATGGCTACCCTAGACTCAGAGGAGGAAGACGTAGAAAGATTTAAACAGTGCACTGAAACAAGAACGCAAAGTGAACCAGAAACAGAATATGCGATCAGCCAACTAGTCACCTCTCTGATTTCCACACCCATAACGAAAAACTAAACAACCCACAGCCTAGTGCAAACCCTATGATGCAAAATAATGGCGAACCCGGCTGTAGGGAAAGAAATGATAACAAAAACGAGAGTGAACCCCTGTGGGAAATGAGTTTCGATGGGTCCTGCATAAGAAGAACTGTCGGAGCTGGGGTTTTGCTACGTAACACAGAGAGCGACTACGTGGAAATCCATGCCTGCAATCTGCATTTCAAATGTACCAATAATATTGCAAAGTATGAGGCCCTTATCCTGGGTTTAAATCTGTTGAAGAAAATAGGAGCCCGTAGAATAGTCGTGCAGGGAGACTCTGAATTGGTTATCAAACAGGTGAACGGTGAATACACATCCAAACACCCTAGGTTGAGAGTGTATAGGAATGATGTCGTAGATATATTGAAAAAATTTGTTGAATACGAGTTAGTGTTTGTCCCCAAGAGTCAAAATGTCATTGCAAACAGATTGGCTTGCCTAGTTAGTTCATATCCTAAGACTCCAAGCGACCAACAAATTATCATACAAACCCGATTCAGACCTGTAGTGCCGGATAACGAAAAATACTAGCAGGTTTTCTAGGGCGATAAACAAATTAAATATTTTTTGATAGGCAGGAACGAGTTTGAGTTTTCCAATTCAGAATCTATGTCTAGTGATAGCTTCCTAAGTGAAGAACCCTCGGTCGAGGAAGAAACTACACCCCACGATGTAGAAATAAACGCATTAAATGAAGAAACTGGGAATTCAACCACGGAGTGTCAAAACACAGACAGCGAAGAAGTAGAGGTGTTGCAGGCCAAAGATAAGAACATACCTCGAGGTATGGCGCCGTTAGAAGACCTTTTTGACTTTGATGATGTGGCAAAAAAGCCTACCATTGAGCACGCGGACTCTGACGTAGAGGAATGCAATATAGGCATGAAAGACAAGCCCAAAAAAATTAAATTGGCTAGGTCCCTCCCGGCAAACATGAAAAAGAAATACATTGACCTTTTCAAAGAATTTATTGATGTGTTTGCGTGGAGTTATGAAGACTTAAAGGCTTATGACATGAACATTATACAACAAAAAATACCTTTAAAAGAAAATCAGAAACCCTTCAGGCAGAAACTTTCTGGGATAAACCTGAAACAATTGCCTGTAGTGGAAAAAGAGATTAAAAACATGTATGAGGCAGGCATAATAGTTCCCGTAAGGTTCTCTGATTGGGTTTCAAACTTAGTGGATGTGAGAAAGAAAACTGGGGAGATTAGATTATGTATTGACTTCAGAAATATTAATAGAGCCTCACTCAAATACAACTACCCTTTGCCAAAAATGGAACACATTCTACAGCGAGTAGTAGGCTCAAAAATGATTTCTTTGTTGGATGTTTTTTCAGGTTACAACCAAGTCTTAGTAATCCCAGAAGACCCATGGAGATTTGAGAGAATACTACAAATCACACACCCGAGAAACATCAAGGAGTTACAGTCCTTCATTGGGAAGATCAACTTCCTCAGGAGATTTATTCCCAACCTAGTTGAACACCTTAGGAATATAACTAACATGCTAAAGAAAGGTGTAGGAGTAAAATGGACTGTTGAAGCTAAGAAATCTTTTGAATCAGTAAAACTTGCACTCCCCAGTCTCCTATTCTAATCAACCCAGATTTCTCAAAGGATTTCCTAATTTTTTCATTTGCCTCCAAGCATACAATAGCTGGAGTTCTACTGCAGAAAAATCCAGAGGGAATGGAACAACCCATTTCTTTCTTCAGCAAATCAATCAGAGATGCACCCTTGAAATAAAACATAATGGAGAAATAGGCCTATGCTTTGATTAAGGCCTTGAAATATTTTAGGGTGTACATACTGCATTCCCACACCATAGCCTATGTGCCAAATATAGTGGTTAAAGACATTTTGTCCCAGGACCCAGATGGGAAAAGGGGAAAATGGATTGATGTGATCTTAGAATACGACCTTGAGATAAAACCCACCAAACTAATTAAAGGTTAGGGCCTAGCTCAACTAATGGCTGAATCAAATCTACAAGCCCTAGACATTAACATGGTAAATACATTGGATGGGAAACAAGAATTTCCTGATCCCACTGTTGAGGAAAAGTTTCAGAGCTCTCCTTAGTATTCTGACATTCTGTATGTGCTTACACACCTTAATGCCCCCCCTGAACTATTGAAGACCAAGGACAGATTATTAAAGCTAAAAGCCAGAAGTTACTATGTTCTGAATGAATGCTTATATTGGAAAAATCCAAATGGCCTATTGCTTAAATGTTTGCTTGAAAATGAGGCAAAGAGGATTAAACAAGAATTCCATGCAGGAGAGTGTGGAGGCCACCTGAGCTGGAAAGCCACTGCAAACAAAATACTCAGAGCTGGCTACTATTGGCCTACACTCTTCAACAATGTCCATAAGATGATCATTGCCTGCCACAAATGCCAGATCTTTGAAGGCCAAAAATAACTCCTCCCTTTACCCCTACAACCCATCACTGTTGAAGGTCCCTTTCTCCAATGGGGCCTAGATTTCATAGGGGAAATTCACCCTGCTTCTTTTGCACAACACAAATGGATCCTAACAGCCACAGACTACTTCACTAAGTGGATAGAGGCCATACCTACTAGGAATTTCATAGATTCAGTCATCATTAGTTTCCTAGAAGGCCATATACTCTCTCGGTTTGGCTGCCCAAGGAAAATAATCACTGATAATGCTACTGCTTTCGAATCCAAGAAAATGGTTGATTTTTGTCACAGTTATCAAATAGCGCTTGGTCATTCAACTACCTATTACCCTCAAGGTAATGGATTAGCTGAATCATCAAACAAGAGCTTGGTGATCATCATAAAAAAGATGTTGGAAGAGAACAAAAAGTCATGGCATAACAAGCTGGTACATGCTTTGTGGGCTAACAGGCTTACAACAAAGAAATCCATTGGCATGTCACCATATCAACTTGTCTATGGGACAGAAGCAGTGTTTCCTACCAGCCTTGGGGTACCAGTGATTAAGCTGGTCCGGGAGATTCAAACAGAAGAAGACAATATGGTGAGAAGGATAAACCAAACAATTCATCTCCAGAAAACAAGGGAAGAGGTTTACAACAGAGCAGTGAAGGTTCAGGAAAATATAAATAAATTGTTTGACAAAAGAACCAAATTTGTTGATTTCAAAATTGGAGATAAAGTTCTGAAGTGGGACTCAAGAAAAGAGGATAAAGGAAAGCACAGCAAGTTTGACAGTCTGTGGCAAGTTCCATACATCATCCAGGCCACTGTGGGCCCAAATTCTTTCTTCCTACAGGAATTAGATGGTACAGAGATGTTTGGGGGCCCTGTCAATGGCAGGATGCTCAAACACTACTTCCGCTGATTTACAATTTCCAGTTTCCATTACCATTGTACATACCATTGTAGTGTTTTATTTTCAAGAAAAAGGAAAAAATGTTCCAAAAAACAGAGAGAAAAGTGAGGTTCAAACATGCTCAAAACATGAACCTCTAAGGTATAAAAGCATGGCTCTAATATGCTAAAATTCTGAGCCAAAAGAAAGAAAAGTTGTTGGTCCTAACATGCTCAAAATTTGGACCAGCAAAGAAGAGAGAAGAATCAGCTCTAACATACCTAAAATCAGAGCTGAGATGAAGGAAAGAAGTGACTCTAACATGCTCAAAACTTGAGTCACAAGAAAGAGAAGAAGGATACTCCAAGATTTCAGATTTCAAGCCTTCAAAGTTTTGTTTCAGTTTTCTGCAGATTTCTATCCATGTGCAACTATCTTTATGCCTTGGATCTACGGCAAACTAGACTGTTTAATCCTAGTTTGACTGTTTTTTAAATTTCCTGTTGTAGAATGTAGAGAAGAAATATGCTGGACAATCTAATCCCAGTAGATATTAGACTAGGTAGAGAAACATATGAGACCAACAGTCTAATCTGGTCTCATGGAGCAATAAGGTTAGATCTAGAATAGGTTTATTTTCTGTTATAAAAATAAATGATGTAAAGGTTTTGCTAGTTCAAATGCACCCTAGAAGAAAAATGCTAGGATTGTAGAATGGGTAGGTAGATTGTTTGGAAATTTTTCTGCTGATCTATGATATTTGTGGCAACTGAAAATCAAAGAAGAAAGGTGGCTTAAGCAGCAGGCATCTAGCCTACACCAAAGATCATTTTCTGAATTCTTGACTCCTTTAAGAAGAAACCATCCCCATGTGGAGCCACTGTTAGCCCCTTATGAATTCCTTGAAAAGCAAGCAAGGGGCTAGAATTTTTTATGAGCCTTCAAGGAATGCATTTCCCTTGAAAACACATCATCCTTGAAGACTTTTTATGATTCCCTGCCTTTGACTATCTCCCTCTGCTAATCTGTGGTCCATGAGCCCTGTTGAATGATAAAAATTGTGCTCCAAAGGCCATTTTCCTGTCCCTTGTTCCTCTGCAGAATTCTCCTTTTTTCCCTTTTTCTTCCCCTCTTCAAAATCCCCTTCTACCCCCTCTTTTTCCCACTAACTCCTAAATTTCCCCAAAATACCCCTTGAATCCTACCTTTGCCCTTTGTTTGGCTAAATTTCCCATTTTCTTCCTTATCATTACCCTCTCTAAGCTTCAAATTTCATTAAAATGGGTTAAAAACCCACTTTCCGACCTTATAATAAGGCTAGCCCCTTTTCCCGTCAGCCCTAACCACTTCCCCACATACGCCCGTCACCCAAAGGCTAAGCGCTTAAGCCTCAAGCACTAATCGCATCGGAAGATCGGGTCAGAGAGTTAAAATCCTTTGTAACACTAAAAAAATCCGATGTGATTGACTTATCACATTAAGTCCCGCAATGCATTATAGATCGTTGATCTATGATCATGATCGGATGACCCGCGCGATATCGTAAACTGTTTGAATCGCAACACTTATGTTTTCCCCTCCAATCGGTCCATCACAAGTGCTTGTGATGCGATTGATCGCAGCCCCAACCTTCGATCCTCTGATCGCATTCCCCTTCCGATTACTCTCCCTTCCGATCAATTGCAAGTCCTAACTCCCGATCTCTCCCTCGCATTTCATTACATTTCCTTCGCATTTCTTTGTATTTTGTTCGAAGTCCAAAGTTTAAGACTTTACACTAAATTATTATATTTCATAGTTGTTCTGCCCAATTTCATGTATCATTCTGCTGCTCGATCTCCGCCGTCGATCTTTGTCCCCTGACCATGATCTAACGGTCAGCGCTACATTCCACCATTGAAACCCTATTGTTCATAATTTCCATCATTTCATTGCATTTTTCACCATTGTTTCGTGTATAACCACCATTCCGCTGCCGCACTGTCATATCTTCCGCCCTCCGCTCCATTTTCCCTCATATGTATTGCTTTTTCTTTACACACAGCCGCGAGCTTTGCAAAGTACAGAGGTTGAAACGCCGCCATAAATACACAGTATAGATACAGCGGCAAGTTTTTCACTGACAGAGGTGCAGAAATTAATATGTGACAGGTTTTCTACATCAGTAGAATGTTTTTCTCCATGGAAGGACGGGCTACCCATACTGTTTCTATTCCATGCCGTGTTCCAGAGAAGATTTCCGCCTTGAAGTACAGTCCCGGGCTATCAAAGCACTTACTTCACAAGTATGGCAGACCATTCCTTCATTTATTTACCTTTCTATTCACACGCCAGAGTACAGCAAACCAGAAATGCATAAAAGACCTATATGGAGTAAATGAAGCCTGACGAAGACCATTTTTTTCCTCCAAAGGTGCCAAAGATTAATGCTCGGAGTTAAAACAGAATGGGCTTCGGCTCTCTCTTTCTTTTCTGAGTTTAATGTTCCATTTGTAGAAATTTGAATAATAGATGAGTTATTCACCGAGATTATCCTGATTACACACTATTTGAGCTTCATGCATAATACATAACCTCTTCTACCATTGATCATCAATTTGCGGAATTAGAAGCAGTCGCATGCACACATTAAAACATAATCAAGCACACATATAACACAGTGTGTAATGGGGAAAGCTTACAGCTGAAAACCCCCAACTATCTGTATATTATAATGATAGGGCGGAAACGTGAACTTGGGTTACACTTTTGTGAGAATTGCGGGTTGAAATTTGTTTTCGCCAATAGTTCGGCCGAACATTTTATAGAGTTCGGCCGAACTTGTTTTTAAAGTTCGGCCGAACTCGTGATTCCGTTTAGACTGACGACTTACTAACGGCGCGGGAAAACAGAATTTTTGCCGGAGATTGGAAAACCGGCAACTAAAGTTCGGCCGAACTTTTACATTTAAAATAGTTCGGCCGAACTATTTTCTATAAATAAATCGCCCACGAATTTATGTGGTTACCGATTTTATTGTTCCCGCGTTTTCTCTGTCGTTGTTGCACCTCGTCATCGTGCTGGTGTCCCTGTCGCTGTTTCTCCTCGTCGCCGCGTTGGTGTTTGCCACAGTCGCGCTCTTCGGTCATCGGGTATGTTACTATCACCATGTATAAGCTTCATAACTAGATTTAAGTTTTTTCAAAATGTGGAATGATAAAATTAATTAGTTTACTAATTTTAATGTAGATATTCACCATTTTTGGTGAAATTTTTATCATCATAAACTATATAAAAAAAATTATATAAACTTGCAAAAGAAAACCTTTCAAATCTTCATCTTGGATTCCTTACATTATCTCTTTTAAAAATTGTTATGGTTTGTACTAAAAGCTAAGTTTGTCAAAGTTACTAAATGATATGGATCTCTATTCTTTGTAAGCTCATTGTTACTAGTGTTCTATGTTGTATCTATACAGTAAGTGTGTTTGCTCTTTACTTCTTAGAGATAGCTGGGAAACTGGCATTCACTTGCTTGAAATGTTGGTATCTCCTTTTTTTCAACTCTACTAGACTGGAAAGTATTATTCATAACCTGGAGTTCCTCCTTGAATCTTGCATGTCTGTATTACTAGGCTTGAGCTGTGGAATCAACTCTTGCCCTAGCTCTTTCATTCTGAAAGACATGCATAAGCCTCAGAAACAAGTTTAAATGCAGTCTCTGCTTTTGGATGTTTGTTTTTGTCTGGGTGAAGTAACAATGCAAGTTGACGGTATCTTCTTCGTACCACATCAATTTCAGCATTCTCTTCTACCTTCAGAATACAGTACCAATCAATGGTCTTCCTACCCTGTGGCTTTGCACAAGAACAAGATGTCTTAGTTGCAGCAAAGCAAACTTCAGCTATTGCTCCATAGCAGTTTTTAGTTCTTCAGAAGGACCCTCTCCCATATTTCTAGATCCAACCTGATAATACTGAGAGAGAGTCTATTAGAGCAGTGGAGCTTCCATTCGTTAATGGCAGGTAGCTAACCAGAATAGTTGTGTGAACCAGCGAGGAGGAACGTAGTCTCAAACTAGATCCATTGAAGTACAATTGTATTGCATTTATCTGTGCATGACTTGTATGGTTCCATTTATAATTAATATAATTATATTTAATATATTTAAATTGTGAAATTTGTAGATAATTTTATTTATTTTAAATATATACATAGAAAAAATTATTCATGAAGTCTACACATTTTCAAATATTAAAAAACTATACAATATAACATTTGTATGAACTTCACCCATAATCGATTGCTCAATCCTCCCTTCTTGTTGAGCAAATTAAAAGTATTTTGTAAGACCATGGAATTTGCAAACTTGTATCTCTTTTAATACTCACTTATTTGCAAAAATTTAACCTAAGATGATTTAACCTCGAGATGATTTAATAAGAATGAATAATATGTTTATTTTTTATTTAAAATTTTAGAGAGAAAAATGTCACTTTAATATTTAATATATTTAAATTATGAAATTGATAGATGATTTTCTTTATTATAGTTAATGCTCATTTATATATGTATAGAAAAAATTATTTATGAGGTGTATACATTTTCAAATATTATGGGAGAGGTTGAAGCTGGAGTCACTTTTGTTCCTAAGCTTAGTTAAATTTGCAAATTCTATTAAAAATAAAAAAACTAAACATTTAAGTATTTATAGAAGAATTATATACATATATTCAATGTTATAAGCATCAAAAAGTTTAAAAGAATTTTGAAAAAAAAAATTACACCCCAAATCTTAAACTGTGTAAGAAAGAAACTTATAATTTCAATGTTCTTATTTAGAAATTTTCATTGAATGTTTAAAGTTCCATTTTCTTTTTCTTTCAACTATGTTGAATTTAGATTTTAGTTATATTTTTAATGTTGGAGAAAATAACTATTTATTTCATGTGTAATTAGATTAGTGATTTCATGTGTTAGGGTTGTGGATTCAGGCATTGAAACAACACAGCATGATATTTCAAATTTAAAAATGATGGTTTGAGTCCTAGGTAGCTTAGAATCCTACTTGTTTTCAAAATAAGGATGCACTCCCATTTGATTCTCACGAATAGGTTGTAATCATGAGGCTCTCGCTCAAGAGTGGACCTTCGCAAAATCTTGTGACGTCTTGTCACAAACAAAACCATCAAACTGAAAACACATCATTTTTCTCCTTCAAAGAAGAAAAAAATTCACATCATGTGAATATGTCCATGTACTCTTACATATTGGTGTACAAAACCATCAACCAAACACAAGTTGACAAAACATGCCTCTTCAAACAACTGACTCTTAAGTCAAATAATAGAGCTCATGTACAAATTTCCATGTTTGTTGCATTTAAGTGTGTCTAACATAACTCTACTTTCAACATCTTGCTTCATGCAACATGCACCATACTTTGAATTTGCAAAGAAATTCATGAAACATCAAAATACATGCTAGGCCTTAATTGGATAAGAAATCTAACCATCTGTCAGCAAACCATTTCAATGGCGCTTCCTTTTCTTTCAACTATGTTGAATTTAGTTTTTAGTTATATTTTTAATGTTGGAGAAAATAACTATTTATTTCATGTGTAATTAGATTAGTGATTTCATGTGTTAAGGTTGTGGATTCAGGCATTGAAACAACACCATTATATTTCAAATTTAAAAATGATGGTTTGAGTCCTAGGTAGCTTAGAATCCTACTTGTTTTCAAAATAAGGATGCACTCCCATTTGATTCTCACGAATAGGTTGTAATCATGAGGCTCTCGCTCAAGAGTGGACCTTCGCAAAATCTTGTGACGTCTTGTCACAAACAAAACCATCAAACTAAAAACACATCATGCAAGAAACATAGCTCACTGACATATCATTTTTCTCCTTCAAAGAAAAAAAAATTCACATCATGTGAATATGTACATGTACTCTTACATATTGGTGTACAAAACCATCAACCAAACACAAGTTGACAAAACATGCCTCTTCAAACAACTGACTCTTAAGTCAAATAATAGAGCTCATGTACAAATTTCCATATTTGTTGCATTTAAGTGTGTCAACATTACTCTACTTTCAACATCTTGCTTCATGCAACATGCACCATACTTAGAATTTGAAAAGAAATTCATGAAACATCAAAATACATGCTAGGCCTTAATTGGATAAGAAATCTAACCATCTGTCAGCAAACCATTTCAATGGTGCTTCTTTTAGTTGCACTTCATCATGTGAATCGTCTTGACCCTCATCGATTATGAAATCCTCTTTTCCATTCTTCTTTTCATTTTTTATATCCCCTCTTGGATAACCATAATATCTTGAAATGGAGCTAGCCAACTCAAATATAGTATTGAAAATCCCTGGCTAAGTTAGATGAGGATTACATATGGTCTTGAATGAGCATTTGGACTCTTTAGATATGCGTACCAATTATGTTCATATAACACAACAAATAGATGATTTAATTTACAAATGTCACATAGAATTCATATTTATCTCATGGGCCTTCAACTTAAATTATATAATCGTTTGACCCCTAGAAATGTCATTCAATACCTCAAAATGACTCCAAAAGGTTTTAGACCTGAATTCTCCACCCCCCATTAAAATGACCCTACAAGTTGATTCTTTCAGTTTTTTCACTCTATAAGCATCAACGTACGATTGTGCATGATGGAGAATCTCTAGCACTTTCCCTTGTTAATATATTTAATAATCTCAATATTTATTTAAAAGTATCAATAGTATTTCGACCATGAGATTTGAACAATGTGATGTCGTCGAAATACTATTGATACTTTTAAATAAATATTGAGATTATTAAATATATTAACAAGGGAAAGCATTAGAGATTCTCCATCATGCATAATCGTACGTTGGATTTGGTGATAATTGTCTCCATATTTTGGCTTTCTGACCTGCAAAACATAATTATTTTATAAGGGAGGGAAGGAGGGATGATCACATTGACTTGCTTGATGACATGTCTATGAAGATTAACTACCTTGAACTATTTTTTTGCGTAGGGAAAGAGACACATTCCCATGTCTGAGAATGAAAATGTTCTTTGATATTGTTAATGCCTCTAGTGTTTACTTCTACAAGTTCTATAGGCAGAGTCTGTAAAGGGCCATGTAGCCTCTGGATCTTATCTTTTATGAAAGGTGACATATCTAGTAAATGCCCGTGCAGTCAATCTCTGGAATGGATCTAAATAGAAGTTCTTCATTTTAATATCCGTAAAACACAACAAATTTAAGGTAAACTATGTACATGTTCCATTCAACATGAACACAAACTTCACAAGCTTGAGGTAATGAACACAAAATAAAATTCCTTCTTGGAACAGCTTCATGTGCCTCCTTGGCTTTGGAGCATTTTCCATGTTTTCCATAACCAAGACCCAAATAATTAGGCCCTTCTTGAAGAACATTTGGCTCAAATATGCCTTGTACATGCTTGCCTTTAAAACCCTTTACTTTCATAGCACATTTTCATTAAAAATTTGGACCTTATTCCTCTAATGTCTCTCAAAAGCACGTACACATTCATTTTCAGAGGAAATTGAAGGCAGAAACCAATAGCTAATTCTTCTAACTAACCTTGACTAAAATGAGCTAAATTGTACTTTGATACGAACTTGATTTAAATTGTCCACCCCACATTAGGCACGAATGATTATAACCTTTAATGGGCTAGCACTTGTTTGTAATCATCATCTCAAAATGACCTAGTAGATGAAAAATTACCATGTTTGTAATCATCGTTTCACACCATCTACATATGACCCTTCTACACATTATATGATTGAATTTATGGTAGGTCATCCCCTCTATCTAGACCATGATTGATTGTGACATTAGGTGAATAAAGGAAATTTGATAAGGAAGGGATCACTATAAGTTTGTCCTCCTCCACCCACTCCATATCCAGTGATTGCCTATTTTTCTCTTCCAACATTTTATTTTGGAAATTCATTTTGGTAGTTAATTCTACTAATAGTCACAACACACCTGGAAGTCAAAGAAATTGTTATATACACTACTAAACTCAATTAACATTGTTTGTTATTGGACTTTACAATAAAAAACAACGTAGAGTTCATTAATGTAGTAGTGTATATGATAATTTCTTTAACTTCTAGGTGTGGTGTGGCTATCGATAAAATTAGCTCCTAATGAATTTCGAGAATAGAAAGTTGGAAGTGGAAAATTGAGAAATCACTAGCTATGGGGCGGATGGAGGAGGACAAACTAGAAACTATCCTCTGCTTATAAA
Organism: Pinus albicaulis; assembly: GCA_034641835.2. Classification (NCBI taxonomy): domain Eukaryota; kingdom Viridiplantae; phylum Streptophyta; class Pinopsida; order Pinales; family Pinaceae; genus Pinus; species Pinus albicaulis. The sequence continues at coordinate 472,906,630 of CM076583.1, read as the reverse complement.
TTTTATTTTATTCACCTGTTGTCACAATCATTCATGGGATAGGTAGAGAGGATGACATGCCAAAAATTCATGCATATAATATGTAGAAGGGGTCATGTATGAGATGGTGTGAAGTGATGATGATTTACATGGTAAATTTTCATCTGCCAGGTCATTTTGAGATGATGATGGCAAACCAATACTAGCCATTTTAAGGTTATAATCATTAACAAGAAATATGGGGAAGGAAATTCAAATGTCTCATCATGGAAATTATAAAAATTGTAAGGATGGGGTTATAAGCATTATGGAAATTCTAAGTGCCAAATTCTAAGGAACAAGCCATATTTGCTTCTCAAAAACTTTATTTGATATATTCTTAAAAAACCAAGTACAAATTGTAGTAATCCTAGAATCATGCTTTACATAAGGTAAAATTGGGGAACTCATGACTTGTACTATAGATAAAAAAACATTTACCCTTACGAAAAAATATATGATAAAAATTGACAAACTACATAAGCTTAAGCTTAAGGGGATATAATCCTTCTTGCCTTCCATATAGATAATGAAAATGATTGTTCCAAGTCTCATGTTGCTTCTCATGTTATTTTATAAACCTTGATTGGAAAGAAAAATAGGAGGGCGGAAATGTAAGAAATATAGAACATACTGGATTTAACAGCCCCAAACTGGATTTTACTCTCAGGTACTGGAACCTCTACAAAGGTTCGACCTGGAAACATAGTTTTTCCTTAGGTTTCTCCACTGGTTCTATGTCCAACTTGGATAACCTACAATTCAATATCCTTCTTTTCATTTTTTATATCCCCTCTTGGATAACCATAATATCTTGAAATGGAGCTAGCCAACTCAAATATAGTATTGCAAATCCCTGGCTAAGTTAGATGAGGATTACATATGGTCTTGAATGAACATTTGGACTCTTTAGATATATATCTAAAGAGTCCAAAAGCTCATTCAAGACCATATGTAATACATAGCCTCCTCATCTAATATATAAAACTTTAATCCATGTGCTTAACCTTAACATTGACACAAATGGAATACAATTTTACTCATTGCTTTATGATAGAAAAATATGCAGATGAATATTGCCCACATATCCGAAGTCAAAAGGGATAGATTAAAAAGGGATGCTCTGGTCATCTATAAAAGATAAATTAAAGAAGCATGACATATTAAAGTAATGTAAATTAGATATGCGTACTAATTATGTTCATATAACACAACAAATAGATGATTCAATACAAATGTCACATAGAAGTCATATTTATCTCATGGGCCTTCAACTAGAAAGGTGACATATCTAGTAAATGCCCCTACAGTCAATCTCTGAAATGGATCTAAATAGAAGTTCTTCATTTTAATATCTGTAAAACACAACAACTTTAAGGTAAACTATGTACATGTGTCATTTCTCCCACAAACTAAAGTGTATAAGTAGTAAATTTTATACCAAGTGTGTTCCCACCATGTAAAGCGCAATTTGGTGAATTTATCATTTTTATAATATATTTTTCGATTAAATTTTGTTTCACACATGATCAATTATTGCTTTGAAAGTTGTGTTCTACATAATTTGTGTACACTAAATTACAAATTGATTTTTTGAAATCTATTTTGTGAATGTTGACCAATAGATATATATCATGGAGGATGAAAGACGAAGATCAGCCGAATCCCATATGGAGGCTCAGGGATCGGAGGATGTTCACGGTATTTAAATATAATCTTAAATCTCCATACATGTGTGTACATATGGAATTGATTTTTTTATTAACTTTTTGAGTGAAATTAGTTGTTAATAAGTTTCATATTTTAATTTTTAGGAGGCAAGAGGAGAAGGGTTTCTACTCCATCCATGGAGCATGGCCAAGGTTCAACTGGTCGAGGTATGAGTGGTAGAAGGTTGCGAGAAGGGGGTGATATTTATTCCCCCGAAGGCCAATCAACGGCTGCTGGTTCTCAACAGGGTCACTGTGGGTCTGGTTCTCAGCAGCGTCATTCTGGGATTGGTTCTCAGCAGGGTCATGTTGGAGATGATGTTAACCAACAACATCAAGGTTTCCATCAATTTCAATATTTTTTCATTCAATTTGTACAACTTTTTTTACACGTGTTTTTTCTAATATACGAAATTTTATATATATTGATGCAGAGGGTAAAAATGTTCGAGCCAGTGGTCAAAATAGACGCAGGGCAGCACGCTACATTGAAGAAGAAGGCTGTCAACCCAGCACAACTTATCCGGTTGAGATCACTGATATACCATGGGAAACGAACATGGCGGAATGCACCTTACAAAGGTGTCAAAGCCTTCATGCAAAATTGCAAAGAGATCTCGAGGCTTTGTCTCTACCTGCTGAGAGTAGACAAAGCCTCGAAATAGTTACACATTCATTGAGTGAAATGGTAAAAGTGTACAAAAATTTGGGGCCAACGACTGATTCGTTTGTAGAATTGATGAGAAAGAGAAAAGAAACAGTGATAGGTCCCGATAAATGGCAGGACATAAAAAAAAATGTTTCAAGAGCAGATGCTAAGTCAATGTTTAATTATAAGGAAGGGCCAAAAAGAAAAATGTTGAAGGTGCAGTATTTCAAGCACCCAGAAAAAGCTGCTTATTTGTATGATCGGCATCTTGCGGCCTTTGGAAGGCTTCCATGGAACGATGAGGTTCCTGTTTATTTTGCACAAATGTTTTATGCAGAATTTGTTTTGGGTATGAAACCCAACTACAATGACCTTCCTTCAGAATTTTTTGGCCCGACGAGAGGTCGATTATATCAACGTAACGGCGCTAAGCGATATGTGGAGTTGCCTCGCCCTGAGCCGCCATTGGTGAGTCGACCGTTTCGAGTCGAAACCCTGCGATCAGAGATGGATGCGACTTCTCAAATAAATCGTGAAGCAAGAGATGTTATGATCGACAATGTTCATAGTGGATTGAGTGGAGTCGATATTTTTTTAAATCGACAAAGAGCACGTGAAAATGCACGTGCCAATTTTGTTTATCGTACAGATGACGAGATTTACAACATGAATGTTGAAGATCTCCGAACATATGCAATAAATTGTCGCAATGGTCTGCAAGACCTAATTTTTCGTGAGGAAGAGGGCACCGGAATGGTATGTGTTAGTGACCTTAGGGTTTGAAATTATATTTACATATACATGTGTACAATTTGTAATAAATACATGTGTATGTACACATGTATACATTTATTTGTATGTGTACATTAATCTAACAAAAATGTATGATTATATGTTAAAACATGGTATTTGCAGTTCTCAGGCATGATGCGTGATGAAAATGTTAATATTACGTTCGGGACCTCTGGCTCAAACGATGCAGATGGGTCTGCCCATCATGATATGTTGGCACATGTATGTTAGTGTTTTTTAAGTGACTCTAAAATAAATAATTGTTGCCACACATGTGCATGTATGTATATATATAATTCGATAAAATGTTTTAACAGGTACCGATTCCGTCTGATGTTTTTGGGATGGCGGTACCTTCTTCTTCCTTAGGAGATATACCTTCTACTTCATTGGGAGATGTACAAGTATGGAAAATTTTTCACAAGTTCAAAATCTATGTTACCTCAAAAAGTTCCATTAAAAATTGAGATATATAGAGAGAGATCTATATTTTGAGTTATTTAAAAAATTTTGAATTTAGGTTCGTATAGAAGATTTTTTTAATCCGAGGACTCTAGCGACGGAGATAGGAACATCCACAGCATTTGAACAAGTTGTCTTTAGTTCTTTTTTTTAATATTATTGAAAAAAATTTTATATATGTACACGTGCATTTTCATTTGAAAGTTTTTAATTTATATAAATTATTTATGTATATATATATATATATTTATATTTAACTATACATGTATATTGTACAGGTTACCACTACAGATGTTTCTATGGCAGAACCTGTTCATCAAATGGAGAGGGAACCTTACGAGGTATTGCATGATTTTTTTGTTATATTTTGTTTTTTACATGAAGTTCTAGATATATATATTCTCATTCATTTTTAAAACTTCAAATTTTAATGTTAAAGTACATGTGCATTGTGTATGTAGGTTTCCTATTCACAGGATAGGGCGCTACCCGAGACCCAGACGCTAGATCCTCCATTTGATGGACAAGATTTACAGTAGATTTGATTTCAAAATTTAGATGGTTTTAAAATTTGTTAAACTTGATACAGTTTGGTACTCAAGTGAGATTTACAATTTTTGGACATATTTTATTACAATGTTATTATATAATTTGTTTTATTTCATTTTTGGATGGTTTTAGTACTTTTGGCATGTGAATGTGAAGTAATGTTGTCATCTGAATTACATTTGACATGTGATATTTAATGTTAAATGTTTTTGTTGGATAGTTGAATTATAATTGGCATGGCATGTGATATTTAATGTTAAATGTTTTTTTTGGATAGTTTAATTATAATTGGCATGGCATCTGAAGTTTTTAAAACTACATGAATGATAGAATGTGAACCTACATTTGCACATGTGGTAAATTGAAATGTTACTTGTAACAAGACAATCCCCATTGATTTCATTACAGTATATGTTGATTTCTGAATTGATATAATTGCATGTATGATGGTACATTACTTGTAAAGTCATTGGATTAATAGTGTTCATTGATTTCAGTGTAAACGCAAAAAATTATTGACAATGTAGAACGATTTTTGTGTTATAATAATTAAACCTAATAATATTGGAGAGCAAGAGAGACTTGAGGTATGGTGTTTACTACAAGAGTTCGAGCTAAATATTTAAATGGTTTACCTATGTGTTGATTTCTGATTTGATATAATTGCATGTATGGTGGTACATTACTTGTAAAGTCATTGGATTAATAGTGTTCATTGATTTCAATGTAAGCGCAAAAAATTATTGACAATGTAGAACGATTTTTGTGTTATAATAATTAAACCTAATAATATTGGAGAGCAAGAGAGACTTGAGGTATGGTGTTTACTACAAGAGTTCGAGCTAAATATTTAAATGGTTTACCTATGTGTTGATTTCCGATTTGATATAATTGCATGTATGATGGTACATTACTTGTAAAGTCATTGGATTAATAGTGTTCATTGATTTCAGTGTAAGCGCAAAAATTATTGACAATGTAGAACGATTTTTGTGTTATAATAATTAAACCTAATAATATTGGAGAGAAAGAGAGACTTGAGGTATGGTGTTTACTACAAGAGTTCGAGCTAAATATTTAAATGGTTTATGATTTATGATTTATACTTTCTTTTTAATATAATCGATACGGAAAGATGACAAAACTAATAAGGGTGACAATAAGAATAGAAGTTCAGAAAATAGTTTAAGATTGATCACAAGAATTAAGAGAATGTCTCGGTCCATCATTGGTATGGCTTGTGCCGCAACCATGAAGTCTCATCCCAACACCATAGAATGATCATCCATGTCAATGACTCTTAAGTCTATCTTTCCAAACCATGACCCTACTCTCACATGTGTGCCTTTCATGACACCAATCACTGCTTTTATCCTCGAATTGACTGCCTTGAAAGCACTCAACTCTTTCTCGATGCTAGCCTTCCTCTTTCTAAAAGATGAAGCTGCCTTTCGACTTAGGAAGCTATGGGTAGCCCCCGTGTCTATCAAAGCAGAGAACTTTTTCCCATGTACGGTTGTAGACACGAATCTCAAGTCCAAGGAAATTTCATCATCATTCCTCCTCCTTGTCTTGCGCCTTACTTCCGCAATCTTCTTCAACATTTCCTCTTCCAATATGTCTTTCGAACTAGCCCTTGGCTTAACAGTGCTTTTCACATATCTCTTCTCATGAAGCTCCATAGAACAATCCGATCCTGGTTCTGCTTGAATTGGTTCAAGCTCTTTCCTTTTTGAATTCTGTCTAATTGCTCCAATACGACATATATTGACTCCTTCCAAACGAAGTGCACCAATCCTCATAGTGTGGTCGTCTTCTTTTCCAAGTGTTCCAACACATGCATTTTATTTCTTCAAACCAATAGGTTTCGGATCAAGAAAGTCCCTCTTGATCTTATCTTCCATGTTCTTGACTTTAGCCTACAACGTGGTGCTTCTTTCCTTCAAGTGAGCCCTTTCCATAAAGATTTCTTGAAGTCTTTGTTCACCTTGTCGTATCTCCATGTCAAGCTTTTCAATTTCAACAGTTTGTCTAGATAGTCCATCCTTGGAATTTCTTGGGTGAAAAACCAAGTAGGTTGAACCAACTTTGGTCTAGTGCATTGGAATTCATTAAAGAATTGGTCATTGGCTCTGCTTCAAGCTAGGAGTGAGCATCGTCACCAACCTACATTGAATATTTTACACTCCCTAGGGTGAATGATACTTTAAATTGATTGACAGTCTAAGACTTTCAAATTTTTCCGAATGCCAAATGATCTTACAAAGTTAGTATTTATAATATCCCAGTAGGTCATTCGGTGACAACTTTTACCGGAAACTTGAAACAACTTTGGCATGTGATATTTAATTTGTTAAATGTTTTTGTTGGATAGTTGAATTATAATTGGCATGGCATGTGAAGTTTTTAAAACTCGAGTTTTGGATGGTTTCAATCTACATTTTGCATGTGATATTTAATGAACTTTAAATGTTTAATGTTAAATAATGTTGCACAATATATAATCAAAAGGGCTTTAAAACTTAAAGTTTTGGATGGTTTCAACCTACATTTGCACATATGGTAAACTGAAATTATGTTACTTGTAACAAGACAATCCCCATTGATTTCATTGTATATGTTGATTTCTAATTTGATATAATTGCATGTATGATGGTACATTACTTGTAAAGTCATTGGATTAATAGTGTTCATTGATTTCAATGTAAGCGCAAAAAATTATTGACAATGTAGAACGATTTTTGTGTTATAATAATTAAACCTAATAATATTGGAGAGCAAGAGAGATAAGGTATGGTGTTTACTACAAGAGTTCGAGTAGGTCATTCGGTGACAACTTTTACCGGAAACTTGAAACAAAGAGAATCTATCTTTGGCTAGGACATCATGTAAGATGCATGACATAAACAGTAAAATTGTACTCATGTAAGTTTAAAAGCTGAGATTCGGGCAAGTGGGGACAACCACTTGTTATCTCGTCCCTTGGAGGCTAGGCCATATGGGGACCGAATCTGACCTTACAAAATAAAGTGAAATAATTTGTACCATACGGTCGGAAAACATATACAAGAACAATTAATATACAAGAAAAGTTAATTTCATTCTAGAATATATATATATATATATATATATATATATATATATATATATATATATATATATATATATATATATCCAATACATATAACATTTTTCATCAATGCACATGTATAGAAAAACTACTTTCAATTGATACTAGAGCACGTGCTTGTACCCAAACAATTTGTAACATGTGCAAACCACAAATAACATAAGCAACTCAATTTTTAGTTGAGTACTGGAAGTTATAAAACATATCTAATCCAAAGATAATAAATTGTTGGACACTTCACTCAAAAAAATTCTAATGGAATTCCATCCTCAATAATCCGTTCATGATCGGATTTTGACATTTTCCATTTCTTAATTTTCGATTTTTTCTTTGATTGAACTTCTATCAACTTGATGCATGCTGCACACACCAAGTGACTATATTGACAACTTATGGAATCAGGTTCATAGTCTTCAAAGTAAACAAAGTCTCCACTTTGATGAGTTTGTTTGAAAAAATAACCTTTCAGTATAATAGACCCTCTGTCATACTGAAATCCGTGATCATTAAAGTCTTGTAATAATTTCATTTTTCGTTCGGTGCAACGCATCAAATAATACTTCACATTTTCATCGTTGTCAATAGGTGCAATTACAGCAAAAACATCTCCTGCACAATAAAATAAATTTAACATTTAATTATGCATATTTAAATTTATTTCTAAATCTTTAAATCATTAGAAAGTAATTCAAATGTTACCTTCTCTAACAAGATCAGAAACTCGATCACCATCGGATGATATTGTAGTTTCCTCTGATTGCATTTCTTCAAACATTGTAACAGACATTTTGCCCTTTGTATTTAGCTCTGTATGTTTCCAATCGTTCACATACATTTTGTTTTCACAAACGTCATTGGATTTTGTGTTGTCTATGCAAACATCACAAAAACAAGAATATTTTCTTTTATTCAATGCAAACACATTTCTGGACAATTTTGTTTGAATTGAATGCAATTTTCGAGTCCCTTTTATTGTTTCAACGTCATTTCCAATTGATCTATCTACGTCTTCGATTCCAATATGCCAGAAAAACCTTTATATGGAAAATTAGAAAAAGAATTTGAAAATATGATATCAAAATACAATTAAAAATAATCATTGCATGATAAATGTACAATGTTTAAAATTAGATTTCCAATATAAATTAAATTGAATGTACCTTCGCACTTCTCTTGATGGGTTAATCTCATGGCTTAGAGCAGTTTTGCACCATTGAACAACTTCTTCAGCGTTCACAAGTCGGCGTGAAGAGTGGTTCATTTGATATCTTCGAAGTACTCGTTTTATGCATGCTCCTGCACTGTCATGTTCTCCTTTTCCATGGCCGGTCTCAAAGAAATTCCAACAATGTTTAATGCAGGTTTTCTTATGAAGACAACACAACGAAAAAAATGATCGTGCAGATTTGAATTGACCTGCGCATCCGTCTGACCATATCCAATGTTCATTGAATGTTATTCCACGATTTTTCAGTGAATCATAAATTCTTCCAAAACAATGTTGTACAAAACATGTATCATGTGTACGATCGTCACTGATATAAAAGTGATATTCTTTAATGATATGTCGATTTTCACTCGTGCTTTCTATATGATCGACATTTTTTTCAGCATGTCTATATAGAATATGGACGAGCATGGAGACTTGGTCAGAATGATAGTATTCACTCTGAATTTCTTTTTGTGGAACAAATGTGTAGTTTTCTGCAAAATCAATCATTGACAAAATGGTCCCTGGTGGAAAAAATTCACGAGATTTTTTGAATTGCAAGTCTTGCCATCGAGCTCTATGGGAATGCTTGGTGTATTTGTAAATTTATGCCTCAAACTTTCTCAAAAAGTCTATCAGAAAAATTTCGTCTTCTTGTAATTCGATTCTTTTAACACTATCTGCACCTTGAATCGATGTACCGATATATTCATATCTCTTCCATTTCACTTTCATGTTGGACAATGATTGATCATTTATATCAATACGATATTTGTTTTGAAATTTAGTCAAATTTCCACAATCATCGCATTTTTTACCACCAATACATTTCTTTTTGTAAAATAGTTCATCGCTTTCTCTTTCACATAGAATTTGAGATATGAATTCGCGGATAGTGGAAGGAGGAGGTGAATCCTTCCATAATGTTCTACCGAAATCAAGGAATGTGTCATAATATAACTCAAATTCCACATGATAACGGCAACAACAAGTGTCGCATACGGTGATAGGTTTTACATACCATGGTTTTTGTTGAACAAAAGCACTAAGTGAAACATGAATTTGACGATTTTCTTCTTTGAACTTGTTGAATAACTCTATTTGAGTGGTTTCCAAGAGATTTTTTTCATGTTCTTCGTATTGATTTCGTGCTATTCTTCTTCGCATCACATGTCTTGCAGTCGGTGAAACACGCGAATTGTTCTTCCAATATTCATATATTATTTTTTTTAACATCTTCTCCAAGTCTATCTTTGTATGGTTTCCTAAAAATAGCTCTCCAACAAGCGAGTTCATCATTTACATCTATTTGCAGTCGAAATTTTCGATGTTTGTGAAGAGTTTTTCGCGAGGTTCCCAGTGCTCATGCCATAGATGTTATCAAATGATTCTCTTGAGTACTTGGTGAAACCATTGCCATCTGTATTCCTCTACGTATATTTGAAACATATTTATCTCTAGATCTCTTAATTGACTCTATAGCACTACTCATATTTTTTATCACCTCTTCTTTCATTTTTTTATCTTTGGTTCATTTTCGAATACCCAATAGTGTCGTCGCTTCTTTTAATTTCCTTGATGATAGGAGACCTTTCAATATTTGAGCTTGAACTGTCACTTGCTCATTTTTTAAATACTTTTCAAAAATTCTATCGACACGATATCGTATAACATGGTCAGGTTTTTTTATCTCCATATGTGTGAGTGTCGACATTTTCTAACATCTCATTATCGATAGTGATTTCATCTGTACATATTCGAAAAAATAGTACGTATTCAATAAATCACTAAATTAATAAATATGTCAATAAATATTAGGAAAATTTTAAATATATCAATAGATCATAATATTTACATTTACATACCCGATTCAATTTCTGCTTGAGGTTGATTTTCTTCTTCAATATTTTGAGGAGTATCTCTATCTATTTACATTAAACAAAATATTTTTCAAACTAGTACATCAAATAAAAATTAAGCTTCACATTTTACATTGAGAAAACTTTAAAAATATATTAATAGATCATAATATTTACATTTACATACCTGCTTCAATTTCTGCTTGAGGTTGATTTTCTTCTTCAATATTTTGAGGAGTATCTCTGTCTATTTACATTAAACAAAATATTTTTCAAACTAGTACATCAAATAAAAATTAAGCTTCACATTTTACATTGAGAAAACTTTAAAAATATATTAATAGATCATAATATTTACATTTACATACCTGCTTCAATTTCTGCTTGAGGTTGATTTTCTTCTTCAATATTTTGAGGAGTATCTCTGTCTGTTTACATCAAACAAAATATTTTTCAAACTAGTTCATCAAATAAAAATTAAGCTTCACATTTTCCATTAGGAAAATTTTAAATATATATCAATAGATCATAATATTTACATTTACATACCTGCTTCAATTTCTGCTTGAAGTTGATTTTCCTCTTCAATATTTGAGAGGGCTTCTAACTTTCTTTTGCGATATTGTCTCATCTCTTCTCTACGTGCCTCAAGGTCTCTTTTTCGATCATATTTTCTCGCACAAGTTCTTCGATTTCCCATGATAATAGGGTATGAAGTTCAAAAAATTTCCTTCAAAAAATTAGACAATAACTCAATTACAAAAAATATCACAAAGGATTTAATTTTAAAAAAATTTTAAAAAAATTCAGTGTAAATTTTTTTGTAAAAAATACGTAATCCAATCCAAAACACACAATTTAAAAAACACAAAACACGTATATACCTCCAAGAAAAATCACACCACCTCCAAGAAATGTCTTCCAAAAAAATTCTTTAAATCCAAAATTGTAAAATCAATTTGCTTCCAAGAAATGCTCTTAAACCCAATTCTTTAAACCCAAACTTTGAAGAAAAGTTTTTGAACAAAGAAGCTCAAAATATTTATTTCAACACAAAACATGTACATACCTCCAAGAAAAATCACGCCGCCTCCAAAAAATGTCTTCCAAAAAAGTTCTTTAAACCCAAACTTTGAAGAAATTTTTTTGAACCCAAACCAAGTCTTTGTAAAATGAGATGAAGTGCGAAATGTGCGAAATTTGTGAATCATTTCGCGGCAGTTTATATTGACGCGAAACGCGAAATGTGTTTT